>CM036755.1:12675493-12992768 GCA_020796225.1 Arion vulgaris | reverse complement strand
AAAACCCAAGGGGGAAGTTGAACATAAGCCTTTTAAAAGAAGGCTGGATTAAAATAACATAAAATTCCCAAGTGGAAAGAGGAAAAAGAAGATCAAAACCGGGGGATGAGTTGAACAGAAGATCAAACACCGTGGAAGAGTTAAAGAACACAAATTACCAAGAAAGGGAAGAGTTGAACATGAGACAAACACCAAGAAGGGGAAAGAGTTAAAATGAAGATCATAATTCAGGGGCAACAGTTTGAAAAACATACAACTACCAAGGGAAGGTTGAACATGAACATCATAACTTCCCAAGTAAGGCACAGTTGAACATGAAGATCATAACTTACCAAGAAGGCATACAGTTGAACATGAAGATCATAACTACCAAGTGAGGCATACAGTTGAACATGAAGATCATAATTTACCAAGTAAGGCATACAGTGAACATGAAGATCAAACTTACCAAGAAGGCATACAGTTGAACATGAAGATCACGACTTACCAAGAAGGCATAAGTGAACATGAAGATCCATAACTACCAAGTAAGGCACAGGGAACATGAAGATCACGACTTACCGTAAGGCATACAGTTGAACATGAACATCATAACTTACCAAGTAAGGCATACAGTTGAACATGAAGATCATAACTCCCAAAGGGAAGGCATACAGTTGAACATGAAGATCATAACACCAATGAGGGTGGAAAAATTCTGATCACGTCTAGCTCCAATTTTCGATATCATTAATTTCTCTCTGAAAAGATCCTCCCAGGCGAGAGTTCAACACCTGAATTCGATAATGAGAAAGTTCTCGACACTAAACTTAATGTTTCATTTTCTGTGAAATGAAGTTTATTAATGGAAATAACTATTAATATATTCAGTTTAAATATCTTTATTGAAATATTCTTCAATAAGTTAACAAATATCTGGCAATCTCAAGACCTTAGTTTTTTACAAAAAGTAAACTATTTAGGTCATGGGGATTCCCTAATGACTCTTATTGTGAAAGTTGGAAATCAACAAAGAAAATTGATAAGAAACTGGACAGCTTTGAGAATAAATGTCAACGAAAATTATTAAAAGTAAAATGGAGTGATTTCGTTTCTAAAACACAGTGAAAATAGAACACACCAACAACCCGTATCAAATATTATAAGGAAACGAAGGTGAAATATTTAGCATGTTCTTTGAGCAGACGAAAAAGACTAAACGAAAGTCCTATGTATGTCAATTTGGAAAAGAAAATGGAAGACCAAAGACCACTCTTTTGAAGAACCATCCAACAAGAAAGTAAACTATTGGGATGTAAAACCCTACAAGATCTCCAACTGCTAGCAAAGAACCGCATCACATGGAGATCTAAACCTCTGTCTTTGGCACGAAAGGAACAAACTAAGAACTGAGGACATGTTCATAACTGCTCGATCTCTTCGCTTTATTTTTAACGCATGCAGGATCACGTACCAGTCCGATGTTTATTGATGTTTACCATAATTAGCCTGTTGTACTGCTTTTTCTGCTCACTTAATTCAAGCTATTGCAATCAATTTAATTGACATGGATTAGTATAGATTTTAGATGAAAGTTTTCTTGTGGGAATCACCTATGAAGGCAATGTCACTCTAACTTTATCTGAGTCCATGAAAAACGGCAGAGCCATCCTTCTCTCTCATTTTGATCGACATACCTATGCCCGGGACGAAGATGAATTTAATTCTACGAATTATTGACTGGCGGGGGTTCAGTTAACTGTAGACCAGGAGGTCTTGATTACAATTTGGGCCATTCAGGCATCTGCAATTCTTTGTATTGGCTCAATTGATCTCGTATACATTCAGTCCTTTTGGAAACGAAACGATACAGAAAGATCCTACGAATACCAGGACAGAAAAAAGAAAGAAAACTGATGTCCTGAAAGAACTAAATGTTAAAAAATTTTAAAAAAAAAAAAAAAATTTTTTTTTTTTTTTAAAAAAAAAAAAAATTTTGTTTTTCAACCGGAAAAAGAAAAAAAAAAAAAATTTGGGGGGGAAAAAAATTTTTGGGCCAAAAAAAAAACAAAAAAACCGGGGGGGAAAAAAAGGGAAAAAAATAAAAAAAAATTTTTTAAAATTTTAAAAAAAAAAAAAAAAAAAATCTTTCCCCCCCCAAAAAAAAAAAAAAAGGGGTTAAAACCCTTTTTCCCCAAAAAGGGGGAAAAAAAAACCAAAAAAAATTTTTCCCCAAAAAAAAAAAAACCCCTTTTTTAAAAAACCCCCTTTTTTTTTTAAAAATTTTGGGACCTTTTTTTTTCCCCCCCCTTTTTTTTTTGGGCCTTTTTTTAAATTTTAAAAATTTTTTTTTTTAAAGGGGGGAATTTTTAAAAATTTTTGGGGAAAAAGGGGGGGCCCCCCCTTTTTTTTGGGGGAAAAAAAAGGGGGGTTTTTTTCCTTTTTAAAAGGGGGGAAAAAAAAGGGGGGGGCCCAAAAAAAAGGGGGTTTTTTTTTAAAAACCCCCCCATTTTTTTCGGCCCAAAAACCCAAAAATTCCCGGGAAAAAAAAAAAAAAAAAAGAAACCAAAAAAAAAAAAAAAAGGGGGAAAAAAATAAAAAAAAAAAAACAAAAGGAAAAAAAAAATTTTTCCCCGGGCCCCCGGGGGGGGGGGAAAAAAAAAAGGGGGGAAAAAAAAAAGAAATCCCCAAAAAAAAAAACCCCAAAAGGGGGAAAAAAAAAAAAAAACCCCCCCTTTGGGGGAAAAAAAAAAACCCCCCCAAAAAATTTTAAAAATTTTTTTAAAAAAAAGGTTTTTTTAAATTTTTTAAAAAAAGGGCTTTTTGGGGGGCCCCCCGGGGGGGGGTTTCAGGGTTTTCATGAAGGGATTTCATGTAGAGTATGAAAGGGGGGTTTTTTTTGGTGGGGGGTTTTTGGGGGGCCCCCGGGGGGGGGTAGGGGGGGGGTGGTTTTATGTTTGTGTTGTGGTTGTGGGTTTGGGGTTTTTTTTTTTTTTTTTTGAAACCCCGGGGGGGGGGGGGCATTTTTTGGGGGTAGTTGGGGGGGGGGGGGGAAAAAAAAAAAAAAAAAAAATTTTTGGACCAAAAGGAAAAACCCCCCCAAAAAATTTTTTTTTTTTTCCGGGGGGGGCCCCCCCCAAAAAAAGGGGGGGGGGGGAGCAGCCCTTTTAATTGGGGCCCCCCGGGGAGTAGAGGGAAAACCCCCCGGGGCATGAGATCTTTTCTCTCTTTTGGGGGGTATCCAAAGGGTTCTTGGGGGGGAAAACCCCCTTTGGGGAGTAATTTTTAAAAAAAGGGGGGGTAGTAGAGGGTTTTTACCCCAAAAAAAAAGGGGGGGGTTTTTTAAAAAATTTTTTTAAAAATAAGGGAAGGGGGCCCCCCATTGTGCCAAAAGGGGGGGGGGGGGGGTTTTTTTTTTATTTCCCAAAAAAAGGGGGGGAAAAAGGGGGGGATTTGGGAAAAAAAAAAAATTTTTTTTTGGGGTTTTTTTTTGGGGGTTGAAAAAGGGGGGGGGAAGACCCCCCTTTTTTTTGGGGGGGAAAAAAAACCCCCCTTTTTTTTTTTTAAGGTTTTTTCCCCCCTTTTTTTAAAAAACCCGGGGGTAGTAATTTTTTACAAGTGGGGGGGAAAAAAGTAGAAAGGGGGGGGGGGGTTTTTTTTTTTTTTAGAATTTTGAGTACGTAAAATTTTTTTTTTTGGGGGGAGTTTTTTTTTTTTTTTTTTTTGGGGGGGGGGGGGGAGAGGGCCAAGTAGTAAAATTTTTTTTTTTTTTTTTGGGGGGGCCCCCAGGGCCCCAAGTAAAGGGGAGAAAAAATTTTTAAAAAATTTTTGGGGGTAAAGGGGGGGGGGCCCCCCCAAAAAAAGGGGGAGAGGAAAAAAGGGGGTTTTTTTTAAGGGGCAGCCCAAAAAAAAAGACCCCTTTTTTCCAAAAAAAAAGCAGTAGAGAAAAAAATTTTTTTTTACCCCCGGGGGGGGTTAAAAGTAGTAAGGGTAAAAAACCCCCTTTTTTTGGGGGGTAAACAAAAACCCCCAAAAAACCCCCTTTTTTTTTTTTCTTGGGGTTTTTTTTTTTTTGGGGTTTTGGGGCAGTAGTAAAAAGGGAAAGGAAAATTGGGGGGGAAAAAAGGGGGGGGGAGGGGGTTTTTTTTTAAAAAAAAACCCCCCCCCCCTTGGGGGAAGGAAAACAAAAACAAAAAAACCCCCCCAAAAAAAATTTTTTGGGGGACCCTTCTTTTTCTTTTTTAAAAAAAAAACCCTTTTTAAGGGGAGTAAAATTTTTTTAGGGAAAAAATCTTGGGAGTAGAGTAAGGAAATTTAAAAGGGGGGGGGGAAAAAAAAGGGGGGGGGAGGGGGGGACAAGAGTAGTTCCAAGGGAGAAGGCAAAAAACAAGAGGGGGTTTTTTTGGAGAAAGGGGGGAAAAAACTTTTTTTAAAATTGGGGGGCCCCCGATTTTTTTTTAAAAAAAAAAAGGGGGGGGGGGGAAAAAAAAAAAAATTTTTTAAAAAAATTTTTTTAAAAATAACCCCCTTTTTTAAAAAAAAAAGGGGATTAAATTTTTTTAAAAGGGGGTTTTTTTGGGGGGAAAGGGGGGTTTTTTTTTTTTTTAAAAAAAATTTTTTTTTGGGGGGGGTTGGGAGTCTCCAAAGGAGTCCCAAAAGAATTTTTGGGGGGCCCCCCAAAAGGGTTTTTAAAATAAAAACCCCCGGGGGGGGGGGAAAAAAAAAAAAAAAAAAGGGGGGGGGGCCCCAAAAGCCCAAAACATGTTTTTTTTTTAAAAAAAAAAATTTTTTTTGATTAAAAAAAAGGAAAATTTTTTTAAAAAAATGGGTTTTTTTTTTGAATTTTTTTTTTGGAAAAAATTTTTTGGGGTTTAAGGGGGGGGTTTTTTCCTTTAAAAAATGCATGGTTTTAAAAAAGGGGGGGGGTGTTTAAAAAAAGGGCCCCGGGTTTTTTTTTTAAAAAAAAAAATGTTTTCTGCATGAGAGATGGGTTTTTTTGGGGATGGGGTTTTTTTAAAAAAATTTTTTTTTGGGGGGAAAAAAATTGGGAAAAGGGGGGTCCCTTTTCAAAAAAATTTTGGGGGGTTTTCCCCCTTTTTTTTTTAAGAGTAGTTCCAAAAAAATTTTTTGGGGGGGGGGGGCCCCCCCCCCCCCCTTAAAAACCCCCCGGGGATGTAGAGTAGAGTATGGGGTTTTTTTTAACCCCCCCCAAAAAAAAAAACCCCCGGGGGGCCCGGGATGTAAACCCCCCCCCGGGGGGGGGGGGGGGGTTTTTCTTGGAGAAACCCCCCCTTTTTTTTTTTTTTTTTTAAAACCCCCCGGGGGGGGAGTAAGGGGGGCCCCCCGGGGGGGGGTAGTTTTTTCCCCCCCGAGAGGCCCCAAAATTCCAAAAAAAAAAAAAGGGGGAAAAAATTTTTTTTGGGGGGGGGACTTTTTTAAAATTTTTTAAAAGGGGGGAAGTAATTTGGGGGGGGGCCCCCCCCCCATTTTTACTCCCCAAAAAATACCCGGGGGTCCCTTTTTTTTAGGAAAAAAAATTTTTTTTTTTTTTTCTCCCCAAAAAAATTTTTTTTTTGGAGAAGGGGGGGGGGGGCCCCGGGGGGAAAATACCCCTTTTTTTTTTGGGGGGGGGAAGGGGGGCCCAAGTAAAATGAGTAATTTGGGGGGGGAAACCCCAAAAAATTTTGCATGAGCATGTGGGCATGACTTTAAAAAATTTTTAGAGTAAATTTTTTTAGCCCCCCGGGGGGGGGGCCTTTGATGTATTCGAAGGGACCTTTCATGCCTCCCCCTTTTTTTGGGGGTTCTTAAAAAAAGGGGGGGGGGGTACGTACGGGGCCCCCCAAAAAAAAAGGGGGGGGTTTTTTCGGGGGGGCAGCAGTTTTGGAGCAGTTCCCAATAAAGGGGTTCCCTAAGGCAGTTGGGGGGTTGGGGGGGGTTTTTCCCCGGGGGGGTTTTTTGCCCTTTTCATGCCCGGACGTTTTCCCCCCCGGGGGGGGGAGGGAACCCTAAAAAAGGGGGGGACGAGTACGAGTACGACCCCAAAAAAGGGAAAAGGGGGGACCAAAAAAACCCCCCCCCTTTTAAGTAGTAGGACCAATTCCCCTTTTTTTTTTTTAAAAAAAGGGTTTTTTTCCCAAGGGTAGTAAAAATTTTTTTTTGGGGGAAAAGTAGTAGGTTAAAAAAAAAAAAAGGGGGGGGGGGGCAGAGTACCCCGGGGGGGGCCCCCAAAAAACCCCCCCGGGGGGGGGGGGGGGGGGTTTTGGGGGGGGCAGGGTAGTAGGGGGGGGTTTTTTTTTTTTTTAAAAAAAAAAAAACCCCCCAATTCTCTCTCCCCCTTTTTTTTTTGGGGGGCCCCCCCCTTTTTTTGGGGGGGGAAAAAAAAATTTTTTTTTTTTGGGGGGGGGAAAAAAAATTTTTTTTTTTAAAATGGTCCCCCCTTTTCCCCCCTTTTTTCCCCTTTTGGGTTTTTGCATTTTGGGGGGGGAAATTTTTAAAAGGGGGGGGTTTTTTAAGGGAAAAAAGATTTAAAAATTTTGGTTTTTGGGGGGAAAATTTTTTTTGGGTTGGGGGTGGGGGGGTTTTTTCCCCCCCCCCGGGGGGGGGGGGGGAAAAACTCCCAAAAAAAGGGGGGGGGCCCGGGGGGGGGGGGGGGCATTTGGGGGGCCCCTTCTTTTGGGGGGGGAAAAAAAATTTTTTTAGAGTACAAAAAACCCCAAAAAAAGTAGAAATTTTTTTGGGGGGGAAGGACCAAAACTTCCTTTTGGGAAAAACCCCCTTTTTTTTAAAAAAAATACCCGGGGAACCTCTTTTTTTTGGGGGGGGTTTTTTTTTGGGGGGTTTTTTGGGGAAACCCCCCTTTTTTCCCCCCCCCTTTTTTTTTTAAAAACCTTTTTGGGGGGGGGGGTTGGGGGGGGCCCCAAAAAAAAAAAAAACCCCCCCCCGGGGGGGTAGAAAAGGGGATCTTTTTAAAAAAAAACCAAAAAGGGGGAAAAAAATTTTTTTGGGGGGAGTAAAAAAGTACGTAAAAATTTTTTTTTTTTTAAAAAAAAAAGGAGGGCCTAGTAAAAACCCCCCCAAAAAGGGGGTACGTAGTACCCCGGGGGGGAGAGGGTTAAAAAGGTTTTGGGGGGTTTTTTTTGGGGGGGAGTAAACGTAGGAAAAGGGGGGGGGGGGGGGGAAAAAAGAGAGAAAATTTTTTTTTTAAAATTTTTTAAAGCAGACGGGGGGTTTTTTAAAAAGGGGAGTAAAAGGGGGGGGTTTTTTTTTTTGGGGGGCCCTTTTTTTCCCCTTTTTTTTCCGATTCCCCCCTTTTAAATTTTCCCCCCTTTGGAGGGAGCAAAAATTTTTTTTTTTTGGGGGACGTACCCCCCCAAGAGACAAGTAGCCCCCCAAAAAGTAGAGTAAAAAAAAGGGGGGGGGGGGCTTGGGGGGTACCCCGGGGGGGTACGGGGGGAAAAAAAATTTTTTTTTAAAAAAAAACCCCCGGGGTTTTTTTTAAAAGGGGTTTTTTGGGGGCCCCCAATCCCCCTTTTTTTTTTTTCCCCCCTCCCCAAAGAGAGACGACGAGGGGGGGGTTTTTTTTGGGGGGGGCCCCCGGGGGGGGCCCCCCCGGGGTTCTTTGGGAAAAGGGGGTAGAGTATTTTATCAAAATAGTTTGGGGGGGGGTAAATTTTTTAAAGGGGGGGGACCCCCGGGGGGGAGAAGGGGGGTTTTTAAAAAAAGGGGGCAATTTTGGGGGGGAAAAAAGGATGGGGTTTTTTTTTTTGGGGTTTTTTAGTTTTTGGAGTAGGGTAAAGGGAGAGTAGTTCTTAAAAAGGAAAGGGGGTAGGGGGAAAAAAAATTTTTTTGGGAAAAACCCCTTTTTCTCTTTTGGGGGGGGGGGGGGGCCCCCCCCCTGCAGGGAAAATAGAAAACCCTTTAAAAAAAATTTTTTAGTCTTAAAAAATTTTTTTTTCGGGTAAAAAAAAGTTTGGAGAAAAGGGGGGTTTTTTTTTAAAAAAAGGAAAAAAAAATTTTTAATTTCCCTTTCCCGGGGGGAAAAACCCCCTTTTGGGGGTTTTTTGGGGGTTTGGGGGCCCTTTTTGGAGGGGGAGAGTAAGGGAAAAAAGGGGGGGGGGGGGGCCCCCCCCCCCTTTTTAAAAAAAAGGGGGCCCCCCCCGGGGGTAGTAGTCTTACAAAAAAAAAAAAACCCCCCCCCCCCCCCCCGGGGGGGAAATGCCAAAAAGGGGGGGGGGCCCCCCCGGGGGGGGGTACCCGGGGAGCAGTAAAAGGAGAAACGGGGGGGGTTGGGGGCCCCCCGTAAAGGGGGAAATTTTAAGGAGTAGTAGTACAAAAAAATTTTGGGGGGGAGGGGGCCCCCCGGGGGGGGGGGGAGGGTAGTAAAAATTTTTTTTTGTAAAGTACCCCTTTTTGGGGGGTAAAAAAAGTTTGGGGGGTACCTTTTTTTTTTGGGGGGGTTTTGCACAAGTAAGGAAGGGGGAAGTACCCCAAGGGGGATGGGCCGGGGGTTTTTACCCCTTTTTTTTTTTTTTAGGGGGGTTTTTTTTAGAAGGGGGGAAAAACCCCGGGGGGGGAATTTTGGGGGGGGGGAAAGGGGGGGGCCCCCCCTTTTTTTTGGGGGGGGGCCCCCGGGGGGTTCCAAAAGGGGGGGGGGGAAGGGGTTTTAAGGGGGGGCCCCCCCCCCCCTTTTTTGGGGGGAATTTTTTTAAAAGCAGTAAAAAAAAAAAAAAATTTTTTTTGGGGGGGGGGGAGTAAAGGGGGGGGAAAAAAAAAAAAAAAAAAGGGGGGGAAAAAAAAAAATTTTTTTTTTTTTCCCCCCCCCAAAAAAGGGAATTTTTTTTTTTTTTAAAAAAAAACTTTTTTTAAAAAAAAAAGGGGGTGTAGTAGGGTCCAAGGGGGAAAAAAAGGGGGGGAGTAGTAGTAGGGGGCCGAGTTTCTGGGGGGAAGGGCAGTTTGGGGGGGGAAAAAAGGGGGGGCCAGGGCAAAAAAAGGGGGGGGGGTTCCCTTTGGGAGAGAAAAAAAAAATTTTTTTTTTAAAAATTTTTGGGGGGAGTACCCCCCGGGGGGGTTCTTTTTTTTTGGGGAGTACAAAATCTTTTTTTTTTTTTCTTACCGGAGGGGAAAAATTTTTTTTTTTTTTTGCAAGAAGGAGACCTTTGGAAAAGGGGCCCCTTTTTTGGAAGGGAAAGGGGAGGGAAGGGAGGGGGGGGAAAAAAAAGGGGGAGAAAAAGGGGGGGAAAAAGGGGTACAAAAGGGGGGGGAAAAAAAAAACCCAAGAGTTTTTTTCCCCAAAAAAGGGGGTTTTGGGGGCCCTGGGGAAAAAAGGGGGCCAAGAAAATTTTTTTCTTTTTCCCCCTTTTTTAACCCCCAAAAAGTAACCCCCCCCCTTTTTTTTTCCAAAATTTTGGTTTCAAAAGGGAAGGGACTTTTGGGTTTTAAGGTTTTAAGGGATTAGGGGGGGGGGGGGGCCAAAAAAAGGAGGGGGGGAAGGGCCCCAATTAAAAAAAAGGGGGGAAAAAAAGGCCCCGGAAAAGGGGGGGCAAAAGGCCTTGGAGTAAAAGGGGGGGGGTTTTTTTAAAAAATAATTTCATGAGAGTAGGTTTTGGGGGTAAAAAGGGGGGGGGTAATTTTTTTGGACGCAAAGGGGGAAAGTAGAAAAAAATTTTTTTTTTCCCTCTCTTTTTTTGGGGGGGGGGTTTTTTGGAGAATGCAGCAGAGGGGCCCTTTTTTAAAGGAGTAAAAAAAATTTTTTTTTTTTTTCCAAAAAGGGGGGGGGTTTTTAAAAATTTTTTTTTCTTTTTCCCCCCCTAGAGTTTTTTTTGGGAGTAGGTTTTAAAGGGGGGGCCGCATTGGGGGGGGGTACCCGGGGTTTTTCCCCCGGGGAAAATTGGGGTTTTTGGGTCCCTTTGGGGAGGTTTTTTTAAAAAACCAAAAAAGGGGGGGTTTTTAAAAAAAGGAAAAAAAAAAAGGGAAAAAGGGGGGGGGGGGGGAGTTTTTTGGGGGGGGAAAAAAAAAATCTTTTTTTTGGGGGGGTCTCTTAAAAAAAGGGAGTAAACGGAAAAACAAAAAATAAAACCCCCCAAAAAAAAAAAAAAAAAATTTTTTTTTTGGGGGGGAAGGGGGGGGGGGGTTTTTTTTTAAAAAATAATTTTTTTTTTTTTCCAAATTAAAGGGGGTAGCACCAAAAAAAATTTTTTTTTGGGAAGGGGGGTTTTTTTCCTTCTTTTCCCCCTTTGGGGGGGGGCCCCCCCATTGGGGGGAAGTAGGGGGGGAAAAAAAACCAAAGTTTTTTTTTTTGGGGGGGGGGGGATTTGGGGGGGTACGGTACGTACGTAAAGGGGGGGGTTTTTTTTTTTTGAAAAACCCCCATGGTTCTTTTTGGGAGAGTAAGGGGGGGTTTTTTTTTTTCCCCAAAAAGGGGGGGTTCAAGGGGGGGGAAAAAAAAGGGGGGGACGTACGTAAGGGTTTTTCGAGACAAAAAGGGGGGGTTTAAAACCCCCTCTTTAAAAAAAAAATTTTTTTGGGGGAGAGGGTTTTGGGGGGTTTTTTTTTTTTTGGGGGGGGGTTTTTTTAAAAACCCCTTTTTTCCCCCCAAAAAAAAAAAAAAGGGGCCCCCTCTTTTGGGGGGGTTTTTTTAAAGTAGTAGTAAGGGAGGGGGAGATTTCTTAAGGGGGTTTTAGAGAAGGGGGGGGTTTTTTTTTTTTTTCCCGGGGGGCCGGAGAAACCCCCCCCCCCCCCCGGGGGGGGGGGGGGGGAGACCAAAAAATTTTTTTTCCCCCCCCCCCCCAAAAAAGGGGGAAAAAAGTACGTTTTCCTTTGGGGGGGTTTTCCCCCCCCCGGGGGGGGGCCCCCCCCAAAAAAAAGGGGGGGGAAGCAGTAGCAGTACGTACGGGAGTAGTAAAAGGGGGCCCCCCGGGGGGGGGGGGGGTAGAAAAAAAGAGTAAAGGGAAAAAGGGAAAGGGGGGTTTTCTTTTAAAAAAAAAAAAAAAGGGGGGGTTTCCGGAGTAGAGTCTTTTTTTTGGGGGGTATCTAAAAAATTTTTTTCCCCCAAAAAAGGGGGGAAAAAAAAGGGGAGAAAATTTTTTGGGGGGGGGGTTGGGTTTCCCACCAAATAAATTTTGGGGGAGTAAATTTTTTCCCCCCAAAAGGGGGTACGACGTAGTACGAAAGGGGGTACCCCCTTTTTTCCCTTTCAAATTTTGGGGATTTTGGGGGGGGAAAAAAAAAAAAAAGGGGGGGGGGGGGGGTTTTTTTGGGGATTTTTAAAAAAAAACCCAAAAGGGATGTAAAATTTTTTAAAAAAAGGGGGGGGCCCCCCCCCCAAAAAAAAGGGGGAGTAGTACCCTTTTTTTTTTGGCATGCAGTTTTGGGTTTTTTTTTGGGGGGGGTTTTTTTTTTTAGCAGGGAGAAAGCAGAGGGGGGAAAAAAAGGGGTTTTTGGGGGGGGGTTTTGGGATTCCGCCCCCCGGGGGGGGGGGTTTTTTCTACTCCCCCCCAAAAAAAAATTTTTTCCCCCCGGGAAGACCCGTAAAAAAAAAAAGGGGGGGGGGGAAAAATTTTGGGGGGGAAAGACCCCCGGGGGGGGGTTTTTTTAAAAAAGAAGGGGGGGGTTTTTTTTTTCGTAGTACCCGGGAGGGGGTTTGGGGAGTAGTTTTGGGTTTTGGGGAAAAGGGGGAAAAAAAAAAAGGGGGGGGTTTTAAAAAAAAAGGGGGGGGTTTTTTTTGGAAAAATTTTTTTTTTCCCCCCTTTTTGGGGGGTTCCCCTTGGGGAGTTTTTTTTTTAAAAAAACCCCGGGCCCCCCCAAACGAAACCCCCCCCCCCGGGGGCCCCCTTTTTTTTTTTTTTTTTGGGGGGGGGGGGGGGGGGGGGAGCACCAAAAAAAAAAAGGGGGGGGGGCGTAATTTTTTTTTGGGGGGGTTTTTTCCCCCCCGGGGGGGGGGAGATGCAGGAAGAATTTTTTCTCCAAATTTTTTTCCCCCCAAAACCCCCCCCTTTTTACGACGCATGCAGTAAAAACCCCCCTTTTTTTCCTGCACGTAAAATTTTTTTTTTTGGGGTTGGGGAGTAAAGGGGGGTAAAAAATTTTTTTATTTTTTAAAAAAAAAAAAAATTTTTTTTTTTGGGGGTAGAGATTTTTTTTTTTTTTAATTTTTCCCCCAAAAAAAAAAAAGGGGGGAAACCCCCCCTTTTTTTTTTTGGGGGGGTTTGGGGGGGGGGGCCCCCTTTTCCCCGTCTGGGGTGGGGAGGGCCCCCCAAAAAGGGGGGGGGTTTTTTTTGGGGGGGAAAAAAAAAGGGGGGCCCCCCCCCTTTTTTAAAAAGCAGAAGGGGGTTTTCAAAGAAGGAGTACCCTTTTTTTTTTTGGGGGGGAGGGGCCTTGGGTGAGGTCCTTCCCCCCAAAAAATTTTTCCCCCCCCAAAAAAAAAAAACGTCAACAACAAAAAATTTTTTTTTTGGGGGAGTTTTTTTGAGAGTTCTTCCCTTTTTTTGGGGGGGGTACGAGAAGGGAATCGGGTTTTTTGGAGAAAAAGGGGGGGGGGAATTCCTTTTAAAAAAAATTTTTTTTAAGTTTTTTTGGGGAAAAATTTTTTTTTCCCCAAAAAAAAAAAAAAACCCCCTTTTTCCCAAAAAGGGGGTTTTTAAAATTTTTTTGTAAGCTTTGGGGCAGGCAATGGGGTTTTTTAAAAAAAAATGGGCAATTTTTATTAAAAAAATTTTTTTTTTTTTGGGGGGGGTTAAAAATTTTTTTATAAAAAAAAAAAAAAAATTTTTTAAAAAGGGGTTTAAAAAAAGGGGGGTTAAAAGGACGTTTAAAAAATTTTTTAAAAAAAACCCCAAAAAATTTTTAAAGGGGGGTTTTTGTTTAAAAAAATTTTAAAGGGAACCAAAACCCCCCCCCAAAAAAAAAAACAAATTTTTGGGGGGGAAAAACCCCAAAAAAAAAAAAATTTTTAAAAAAAAAAACCCCCCCAAAAAAAAAAAAAATTTTTCCCCCAAAAACCCCCCAAAAAAAAAAATTTTAAAATTTCCAAAGGCCCCCCAGGAAAAAAAAACCCTTTTAAAAACCCCCGTACGCAGCGCAGACGTACGAATTTCATGATTTGACGAGTGTAGCAGAGAGAGAGTAGTACGACGATGATTTTTTTTTTTTTTCCCCCCCCCCCCCCTATGGGCATGTAATGCATGTACGATGTATGTAAGTATGTATGTATGATGTATGTCATGTATGTATGTTAGTAGTGATGATGTATGTATGTATGTATGTCGTCGTATGAAATTGCTCTCACAATAAAGAACATAAACACCCATAAAAGCACGTCACATGTAACAGTATTGTATAAATAGCACGTCACATGTAAGCAGCATGTATAAATAGCACGTCACATGTAAGAGATTGTATAAATAGCACGTCACATGTAAGCAGCATTGTATAAATAGTACGTCACATGAAGCAGTATTGTATAAATAGCACGTCACATGCAGTATTGTATAAATAGCACGTCACATGCAATTGTATAAATAGCACGTCACATGTAAGCAGTATTGTATAAATAGCACGTCACATGTAAGCAGTATTGTATAAATAGCACGTCACATGTAAGCGATTGTATAAATAGCACGTCACATGTACAGTATTGTATAAATAGCACGTCACATGTAAGCTTTTATTGTATAAAGTACAAACCCTGAGCTCCGTAACAATCTTAAGGGATCTCCGAAAAACATGCATTTACGAACATAACTATGCGTCTGATTCGAACCTTAGGGCCTTCATAATGTAAGAATAGGAATAACCACTTGTAAACATAGACACACTCTACATCAGGACAAAATGATGGAATAACCACTTTGCAAACATAGACACACCTCCTACATCAGGACAAAATGATGGAATAACCACTTTACAACATAGACACACTCCCACATCAGGACAAAATGATGGAATAACCACTTGAAACATAGGACACACCCCACATCAGGACAAAATGATGGAATAACCACTTTGCAACATAGGACACACCTCCCCACATCAGGACAAAATGATGGAATAACCACTTTGCAACATAGGACACACCTCCTACATCAGGACAAAATGATGGAATAACCACTTTGCAAACATAGGACACAACCCCCACATCAGACAAAAAGATGGAATAACCACTTGCAACATAGGACACACTCCTACATCAGGACAAAATGATGGAATAACCACTTGCAACATAGGACACACCTCCTACATCAGGACAAAATGATGGAATAACCACTTGCAACATAGACACATCTCCTACATCAGGACAAAATGATGGAATAACCACTTTACAACATAGGACACACCTCCTACATCAGGACAAATGATGGAATAAACCACTTGCAACATAGGACACACCTCCACATCAGGACAAATGATGGGAAAAACCACTTGCAAACATAGGACACACCTCCACATCAGGACAAAATGATGGAATAACCACTTTACAACATAGGACACACCTCCTACATCAGGACAAAATGATGGAATAACCACTTTGCAACATAGGACACACCTCCTACATCAGGACAAAATGATGGAATAACCACTTTGCAACATAGACACACTCCACATCAGGACAAAATGATGGAATAACCACTTTGCAACATAGGACACACCTCCTACATCAGGACAAAATGATGGAATAACCACTTTGCAACATAGGACACACCTCCTACATCAGGACAAAAAGATGGAATAACCACTTTGCAACATAGGACACACCTCCTACATCAGGACAAAATGATGGAATAACCACTGCAAACATAGGACACACTCCTACATCAGGACAAAATGATGGAATAACCACTTTGCAACATAGGACACACCTCCTACATCAGGACAAAATGATGGAATAACCACTTTGCAACATAGGACACACCTCCTACATCAGGACAAAATGATGGAATAACCACTTACAACATAGGACACACCCCCTACATCAGGACAAAATGATGGAATAACCACTTTGCAACATATGACACACTCCTACATCAGGACAAATGATGGAATAATCACTTGCAACATAGACACACCTCCTACATCAGGACAAAAAGATGGAATAACCACTTACAAACATAGACACACCTCCTACATCAGACAAAATGATGGAATAACCACTTTGCAACATAGGACACACTCCTACATCAGGGCAAAATGATGGAATAACCACTTTACAACATAGGACACACCTCCTACATCAGGACAAAATGATGGAATAACCACTTTGCAACATAGACACACTCCACATCAGGACAAAATGATGGAATAACCACTTGCAACATAGGGCACACCTCCTACATCAGGACAAAATGATGGAATAACCACTTTACAACATAGGACACACCTCCTACATCAGGACAAAATGATGGAATAACCACTTTGCAACATAGACACACCCCCACATCAGGGCAAAATGATGAATAACCACTTGGGAACATAGACACACTTCCTACATCAGACAAAATGATGGAATAACCACTTTGCAACATAGGGCACACTCCTACATCAGGACAAAAAGATGGAATAACCACTTTGCAACATAGGACACACCTCCACATCAGGACAAAATGATGGAATAACCACTTTGCAACATAGACACACCTCTACATCAGACAAAATGATGGAATAACCACTTTGCAACATAGGACACACCTCCTACATCAGGGCAAATGATGGGAAAAAACCACTTGCAACATAGGACACACCTCCTACATCAGGACAAATGATGGAATAACACTTGCAAAAATAGACACACCCCCTAATCAGGACAAAATGATGGAATAACCACTTTGCAACATAGGACACCTCCACATCAGGACAAATGATGGAATAACCACTTGCAACATAGGACACACCTCCTACATCAGGACAAAATGATGGAATAACCACTTTGCAACATAGGACACACCTCCTACATCAGGACAAAATGATGGAATAACCACTTTGTAAACATAGACACACTCCTACATCAGGGCAAATGATGGAATAAACCACTTGCAAATAGGACACCTCTCCACATCAGGACAAAATGATGGAATAATCCACTTGCAACATAGGACACACTCACATCAGACAAAATGATGGAATAACCACTTTGCAACATAGGACACACCTCCACATCAGGACAAAAAGATGGAATAACCACTTTGCAACATAGACACACCTCCTACATCAGGACAAATGATGGGAAAAACCACTTTGCAACATAGGACACACCTACATCAGACAAAATGATGGGAATAACCACTTGCAACATAGGACACACTCTCACATCAGGACAAAATGATGGAATAACCACTTGCAACATAGGGAACACTCCTACATCAGGGCAAAAAGATGGAATAACCACTTTGCAAAATAGACACACCTCCTACATCAGGACAAAATGATGGAATAACCACTTTTCAACATAGGACACACCTCCTACATCAGGACAAAATGATGGAATAACCACTTTGCAACATAGGACACACCTCCTACATCAGGACAAAATGATGGAATAACCACTTTACAACATAGGACACACCTCCTACATCAGGACAAAATGATGGAATAACCACTTTACAACATAGGACACACTCCTACATCAGGGCAAATGATGGAATAACCACTACAATATAGACACCTTCACATCAGGACAAAATGATGGAATAATCACTTTACAACATAGGACACACCTCCACATCAGGACAAAATGATGGAATAACCACTTTGCAACATAGGACACACCTCCTACATCAGGACAAAATGATGGAATAACCACTTGCAACATAGACACACCTCCTACATCAGGACAAAATGATGAATAACCACTTACAACATAGGTTACACCCTCCTACATCAGGACAAAAAGATGGAATAACCACTTTGCAACATAGACACACCTCCTACATCAGGACAAATGATGGAATAAACCACTTTGCAACATAGGACACACCTCCACATCAGGACAAAATGATGGAATAACCACTTTACAACATAGGGCACACTCCCACATCAGACAAAAAGATGGAATAACCACTTTGCAACATAGGACACACCTCCTACATCAGGACAAAATGATGGAATAACCACTTGCAAACATAGACACACCTCCTACATCAGGGCAAAATGATGGAATAACCACTTTGCAACATAGACACACCTCCACATCAGACAAATGATGGAATAACCACTTTGCAACATAGACACACCTCCTACATCAGACAAAATGATGGAATAACCACTTTGCAACATAGACACACCTCCTACATCAGGACAAAATGATGGAATAATCCACTTTGCAACATAGACACACCTCCACATCAGGACAAAATGATGGAATAACCACTTGCAAACATAGACACACTCCTACATCAGGACAAAATGATGGAATAACCACTTTGCAACATAGACACACTCCTACATCAGGGCAAAATGATGGAATAACCACTTTGCAACATAGGACACACTCCAATCAGGACAAAATGATGGAATAAACCACTTACAACATAGGGCACACCCTACATCAGGACAAAATGATGAATAACCACTTTGCAACATAGACACACCCCCTACATCAGGACAAAATGATGGAATAATCCACTTTGCAACATAGGGCACACTCCACATCAGGACAAATGATGGAATAATCCACTTTGCAACATAGACACACCTCCACATCAGGACAAAATGATGGAATAACCACTGCAAAAATAGGGCACACCTCCTACATCAGGACAAATGATGGAATAACCACTTTGCAACATAGGGCACACCTCCTACATCAGGGCAAAATGATGGAATAACCACTTTACAACATAAGGACACACCTCCTACATTTAGGACAAAATGATGGAATAACCACTTTGCAACATAGGCACACACCTCCTACATCAGGACAAAATGATGGAATAACCACTTTGCAACATAGACACACTCCTACATCAGGACAAAATGATGGAATAACCACTTTGCAACATAGAACACTCCCACATCAGGACAAAATGATGGAATAACCACTTTGCAACATAGGACACACCTCCTACATCAGGACAAAATGATGGAATAACCACTTGCAACATAGGGCACACCTCCTACATCAGGACAAAATGATGGAATAACCACTTTGCAACATTAGGACACACTCCACATCAGGACAAAATGATGGAATAACCACTTGCAACATAGGACACACTCCTATGATCAGGACAAAATGATGGAATAACCACTTGCAACATAGGACACACCTTTCCACATCAGGACAAAATGATGGAATAACCACTTTGCAACATAGGACACACCTCTACATCAGACAAAATGATGGAATAACCACTTGACAACATAGGGCACACCTCCTACATCAGGACAAAATGATGGAATAACCACTTGCAACATAGGGCACACCTCTACATCAGACAAAATGATGGAATAACCCCTTACAACATAGACACACCTCCTACATCAGGACAAAAAGATGGAATAACCACTTTCAACATAGGACACACTCCACATCAGGACAAATGATGGAATAACCACTTTGCAACATAGACACACCTCCTACATCAGGACAAAATGATGGAATAACCACTTTGCAACATAGGACACACCTCCTACATCAGGACAAAATGATGGAATAACCACTTTACAACATAGATACACTCCCACATCAGGACAAAATGATGGAATAACCACTTCAACATAGGACACACCTTACATCAGGACAAAAAGATGGAATAACCACTTTGCAACATAGCAACACCTCCAATCAGGACAAATGATGGAATAAATACTTTGGGAAACATAGACACACCTCACATCAGGACAAAATGATGGAATAACCACTTTGCAAAAATAGGGCACACCTCCTACATCAGGACAAATGATGGAAAACCACTTTACAACATAGACAACCTCACATCAGGACAAATGATGGAATAACCACTTTGCAAAAATAGGACACACTCCTACATCAGGACAAATGATGGAATAACCACTTAAATCATAGACACACCTCCCACATCAGACAAAATGATGGAATAACTACTTGCAACATAGGACACACCTCCTACATCAGGACAAAAATGATGGAATAACCACTTTACAACATAGGACACACTCCTACATCAGGACAAAAAGATGGAATAAATCCACTTTGCAACATAGGACACACCTCCCACATCAGGACAAAATGATGGAATAACCACTTTACAACATAGACACACCTCCCACATCAGGGCAAAATGATGGAATAACCACTTGCAACATAGACACACCTCCTGACATCAGGACAAATGATAACAACCACTTGCAAAAATAGGACATACTCCACATCAGGACAAATGATGGAATAACCACTTGCAACATAGACACACTCCACATCAGGACAAAATGATGGAATAACCACTTGCAACATAGGGCACACCCCCTACATCAGGACAAAAAGATGGAATAACCACTTTGGGAAAAATAGACACACCTCCTACATCAGGACAAAATGATGGAAACCACTTGAAACAGACACACTCTACATCAGGACAAAATGATGGAACAACCACTTTGCAACATAGACACACCTCCTAATCAGGACAAAATGATGGAATAACCACTTTGCAACATAGGACACACCTCCTACATCAGGACAAATGATGGAATAATCACTTTGCAACATAGACACACCTCTCTACATCAGGACAAAATGATGGAATAACCACTTGCAACATAGGACACACCTCCTACATCAGGACAAAATGATGGAATAACTACTTTGCAAACATAGGACACACCTCCTACATCAGACAAAATGATGGAATAACCACTTTGCAACATAGGGCACACCTCCTACATCAGGGCAAAAAGATGGAATAACCACTTTGCAACATAGGACACACTCCACATCAGGACAAAATGATGGAATAACCACTTGCAACATAGGGCACACCTCCTACATCAGGGCAAAATGATGGAATAACCACTTTACAATAAGACACACCTCCTACATCAGACAAAATGATGGAATAATACTTGCAAACATAGGACACACCTCCTACATAGGGCAAAATGATGGAATAACCACTTGAAAAATAGGGCACACCTCCTACATCAGGACAAATGATGAAAACTACTTTGAACATAGGACACACCTCCTACATCAGACAAAATGATGAATAACCACTTTGCAAATAAGGACACACCTCCTACATCAGGACAAAATGATGGAATAACCACTTTACAACATAGGACACACCTCCTACATCAGGGCAAATGATGGAATAATCACTTTTCAACATAGACACCTCCTACATCAGGACAAAAAGATGAAATAACCACTTTACAACATAGGACACACCTCCTACATCAGGACAAAATGATGGAATAATCCACTTTGAATATAGGACACACCTCCACATCAGGACAAAATGATGGAATAACCACTTGCAACATAGGACACACCCCACATCAGGACAAATGATGGAATAACCACTTTGCAACATAGGGCACACTCTACATCAGGACAAATGATGGAATAACCACTTTAAACATAGGGCACACCTCCTACATCAGGACAAAATGATGGAATAACTACTTTACAACATAGGACACACCTCCTACATCAGGACAAAATGATGAATAATCCACTTTACAACATAGGACACACTCCCTACATCAGGACAAAATGATGAAATAACCACTTTTACAACATAGGACACACCCCCTACATCAGGACAAAATGATGGAATAACTACTTGCAAATAGACACACCTCTACATCAGGGCAAAATGATGGAATAACCACTTAGAACATAGGGCACACCTCTACATCAGGACAAAAAGATGGAATAACCACTTGCAACATAGACACCTCCTACATCAGGACAAAATGATGGAATAACTTACAACATAGGACACACCTCCTACATTCAGGACAAAATATGGAAAAAAACTTTACAAAACGTAGGACACACTCCTACACATGACAAAATGATGAAATAACCACTTACAACATAGGACACACCTCCTACATCAGGACAAATGATGGAATAACTACTTTGCAACATAGACACACCCTACATCAGACAAAATGATGAATAACCACTTTGCAACATAGGGCACACTTACAAGACAAAATGATGGAATAACCACTTTGCAACATAGGGCACACCTCCAAGATCAGGACAAATGATGGAATAACCACTTACAAACATAGGACACACCTACATCAGGACAAAAATGATGGAATAACCACTTACAACATAGACACACCTCCTAACATCAGGACAAAATGATGAAATAACCACTTTGCAACATAGGACACACCCCACATCAGGGCAAAATGATGAATAACCACTTACAACATAGGGCACACCTCTTTCATCAGGACAAAATGATGGAATAACCACTTTACAAATAGACACACTCCTACATCAGGACAAAATGATGGAATAACCACTTTACAACATAGACACATCCTACATCAGGACAAAATGAGGGAAAAACCACTTTACAACATAGATACACCTCCTACATCAGACAAATGATGGAATAACCACTTTACAACATAGGACACACTCCCACATCAGGACAAAATGATGGAATGAACCACTTACAACATAGGGCACACTCCTACATCAGGACAAAATGATGGAACAACTCACTTACAACATAACACACTCCTACATCAGACAAAATGATGGAATAACCACTTTACAACATAGGACACAACTCCACATCAGGGGCAAAATGATGAAATAACCACTTTGCAACATAGGACACACCTCCTACATCAGGACAAAATGATGGAATAACCACTTATACAACATAGGACACACCTCCAACATCAGGACAAATGATGGAATAACACTTTACAACATAGGGCACACCTCCTACATCAGGACAAAATGATGGAATAACCACTTTACAACATAGACACACTCCACATCAGGACAAAATGATGGAATAACCACTTTACAACATAGGGCACACTCCACATCAGGACAAAATGATGGAATAACCACTTACAACATAGGACACACCTCCTACATCAGGACAAAATGATGGAATAACACTTACAACATAGGACACACCTCCACATCAGGGCAAAATGATGGAATAACCACTTTACAACATAGGATCACACCTCCTACATCAGGGCAAAAAGATGGAATAACCACTTACAACATAGGACACACCTCCTACATCAGGACAAAATGATGGAATAACCACTTTACAAAAATAGGACACACCTCCTACATCAGGACAAAATGATGGAATAACCACTTTACAACATAGGACACACCTCCTACATCAGGACAAAATGATGGAATAACCACTTTGCAACATAGATACACTCCTACATCAGGGCAAAATGATAATAACCACTTTGCAACATAGACACACCTCCTACATCAGGACAAATGATGGGAAAAACCACTTTTCAACATAGACAACATCTCATCATAGGACAAAATGATGGAATAACACTTTACAAAAATAGGACACACCTCCTACATCAGACAAAATGATGGAATAACCACTTTGCAAAAACAGGACACACCTCCACATCAGGACAAATGATGGAATAACCACTTTGCAAACATAGACACACCTCCTACATCAGACAAATGATGGAATAACCACTTTGCAAACATAGGACACACCTCCTACATCAGGACAAAATGATGGAATAACCACTTTGCAAACAAAAGACAACACCTCTACATCAGGACAAAATGATGGAATAACCACTTGAAACATAGACACACCTCCTACATCAGGACAAAAAGATGAATAACCACTTTGAACATAGGACACACTCCTACATCAGGACAAAATGATGGAATAACCACTTTACAACATAGGACACACCTCCTACATCAGGACAAAATGATGGAATAACCACTTTTGCAACATAGGGCACACCTCCACATCAGGACAAAATGATGGAATAACCACTTGGCAAGATAGACACACCTCCTACATCAGGACAAAATGATGGAATAACCACTTTGCAACATAGGACACACCTCCTACATCAGGACAAAATGATGGAATAACCACTGCAGAAACATAGACACACCTCCTACATCAGGACAAATGATGGAATAAAACACTTTACAACATAGGACACACCTCCTACATCAGACAAAATGATGGAATAACCACTTTGCAACATAGACACACCTCCTACATCAGGACAAAATGATGGAATAACCACTTTTCAACATAGGACACACCTCCTACATCAGGACAAAATGATGGAATAACCACTTTAACATAGACACACCTCCTACATCAGGGCAAAATGATGGAATAACCACTTACAACATAGGACACACCTCACATAGACAAAATGATGGAATAACATTTGCAACATAGACACACCTCCACATCAGGACAAAATGATGGAATAACCACTTACAACATAGGGCACACCTCTACATCAGACAAAATGATGGAATAACCACTTTGCAAACATAGACACACCTCCTACATCAGGACAAAATGATGAAAACCACTTACAACATAGACACACTCCTACATCAGGACAAAATGATGGAATAACACTTTGTAAATATAGACACAACCTCCTACATCAGACAAAATGATGGAATAACTACTTTACAACATAGACACACTCTCCACATCAGGACAAAATGATGGAATAACCACTTGCAAACATAGACACACTCCTACATCAGGACAAAATGATGGAACAACCACTTGCAAACATAGGACACACCCTACATCAGACAAAATGATGGAATAACCACTTACAACATAGGACACACCTCCTACATCAGGGCAAAATGATGGAATAACCACTTTACAAACATAGACACACCTCCTACATCAGGGCAAAATGATGGAATAACCACTTATGAACATAGGACACACCTCCTACATCAGACAAAATGATGGAATAACCACTTGCAACATAGGACACACTCCTACTCAGGACAAAATGACGGAATAACCACTTGCAACATAGGGCACACTCCTACATCAGACAAAATGATGGAATAAACCACTTGCAAACATAGACACACCTCCTACATCAGGACAAATGATGAATAACCACTTTGCAACATAGACACACCTCCTACATCAGGACAAATGATGGAATAACCACTTTGCAACATAGGACACACTCCTACATCAGGACAAAATGATGGAATAAACCACTTTGCAACATAGACACACCTCCACATCAGGACAAATGATGAAATAACCACTTGCAACATGGACAACCTCCCATCAGGACAAATGATGGAATAACCACTTTACAACATGGATCACACCTCCTACATCAGACAAAATGATGGAATAACCATTTTACAACATAGACACACCTCCCTACATCAGGACAAAATGATCTAACAATTTAGTTAAAATATAACATCATTTTTCTTCGATCCAGAAACACTTGAGCTTTCAGTTTTCGGCTGAGCTGGACATCGTAACCCTTCGGTCGGCCACGAACATTGTAATCTGGAGAATCTTTGACTTTTCTGCCAGCCCGCAGATAACCCGCACTACAGAGGGCTATGCTCGCAAATCCAACATGCTACGAACACGCTGGGGAGAGGCAAAAATCATCAATAGGTGCTGTGCCGGTTCCTGTTGACGATCATGGATCTCCACAAATCTTTATCTTTGGTTGCTCAAACAACTCTATATTGACGATGTTGACGCTTCCCGTGCCATGAAGTCAGACTATCCAATTTTTCTCTGTCTTCTCTATCTCGCTACCCTCAATTTTACCAGTGTCACGATGTGTCTCAAAACCTTCGTTCCTATCACATGCCCAACATACCAACACCAAATACATATACCAACACACAATGCAACATACCAACATACAATGCAACATACCAACACACAATGCAACATACCAAGACATTTATGCAACATAACAACACACAATGCAACATACTAGACACAATGCAACATACTAAGACATAATGCAACATACTAACATAGCAATGCAACATACCAACACTAATGCAACATACTAACACACAATGCAACATACTAAACACACAATGCAACATACCAAGACACAAATGCAACATACAAGACACAATGCAACATACCTAAAACAATGCAACATACCAAGACACAATGAAATACTAATACACACAATGCAACATACCAAGACACAATGCAACATACCAACACACAATGCAACATACAAGACATAATGCAACATACCAACACACAATGCAACATACCAAGACACAATGCAACATACCAACAAACAATGTAACATACCAAGACACAATGCAACATACCAACAACACACAATGCAACATACCAACACACAATGCAACATACCAACACACAATAAACACTGACCTACTTTTAAGCATAAATCGCCCGGTGTTGCCGGAGTCCGCAAGTAGACTAAAGAATAGTAACACTGTGACCTACAACGCATATCGTAAGAGGTGACTGAGGTAGGGGTCTAGGGAAGCTACCCTAGTAAATAAAAGCGTCGCAGAAATCGGATGTGCTGGACTACTTGTAAACGCATAACTGGTATAACGTACACTAGCTCTTAGAATCAGATGACATATAAATCACACAGAGTAGTTAACAAGTGTACGATATGGAACGTTCGTAGAATCAAATGACATATAAATCACACAGAGTAGTTAACAAGTGTACGATATGGAGCGTTCGAAGGAGTAGACGCATAAATTATCACAGCATACATTAAACTTTGTGCATACCTTCATACCAGCCAGAACTTCGTTCATGATTCTCATTCTCTGATCTTTCAACTGCATCTGTCGAATCTGGTATTTTTTTAGGAAGACACCGATGACAGCGTTGATTGGAACCGACAAGATCATTACTGCTAGTCCAGCAAATACAGCTACACCGAGCTGCTCATACAGCATGTATAAGGCTAGAGCCAACTGGATGGGGAACAAGTCAGGTATGTTAGACGAAGGACATATGGTGATGAAGTGAAGTATGTTAGACTAAGGACATATGGTGATGAAGTGAAGTATGTTAGACGAAGGACAGATAGTGATGAAGTGAAGTATGTTAGACTAAGGACATATAGTGATGAAGTGAAGTATGTTAGACGAAGGACATATGGTGATGAAGTGAAGTATGTTAGACTAAGGACAGCTATGAAGTGAAGTATGTTAGACTAAGGACAGATAGTGATGAAGTGAAGTATGTTAGACTAAGGACAGCTATGAAGTGAAGTATGTTAGACGAAGGACAGATAGTGATGAAGTGAAGTATGTTAGACTAAGGACAGATAGTGATGAAGTGAAGTATGTTAGACTAAGGACAGCTATGAAGTGAAGTATGTTAGACTAAGGACATATAGTGATGAAGTGAAGTATGTTAGACTAAGGACAGATAGTGATGAAGTGAAGTATGTTAGACTAAGGACAGATATGAAGTGAAATATGTTAGACTAAGGACAGATAGTGATGAAGTGAAGTATGTTAGACTAAGGACAGATAGTGATGAAGTGAAGTATGTTAGACTAAGGACAGCTATGAAGTGAAGTATGTTAGACTAAGGACAGCTATGAAGTGAAGTATGTTAGACGAAGGACATATAGTGATGAAGTGAAGTATGTTAGACTAAGGACAGATAGTGATGAAGTGAAGTATGTTAGACTAAGGACAGCTATGAAGTGAAGTATGTTAGACTAAGGACAGATAGTGATGAAGTGAAGTATGTTAGACGAAGGACAGATAGTGATGAAGTGAAGTATGTTAGACGAAGGACAGATAGTGATGAAGTGAAGTATGTTAGACTAAGGACAGATAGTGATGAAGTGAAGTATGTTAGACGAAGGACAGCTATGAAGTGAAGTATGTTAGACTAAGGACATATAGTGATGAAGTGAAGTATGTTAGACGAAGGACATATAGTGATGAAGTGAAGTATGTTAGACTAAGGACAGATAGTGATGAAGTGAAGTATGTTAGACTAAGGACATATAGTGATGAAGTGAAGTATGTTAGACGAAGGACAGCTATGAAGTGAAGTATGTTAGACTAAGGACAGCTATGAAGTGAAGTATGTTAGACTAAGGACAGATAGTGATGAAGTGAAGTATGTTAGACTAAGGACAGATAGTGATGAAGTGAAGTATGTTAGGCTAAGGACATATAGTGATGAAGTGAAGTATGTTAGACTAAGGACATATAGTGATGAAGTGAAGTATGTTAGACTAAGGACAGATAGTGATGAAGTGAAGTATGTTAGACTAAGGACAGATAGTGATGAAGTGAAGTATGTTAGACTAAGGACATATAGTGATGAAGTGAAGTATGTTAGACGAAGGACAGCTATGAAGTGAAGTATGTTAGACTAAGGACAGATAGTGATGAAGTGAAGTATGTTAGACTAAGGACATATAGTGATGAAGTGAAGTATGTTAGACTAAGGACAGATAGTGATGAAGTGAAGTATGTTAGACGAAGGACAGATAGTGATGAAGTGAAGTATGTTAGACTAAGGACAGCTATGAAGTGAAGTATGTTAGACTAAGGACAGATAGTGATGAAGTGAAGTATGTTAGACTAAGGACATATAGTGATGAAGTGAAGTATGTTAGACTAAGGACAGATAGTGATGAAGTGAAGTATGTTAGACTAAGGACAGATAGTGATGAAGTGAAGTATGTTAGACTAAGGACAGATAGTGATGAAGTGAAGTATGTTAGACTAAGGACATATAGTGATGAAGTGAAGTATGTTAGACTAAGGACATATAGTGATGAAGTGAAGTATGTTAGACTAAGGACATATAGTGATGAAGTGAAGTATGTTAGACGAAGGACAGCTATGAAGTGAAGTATGTTAGACGAAGGACAGATAGTGATGAAGTGAAGTATGTTAGACTAAGGACAGATAGTGATGAAGTGAAGTATGTTAGACTAAGGACAGATAGTGATGAAGTGAAGTATGTTAGACTAAGGACAGCTATGAAGTGAAGTATGTTAGACTAAGGACAGATAGTGATGAAGTGAAGTATGTTAGACGAAGGACAGATAGTGATGAAGTGAAGTATGTTAGACTAAGGACAGCTATGAAGTGAAGTATGTTAGACGAAGGACAGATAGTGATGAAGTGAAGTATGTTAGACTAAGGACAGATAGTGATGAAGTGAAGTATGTTAGACGAAGGACAGCTATGAAGTGAAGTATGTTAGACGAAGGACAGCTATGAAGTGAAGTATGTTAGACTAAGGACATATAGTGATGAAGTGAAGTATGTTAGACTAAGGACATATAGTGATGAAGTGAAGTATGTTAGACGAAGGACAGATAGTGATGAAGTGAAGTATGTTAGACGAAGGACAGCTATGAAGTGAAGTATGTTAGACTAAGGACAGATAGTGATGAAGTGAAGTATGTTAGACGAAGGACAGCTATGAAGTGAAGTATGTTAGACGAAGGACAGATAGTGATGAAGTGAAGTATGTTAGACTAAGGACATATAGTGATGAAGTGAAGTATGTTAGACTAAGGACATATAGTGATGAAGTGAAGTATGTTAGACGAAGGACAGATAGTGATGAAGTGAAGTATGTTAGACTAAGGACAGATATGAAGTGAAATATGTTAGACTAAGGACAGATAGTGATGAAGTGAAGTATGTTAGACTAAGGACAGATAGTGATGAAGTGAAGTATGTTAGACTAAGGACATATAGTGATGAAGTGAAGTATGTTAGACTAAGGACATATAGTGATGAAGTGAAGTATGTTAGACTAAGGACATATAGTGATGAAGTGAAGTATGTTAGACTAAGGACATATAGTGATGAAGTGAAGTATGTTAGACGAAGGACAGATAGTGATGAAGTGAAGTATGTTAGACTAAGGACATATAGTGATGAAGTGAAGTATGTTAGACGAAGGACAGATAGTGATGAAGTGAAGTATGTTAGACTAAGGACAGATAGTGATGAAGTGAAGTATGTTAGACTAAGGACAGATAGTGATGAAGTGAAGTATGTTAGACTAAGGACAGATAGTGATGAAGTGAAGTATGTTAGACTAAGGACAGATAGTGATGAAGTGAAGTATGTTAGACTAAGGACAGCTATGAAGTGAAGTATGTTAGACTAAGGACAGATAGTGATGAAGTGAAGTATGTTAGACTAAGGACAGATAGTGATGAAGTGAAGTATGTTAGACTAAGGACAGATAGTGATGAAGTGAAGTATGTTAGACTAAGGACAGCTATGAAGTGAAGTATGTTAGACTAAGGACATATAGTGATGAAGTGAAGTATGTTAGACTAAGGACAGCTATGAAGTGAAGTATGTTAGACTAAGGACAGATAGTGATGAAGTGAAGTATGTTAGACTAAGGACAGATAGTGATGAAGTGAAGTATGTTAGACTAAGGACAGATAGTGATGAAGTGAAGTATGTTAGACTAAGGACAGCTATGAAGTGAAGTATGTTAGACGAAGGACAGATAGTGATGAAGTGAAGTATGTTAGACTAAGGACATATAGTGATGAAGTGAAGTATGTTAGACGAAGGACAGATAGTGATGAAGTGAAGTATGTTAGACGAAGGACAGATAGTGATGAAGTGAAGTATGTTAGACTAAGGACAGATAGTGATGAAGTGAAATATGTTAGACTAAGGACAGATAGTGATGAAGTGAAGTATGTTAGACTAAGGACAGATAGTGATGAAGTGAAGTATGTTAGACTAAGGACAGCTATGAAGTGAAGTATGTTAGACTAAGGACATATAGTGATGAAGTGAAGTATGTTAGACTAAGGACAGATAGTGATGAAGTGAAGTATGTTAGACTAAGGACAGATAGTGATGAAGTGAAGTATGTTAGACTAAGGACAGCTATGAAGTGAAGTATGTTAGACGAAGGACAGATAGTGATGAAGTGAAGTATGTTAGACGAAGGACAGATAGTGATGAAGTGAAGTATGTTAGACTAAGGACAGATAGTGATGAAGTGAAGTATGTTAGACTAAGGACAGCTATGAAGTGAAGTATGTTAGACTAAGGACAGATAGTGATGAAGTGAAGTATGTTAGACTAAGGACAGATAGTGATGAAGTGAAATATGTTAGACTAAGGACAGCTATGAAGTGAAGTATGTTAGACTAAGGACATATAGTGATGAAGTGAAGTATGTTAGACTAATATATGTTTGCCTAGAATGTTATAATCTCTGTCCAATAACCAATAACATTTGTTGTCTGTACACGAGTAGTCATTTCTGCAAGGCTTTGATTAGAATATTATGCAGCAATAATCTAGTTAATGAAGGTGACAACTGAGAAATTGATGGAACACCAAACTTGATTTCCAACATTGGGTATTTTGACTTATATCCGCCAACATTCGATAAGTTGCTAATATTTTGATATCAAATGTTATTAGGACATGGAGCAGTTTTGTCGGACGTTCTAAAGTTAGCCTCATTACCGACACACAGTTCTTCACCCAACACTGCAATGCTGCACAGTTCTGTTATTGCGTTCTGGGTCATCAGTCTTTCAGCTTCGTCACTCTAGTCTGACTGCTGTATATAGCTTCTATGTTGTGCATCTCCATGCATATGCTGATGAAGTCTCCAGAACGTTGATAGTGATTTCTCAGAGAACAGTCTATTGAAACATTCCTCTCACCTAGCTTTCTCAGGTAGAGTGGCACATGTCTTAAAGTACACAGTTTTCTCGTCAATGTTTTTTTTATTCAGGATCATGAATGTATTCAGGTTGTGTGCTCGTGGCACTAATGTTGCTTGTTTTTGTGTGTTTTTTACTGGAAGTGTACAAGGAACACTAAGTACAGGTGTTGTATGTTTTACCTGGAAGTGTACAAGGAACACTAAGTACAGGTGTTGTATGTTTTACCTGGAAGTGTACAAGGAACACTAAGTACAGGTGTTGTATATTTTACCTGGAAGTGTACAAGGAACACTAAGTACAGGTGTTGTATGTTTTACCTGGAAGTGTACAAGGAACACTAAGTACAGGTGTTGTATGTTTTACCTGGAAGTGTACAAGGAACACTAAGTACAGGTGTTTTAAATTTTACCTGGAAGTGTACAAGGAACACTAAGTACAGGTGTTGTATATTTTACCTGGAAGTGTACATGGAACACTAAGTACAGGTGTTTTATATTTTACCTGGAAGTGTACAAGGAACACTAAGTACAGGTGTTGTATGTTTTACCTGGAAGTGTACAAGGAACACTAAGTACAGGTGTTTTATATTTTACCTGGAAGTGTACAAGGAACACTAAGTACAGGTGTTGTATGTTTTACCTGGAAGTGTACAAGAAACACTAAGTACAGGTGTTTTATATTTTACCTGGAAGTGTACAAGGAACACTAAGTACAGGTGTTGTATGATTTACCTGGAAGTGTACAAGGAACACTAAGTACAGGTGTTGTATATTTTACCTGGAAGTGTACAAGAAACACTAAGTACAGGTGTTGTATATTTTACCTGGAAGTGTACAAGGAACACTAAGTACAGGTGTTGTATGATTTACCTGGAAGTGTACAAGGAACACTAAGTACAGGTGTTTTATATTTTACCTGGAAGTGTACAAGAAACACTAAGTACAGGTGTTGTATGTTTTACCTGGAAGTGTACAAGGAACACTAAGTACAGGTGTTGTATATTTTACATGGAAGTGTACAAGAAACACTAAGTACAGGTGTTGTATGATTTACCTGGAAGTGTACAAGGAACACTAAGTACAGGTGTTGTATATTTTACCTGGAAGTGTACAAGGAACACTAAGTACAGGTGTTGAATGTTTTACCTGGAAGTGTACAAGGAACACTAAGTACAGGTGTTGTATGATTTACCTGGAAGTGTACAAGAAACACTAAGTACAGGTGTTGTATATTTTACCTGGAAGGGCATAGAAAACATCAGATACAGGTTTGTACACACATCCTCCATTCTCTGACAGTCCACAGACATGAGGTTGACAATCTCCCCAGCTGTTGTCGAGTTATCACTGCTGGTGATAGTCAGTGACTGGAAGAAATACAAGTCATTATAGCATCATTTATATCTGTCTATGTCTGTCTCATTGTCTGTCTGTCTGGTTGTCTGTCTATCTATAGATCAAATATATCTATCTAATCTATTATATATATATATATCATCATCAGGTGCCGTGCTGGCTGGCGTAGGCGATAATAGATCTCCACAAATATTTGTTTTTGATGTTTGCTATCGACTCAGATGTTGACGCTCTACCGTGTCATGAAGTCAGGCTATCCAACCTTTTCTCTCTGTCTTCCTTTGTGATGTCTACCTTCCATTTTACCGGTTGTCACAATGTGTTCTAAACCTCTCTTCCTGATCACATGTCTGAAAGATGATGATTGCCTCGTTCTTATATTGACGATATGCTTTCTCATCTGATATATATATACTAAATTTATTTAATCCTATCCAATTATATAAGTCTGTCTGTCTATCTATAAATCTAACTGTCTGACTGTCTCGTTGTCTGTCTGGCTGTCTGTCTGTCTGAATGTCTGTCTGTTTGTCTTTCAATCTTCTTTCTATCTTGTCACTTTTTCTTTATCCATCTATTTATTTATACATTCCAATGCCGTATATGTGTCTGTCTGTCTGTCTGTCTGGATACTTATCTATGTAAAACATTATTAACTTTTCTACAAACTGGAACAGAATAAAATTATCTTCCCAGTAAGATTTCCCCAGAATATTATCTTCCCAGTAAGATTTCCTAAGTTAGTCAATATCATAATAACAGATATTACCAAATATCTAGATACCTTTTTGTAGATTGCGGATATTAGAACTGCTTTAATTCTCATTCCCATTCTCTTAGACAGCAGAAGAGCTTGGTTCGAGCCCACAGACACTATGAACTGAACCACAAAATAAGCGCACGCTAGAATGTATCCCTTCCATGCTTGTTCCTTGTCTCGGTTGGACACATAGTTAAGTAGTGCTCTGTAAGGGAAACCAATATTACACAATTATGAAACCAAGCAAACAAACACAATATGATTACGCCTGCCTGATATTGTTGAAATTATGTTGAAATTATCAACATTTCTAACAATTATAAACTTCCTAAAAATTATCAGAATTTCTCAAAAAGATACAAATTGTTAAAAAGTATCAAAATTTCATAAAATTACGGTTTGATCTTAAATTGAAATTTGTGAACTGGTAAGCATACTATAATCGATAAAATGGCTACCAACAATAAGTGTGACTAGTGGACCTCAAGGAGCGTGCCAAACAAGTTCCACTGACATTTCTAAATTCAGGTACCTTGAGGGATTGATTGATTGATTGATGGGAGGGGTTGTAACTAAAGAGCAAAAATCTATGATATGCAAGAAAATCATGATGCATGTGAAAGACTGAAGTGTTGTCGTGGTTTGTTGTCCCAGAATTGTTTTATAAGCAACAGCGCTTAAACGCAGCTACCGCTTAATCGGTGCCCAACAACATGCCTGAACCACAAAAACTATGTTATGTAGACAAAGTAAAAACTATGTTATGTAGACAAAGTAAAAACTACATAGTGATTACAGGAAGGTTGTACTCTCCAACATTGGACTCAGATTACTGCAGATCTCATGTAATTATTCGACTGTGACAGAGCTCTCATCGGACTTAGAACATTGAGGAACGACAGCGTACAGTCAGACTTGGTCACCACTTTTCTAGACGATTACATAATTCTGAGACAAGTAGTGCGATTGAAGAGAGCTACCCCATTCTAATTAATCATGTCCGTTAGCTTACACGCTCTGATATAACTAAAACAAGCTTCGTCCTTAGGTTGAAAGCAGCGTGCCTTGGCTTACAGAAGCTTTAACTTTTTGTGAACCAAACGCCACACTATATAGCTTTAGGTTGACACCTTTTACCAGGAGCCACACTAAAATGCGTTTTTATTCTAAAACAAATTATCTGTAAAAATATGACTTTTGCCCTGGTCCAATAAGAGTTAATCTCCTACATAAGAATCAAATAAGAGTTAATCTCCTACATAAGAATCAAATAAGAGTTAATCTCCTACATAAGAATCAAATAAGAGTTAATCTCCTACATAAGAATCAAATAAGAGTTAATCTCCTAACATAAGAATCAAATAAGAGTTAATCTCCTACATAAGAATCAAATAAGAGTTAATCTCCTACATAAGAATCAAATAAGAGTTAATCTCCTAACATAAGAATCAAATAAGAGTTAATCTCCTAACATAAGAATCAAATAAGAGTTAATCTCCTAACATAAGAATCAAATAAGAGTTAATCTCCTTACATAAGAATCAAATAAGAGTTAATCTCCTTACATAAGAATCAAATAAGAGTTAATCTCCTTACATAAGAATCAAATAAGAGTTAATCTCCTTACATAAGAATCAAATAAACAAACATTGACTATTTGTGACAAGATGGCTGCTATACTGTAACACTTACTCTGTAATTTTAGGTGTTGCAAAGGTTAACAAGTCCATAAATGTCTTGATAATCTAATTGAAGAAAAGAATGTTTAGAAAATATATCATTATAAATCTTCATGTTATTTCCAATATAAAAATTGATAATCTAATTGAAGAAAAGAATGTTTAGAAAATATATCATTATAAATCTTCATCTTATTTCCAATATAAAAATTGATAATCTAATTGAAGAAAAGAATGTTTAGAAAATATATCATTATAAATCTTCATCTTATTTCCAATATAAAAATTGATAATCTAATTGAAGAAAAGAATGTTTAGAAAATATATCATTATAAATCTTCATCTTATTTCCAATATAAAAATTGATAATCTAATTGAAGAAAAGAATGTTTAGAAAATATATCATTATAAATCTTCATCTTATTTCCAATATAAAATTTGCATAAATTGATAGTTTATAAGAGTAATAAATAATACAATTTTCCGTCAACTTTTCAGACCTCATGCTATCAAGTGTGCTTGTCACTTCATATTTATATGGCCTACAGGAGGTAGGAGGGCGAATTAGTTTCCTCAACTGTGGAATGTCAAGTGGGGGAATTGAACCAACAACCCTCTTATATCCGAATCGATAGTCGAACGCTCTATGTATTACGCGAATCGGTCTCACGTTTATAAGACTGCATAAGGATAATTTCAAATGTGATATCAGGCCAACATTTTCGGATGCCCTGGGTCTACATGAGTAGGAGAAGCCTACATGAGTAGGAGAAGCCTATATGAGTAGGAGAAGCCTATATGAGTAGGAGAAGCCTACATGAGTAGGAGAAGCCTACATGAGTAGGAGAAGCCTACATGAGTAGGAGAAGCCTATATGAGTAGAGAAGCCTATATGAGTAGGAGAAGCCTACATGAGTAGGAGAAGCCTACATGAGTAGGAGAAGCCTATATGAGTAGGAGAAGCCTACATGAGTAGGAGAAGCCTATATGAGTAGGAGAAGCCTACATGAGTAGGAGAAGCCATATGAGTAGGGAGAAGCCTATATGAGTAGGAGAAGCCTATATGAGTAGGAGAAGCCTATATGAGTAGGAGAAGCCTATATGAGTAGGAGAAGCCTATAGGAGTAGGAGAAGCCTACATGAGTAGGAGAAGCCTATATGAGTAGGAGAAGCCTATACACCAAGTCAGCAACGTATTTGTGGTAGGTTTTCCATCTCTGCCAACCTCTGTCTCTTTTACCATTGATTTTGACTGTTGTCAATCTCAAGTAGTAGCATGCCCCTTGCAGAACGTCGCATTCATGACAGCCCGCATTAAAAGCTCTATGTCTCTTGCAAGTTCTCCTGCCTCTTCCAGCGTCATGTTCAAGGTTTCTTTGATGTCCTGCTCTCACCTTCGTCTTGGTTGTCTCCTGCCTCGTTTTCCACGAACCATGCCTTCCATTACCTTTCTCTCCAGACCACTGTGGCAATTAATGTGGCACAAATATTTCATCTTCCGAGACAGGATGCTATTTATAAGCGAATGCTTCTTGATTTCTAGGTCTTGTAGGATGTCTTTGCTTCTTCTCTTCTCTGTCCAGGATGTTCTGAAAACTTTTCTATAGCACCTTGTTTCAAAAGCTTCAATTTTGTTTTTAATGTTTGTGTTGCGCTCCATGACTCGCATACATATGTTGCCACAAGGAATATGCATGTTCTCAGAAGTCTTACTTTTGTTTCTTTGCTTGTGTCGTGGCATAGTTTCTTCATGCTGGCCACCCTCTGGAAAGCCACGGCTAGTCTTCTTCTAACTTCTCTCCTACAATCTTTGCCTGTGTCGTGCCATAGTTTCTTCATGCTGACCACCCTCTGGAAAGCCATGGCTGGTCTTTTTCTAAGTTCTTTCGTACAATCTTTGCTTGTGTCGTGTCATAGTTTCTTTATGCTGACCACCCTCTGGAAAGCCATGGCTGGTCTTCTTCTAACTTCTTTTGTACAATCTTTGCTTGTGTCGTGCCATAGTTTCTTCATGCTGGCCACTCTCTGGAAAGCCATGGCTGGTCTTCTTCTAACTTCTTTCGTACAATCTTTGCTTGTGTCGTGCCATAGTTTCATCACGCTGACCACCCTCTGGAAACCCATGGCTGGTCTTCTTCTAACGTCTTTCGTACTCTGTTTGTCGATATCTGATCTAAATCCCCCTTTCTCATTACATGACCAACAAATGATCACGCGCCGCCACTGCCCCTACCATTACCTAAGCTTAGATACGAACATAACTGGTTTGATTATAAATTAGTTATTACCTGAGCTGGTTTGATTATAAATTAGTTATTACCTGAGCTGGTTTGATTATAAATTAGTTATTACCTGAGCAGTGAGAAGTAGTGGACCGGCAGTCTTGAACAGAACATTAAATAATGATGGTTCTTTGAATGGTGACTTTGGCTTCTTTGCCTTCTCATTTTTGGACTTGTTATCATCGTGTTGCTCATTGCTGCCTTTGGGACGTATCTGTAGTGTTGATCCTTTTTCTTTTATTAGCGGAGTCTTTTCATCCGAGAAATGTGTGGCATCCAGTGTCTTATAGAAGGATGATTTCACGTGTGGTCTATACGGAGGAAAACACAGACATATTTTAAATGAAGTAAACATACATGAAATGAAGTGAACATGAAATGAAGTGAACATGAAATGAAGTGAACACGAAATGAAGTGAATATGAAATGAAGTGAACATGAAATGAAGTGAACATGAAATGAAGTGAACATGGAATGAAACGAACACGAAATGAAGCGAACATTAAATGAAGTGAACACGAAATGAAGTGAACATGAAATGAAGCGAACATGAAAGGAAGAGAACATGAAATGAAGAGAATACGAAATGAAGCGAACATGAAATGAAGCGAACATGAAATGAAGCGAACATGAAATGAAGCGAACATGAAATGAAGCGAACATGAAATGAAGTGAACATGAAATAAAGTGAACATGAAATGAAGTGAACATGAAATGAAGTGAACATGAAATGAAGGAAAATCGTGGCATATCATTGACAGGACTTCGCCATCAACCACAGTAAACGATTCGTCGATTTTCTAGGCACCACTTATACGTTGTGTAGTTTGTCATTGATTTCTGAAAGGTGAGTCTATTTTTACCATTAGATAAAATCCACGGGAACAAATTTACGTCCAAATTGCCCGCCGCGGTGTTTGAACCAGGTACTTTTGCGTTGTGATCAAGCTCACTACCGCTTAAGCTATAGACGGCCACATAAACTTATATAGGAATGACTAAATGTAGATTCAATGAAATGAAACATGTTATTAATATATCAACATATAACACATACGATAAAGCTAAGGGTTTTGTCAAGTGCCATATTTACGCAGTATTTTTGTTATTATTGGTTATTGTTTAATAAACTGACGTCATTGCACTCCGGGCCGACCCATAAGTGCTCAGTCTCCCCAACAGATATCGAAGACTATGCATACTGATGGTTCCCGTGGCTTGCTGATTCAACACTCTCCTCACTCTGCCTCTCAGGCATCCAGCTCGACTTGTACAATGGGTAACTCCAAACTGTTTAAACGCTGGATCTATTTAACATCAATTTTAGTGTCTTCATACAACAGGCAATCTCGAAGAGATCGAAGAACATCCCCCTTATGGATCTTCAACTTTCCAACAATCATTGCTGTTGACGTAAGCCTGTCTACTCTCTCATTACCGTAATCATTTGCATGTCCAGGATAGTAGACCCACGTAAGCTTCTGGAGATTAGAAATTTCTATAGACGACATCCACTCATACCGAAATCTGCCCTTTTGGATCTTGTGAAGCATCTACTGAGAGTCAGATATAACAACGGCCCCAGTAAATGTAGTCCCAGAGAACCAATTGGGGGTTGTACAGCGCAGAAACATTGAAGTGAAGAAACATGATGCCGGGGGTCCATTGCAGCCTTACCCAGCGCAGCATACAGAAAAGGGATAAGGGATAATGTTGGTCCATAATTGAGATGTGGATGCACAGTAAATTAGACAATATTGGTATATTAGGTGAAATATGGAAGACGAATATGGACAGAAACAATATAAATAAAGACGTTCTAGAAGAGTTAGTAATGATGAGAGAATTATGTCAGGAAATAAACATCAAATAAATAAAGTATTTCGGACACATAAGGAGACATGATATATTGAACAAAGCGTTCTTAGAGTTGAAGGAATGCGAGCAAGATGAAGATTGAGGAGATACAAGTGGGAGGAAAACATCAAGAGATGGATTAATTGCAGCCTGGTAGAGCGCAACATCAAGGACAGAGACAAGAGATGCTGTTGGTCCATTGCAACCTGGTAGAACGCAGCATACATGAAAGGGACAAGAGGTGCTGGTGGTCCATTATAGCTAAACTATGATGAGGAGAAGGCACACAACAATGGTGATTTACGTAATATGATATAGATGTGGAAGAATGTTTGCCAACATTTTACAAAAAATTATGGATGACCACTGCTATCTTTATACATTCAAGTTAACCTATTCAAGTCAACAAAAAGTATCCATCAATGAACATCGGTTATTGGTTATTAGTTACTGAACCGACGTTATGGCACTCTGAGTAGACATATAGGTGCTCAGTCTCATCCAGCAGGTGTCGTGATGTGTAAATACTGATGATTCCGGTGGCTCGCAGGTTAAACACACACTTCACTCTTCTGCTAAGCCATCCAGTTCTACTTATATAACGTGTCATTTTATAATTATTAAATTGCTGGATAGATTCATAATCAATGTTAGTGTTCTCATTTAACAGACGCCACTAGAAGACGAGGGGCATTCCCTTTATCCATCTCCAACTTCCCGGGGATCAAAACATGTTGAGACACACCTGTTCGCTGTCTCATTCTCGTGAACATCTACATATCATGGACAGTGAATATGGTGGTTGGAAATCTCTACATACGACATTCACTCGTACGGCAGCTTGTCATTGTGGAACTTCTGAAGCATCGACTCAAGAGTCGGATAAAACAATGTTCCCTGTATATGGAGTCTCAGAAAGCCAATGGAGATCAACAGTAACGGTCTCGAACATCCATCCTAGTACGGGATGTCAGTTTGGTTTCACGGTTTCACTATGCAGCCACCCTACCATGCTCGATAGACAAGAAACTCAAATCTGAATGTCAGTTTGGTTTCACTATGCAGTCACCCTACCATGCTCGATAGACAAGAAACTCAAATCTGAATGTCAGTTTGGTTTCACTATGCAGTCACCCTACCATGCTCGATAGACAAGAAACTCAAATCTGAATGTCAGTTTGGTTTCACTATGCAGTCACCCTACCATGCTCGATAGACAAGAAACTCAAATCTGAATGTCAGTTTGGTTTCACTATGCAGCCACCCTACCATGCTCGATAGACAAGAAACTCAAATCTGAATGTCAGTTTGGTTTCACTATGCAGCCACCCTACCATGCTCGATAGACAAGAAACTCAAATCTGAATGTCAGTTTGGTTTCACTATGCAGCCACCCTACCATGCTCGATAGACAAGAAACTCAAATCTGAATGTCAGTTTGGTTTCACTATGCAGCCACCCTACCATGCTCGATAGACAAGAAACTCAAATCTGAATGTCAGTTTGGTTTCACTATGCAGCCACCCTACCATGCTCGATAGACAAGAAACTCAAATCTGAATGTCAGTTTGGTTTCACTATGCAGCCACCCTACCATGCTCGATAGACAAGAAACTCAAATCTGAATGTCAGTTTGGTTTCACTATGCAGCCACCCTACCATGCTCGATAGACAAGAAACTCAAATCTGAATGTCAGTTTGGTTTCACTATGCAGCCACCCTACCATGCTCGATAGACAAGAAACTCAAATCTGAATGTCAGTTTGGTTTCACTATGCAGCCACCCTACCATGCTCGATAGACAAGAAACTCAAATCTGAATGTCAGTTTGGTTTCACTATGCAGCCACCCTACCATGCTCGATAGACAAGAAACTCAAATCTGAATGTCAGTTTGGTTTCACTATGCAGCCACCCTACCATGCTCGATAGACAAGAAACTCAAATCTGAATGTCAGTTTGGTTTCACTATGCAGCCACCCTACCATGCTCGATAGACAAGAAACTCAAATCTGAATGTCAGTTTGGTTTCACTATGCAGCCACCCTACCATGCTCGATAGACAAGAAACCCAAATCTGAATGTCAGTTTGGTTTCACTATGCAGCCACCCTACCATGCTCGATAGACAAGAAACTCAAATCTGAATGTCAGTTTGGTTTCACTATGCAGCCACCCTACCATGCTCGATAGACAAGAAACTCAAATCTGAATGTCAGTTTGGTTTCACTATGCAGCCACCCTACCATGCTCGATAGACAAGAAACTCAAATCTGAATGTCAGTTTGGTTTCACTATGCAGCCACCCTACCATGCTCGATAGACAAGAAACTCAAATCTGAATGTCAGTTTGGTTTCACTATGCAGCCACCCTACCATGCTCGATAGACAAGAAACTCAAATCTGAATGTCAGTTTGGTTTCACTATGCAGCCACCCTACCATGCTCGATAGACAAGAAACTCAAATCTGAATGTCAGTTTGGTTTCACTATGCAGCCACCCTACCATGCTCGATAGACAAGAAACTCAAATCTGAATGTCAGTTTGGTTTCACTATGCAGCCACCCTACCATGCTCGATAGACAAGAAACTCAAATCTGAATGTCAGTTTGGTTTCACTATGCAGCCACCCTACCATGCTCGATAGACAAGAAACTCAAATCTGAATGTCAGTTTGGTTTCACTATGCAGCCACCCTACCATGCTCGATAGACAAGAAACTCAAATCTGAATGTCAGTTTGGTTTCACTATGCAGCCACCCTACCATGCTCGATAGACAAGAAACTCAAATCTGAATGTCAGTTTGGTTTCACTATGCAGCCACCCTACCATGCTCGATAGACAAGAAACTCAAATCTGAATGTCAGTTTGGTTTCACTATGCAGCCACCCTACCATGCTCGATAGACAAGAAACTCAAATCTGAATGTCAGTTTGGTTTCACTATGCAGCCACCCTACCATGCTCGATAGACAAGAAACTCAAATCTGAATGTCAGTTTGGTTTCACTATGCAGCCACCCTACCATGCTCGATAGACAAGAAACTCAAATCTGAATGTCAGTTTGGTTTCACTATGCAGCCACCCTACCATGCTCGATAGACAAGAAACTCAAATCTGAATGTCAGTTTGGTTTCACTATGCAGCCACCCTACCATGCTCGATAGACAAGAAACTCAAATCTGAATGTCAGTTTGGTTTCACTATGCAGTCACCCTACCATGCTCGATAGACAAGAAACTCAAATCTGAATGTCAGTTTGGTTTCACTATGCAGCCACCCTACCATGCTCGATAGACAAGAAACTCAAATCTGAATGTCAGTTTGGTTTCACTATGCAGCCACCCTACCATGCTCGATAGACAAGAAACTCAAATCTGAATGTCAGTTTGGTTTCACTATGCAGCCACCCTACCATGCTCGATAGACAAGAAACTCAAATCTGAATGTCAGTTTGGTTTCACTATGCAGCCACCCTACCATGCTCGATAGACAAGAAACCCAAATCTGAATGTCAGTTTGGTTTCACTATGCAGCCACCCTACCATGCTCGATAGACAAGAAACTCAAATCTGAATGTCAGTTTGGTTTCACTATGCAGTCACCCTACCATGCTCGATAGACAAGAAACTCAAATCTGAATGTCAGTTTGGTTTCACTATGCAGCCACCCTACCATGCTCGATAGACAAGAAACTCAAATCTGAATGTCAGTTTGGTTTCACTATGCAGCCACCCTACCATGCTCGATAGACAAGAAACCCTAATCTGAATGACAAGAAAAACATAATTATTCTTTATCCTTCTTCGAACGCTCCATATCGACCACGTGTTTAACCACTCTTTGTGATTTGTATGTGATCTGAGCCTAATAACAATTGTACGTTGTGTCAGTTATGCGCCTACAAGTAGGCCAGCGCATCAGATTTCTGCGACGCTTTTTATTTACTATGTTGTAGGTGTTACAATTCTTTGCACTTCTTGAGTGCCCCAGCAACACACGGGCGGACAAAAAACAAACAAGAAATATGGAATAATTTATGTAAACAAGCAAAACAAACAAATGTATAATGTGATTACCTAATTTTTTCATTATAAGCGTCAGCCTTGACTTTCTCTTTCTGATAAGTTTCATCAAAGTAAGGAATGTTGGCATCACTGACGTCAGAGGGCACCAAATCATAAACATCATCTTCACTGAGAGTTTTTCTAAATCCTTTCACAATGAGGCTAAGAAATATGAAAACGAGATCTTTTGACCTAAATGTAAAAACGTGATAGCATGGTAAAAACAGGATACCAGACTAAAGAGGCATGAGATTAACATCCGTTGAATGATGATTGTAGAAGAGTGCATGAGAGCAGGACAAAAAGGACAAAGAACATCGAGAGGAGGAAAAAGAAAAAGAATGAGAGAACGAAAAACATCAAGGAACATAATACAAAAAGTGAATAAAGATGTAGAAAGACAGGATATGAAAGAACAAATACAACTTGGATGTCTGTAGACTCATTTTCATATGTCCTATCAGTTATGGCGGTCTCAGGTATGGTCTCTACACATACTCAAACTTTTGCCATCATTCTCTGACGCACCTCATTCAAACACACATGCCAATCATTGTTACCCTGTAAGCCACATGAAACAAAGCCTGCTGGGAACGGAAGCTGTCAACTCAGGACTTGGATACTGAAACAAAATGGAATATAATGTCTGTCAATGTATGAAGACAAAGTTGATAAATGTAACGATTTCATGAAAGAACTAACTAGTCAGATTTTACAACAAAGGTGGACATAACGTTGTCGCTGTTTGTTTGGGGAAAATGTTGTTTGTTCCTCAGATGCATAACAAAGACAGATCAAAAACACATTGTGACAAATAGTTAAGAGAAAGTTCTGGACATTCTGGCGTCATGGCAAGGAAGAGTGTCAACATCCGTACATATAGTCGACATCTAGTCAACATATAGTCAACATCTGTACATATAGTCGACATCTAGTCAACATATAGTCAACATCTGTACATATAGTCGACATCTAGTCAACATATAGTCAACATATAGTCGACACCAAGGACAATCATTTGTGGATATCTATGATCGCTACCGACTCACGACATAGCACATAATGATGATTGCATTACTAGAGTATTTATTGTTAATATGTTCAGCAACTCTCAATACTTGTTGCTACCGACTCACGACATAGCACATAATGATGATTGCATTACTAGAGTATTTATTGTTAATATGTTCAGCAACTTTCGATACTTGTTGATTGATATGTTCAAATAATTGATGAATTAAGATTGTGTTAAACAAAAATACTATTTATTCTATATTCATTTATTCTCATGGCAGAGTAGTGTGAAATTAGTTCAGTTTAGTCGTCGGATCAGGAGGGAGATTCTGCATGCAAACTTAACTTTACTCAAGCTAGTCTTGGAATACACATTCTGCATGCAAACTTAACTTTACTCAAGCTAGTCTTGGAATACACATTCTGTATGTCTTGGAATACACATTCTGTATGCAAATTTAACTTTACTCAAGCTAGTCTTGGAATACACATTCTGTATGCAAATTTAACTTTACTCAAGCTAGTCTTGGAATACACATTCTGTATGCAAATTTAACTTTACTCAAGCTAGTCTTGGAATACACATTCTGTATGTCTTGGAATACACATTCTGTATGCAAATTTAACTTTACTCAAGCTAGTCTTGGAATACACATTCTGTATGCAAATTTAACTTTACTCAAGCTAGTCTTTGAATACACATTCTGTATGCAAATTTAACTTTACTCAAGCTAGTCTTGGAATACACATTCTGCATGCAAACTTAACTTTACTCAAGCTAGTCTTGGAATACACATTCTGTATGTCTTGGAATACACATTCTGCATGCAAACTTAACTTTACTCAAGCTAGTCTTGGAATACACATTCTGCATGCAATTTTAACTTTACTCAAGCTAGTCTTGGAATACACATTCTGTATGTCTTGGAATACACATTCTGCATGCAGACTTAACTTTACTCAAGCTAGTCTTGGAATACACATTCTGCATGCAAACTTAACTTTACTCAAGCTAGTCTTGGAATACACATTATGTATGCAAACTTAACTTTACTCAAGCTAGTCTTGGAATACACATTCTGCATGCAAACTTAACTTTACTCAAGCTAGTCTTGGAATACACATTCTGTGTGCAAACTTAACTTTACTCACGCTTGTCTTGGACAAATCCTGGTAGCCCTGCTTTCTGTCTCCGAAGGAGAAAGTCACAAGTTGAAGTGCCAGAAGTCCAAAGTAGACATAGAAGGTGATGAAGGTGATCAAGTCAGAGTCTTGAACCTGATAAAATTGTAAATACAATATTAATCAACAATAATTGTGTTATTATCAATCATTTCTCTTTAATGTTAAGCTGTTTTAAAATGAACATATTTGTAATATTTGTCTGTTCATGATAATCTGAGTACTTTTCATTCAAATTTGTTCTATTGTTGTCTGTTCATGATAATCTGAGAACTCTGATTCAAATTCGTTCTATTGTTGTCTGTTCATGATAATCTGAGTACTCTTCATTCAAATTTGTTGTATTGTTGTCTGTTCATGATAATCTGAGTACTCTTCATTCACATTTATTCTATTGTTGTCTGTTCATGATAATCTGAGTACTCTTCATTCACATTTGTTCTATTGTTGTCTGTTCATGATAATCTGAGTACTCTTCATTCAAATTTGTTCTATTGTTGTCTGTTCATGATAATCTGAGTACTCTTCATTCAAATATGTTCTATTGTTGTCTGTTCATGATAATCTGAGTACTCTTCATTCAAATTTGTTCTATTATTGTCTGTTCATGATAATCTGAGTACTCTTCATTCAAATTTGTTCTATTGTTGTCTGTTCATGATAATCTGAGTACTCTTCATTCAAATTTGTTCTATTGTTGTCTGTTCATGATAATCTGAGTACTCTTCATTCAAATTTGTTCTATTGTTGTCTGTTCATGATAATCTGAGTACTCTTCATTCACATTTGTTCTATTGTTGTCTGTTCATGATAATCTGAGTACTCTTCATTCAAATTTGTTCTATTGTTGTCTGTTCATGATAATCTGAGTACTCTTCATTCAAATTTGTTCTATTGTTGTCTGTTCATGATAATCTGAGTACTCTTCATTCAAATTTGTTCTATTGTTGTCTGTTCATGATAATCTGAGTACTCTTCATTCAAATTTGTTCTATTGTTGTCTGTTCATGATAATCTGAGTAGTCTTCATTCAAATTTGTTCTATTGTTGTCTGTTCATGATAATCTGAGTACTCTTCATTCAAATTTGTTCTATTGTTGTCTGTTCATGATAATCTGAGTACTCTTCATTCAAATTTGTTCCGTAGTACTTGTATTCTTCTTCTTTGAAAGCTCCATATAGACCACTTGTTAACCACTCTTTGTGATTTGTATGTGATCCAAGTCTAAGAGCGATTGTACGTTGTGCCAGTTATGCACCTACAAGTAGGCTAGCACACCCGATTTCTATAACAACACTACATTGTCTATAACAGCGTTTCCAAAGTGGGGTACCACCCCAGTGGGCGCTGAAGCGTTCTAGGGGCGATAGTGGGTTCAGAAGAATTTGGGGGGTGTTCAGGCGATTAGTGGTCGGTGGCTCCTCAAAGAAGAAATTAATAATAAATATTTTAAAATAAATTATTTTCGTAATTTTGCGAATGAAACATCATTTAAAATCTGCATTTCAATTCATCTTATGCCCGTCGTACACGATCCATTTTTTCATCAATTTTCTATTTCATGTATATAATCATTAGAAAATTGACCATGTATTACATTAATATATATCAATTTTTTATGTCAAAGAGAAAATAAAACATGTATATATGTTTGAGTGGAGAGGAGTGGCGTTGACAAACTGTAATAATGTGGAGGGGGTCGCTACAAAGATTATGTTGTGCAAAGTGGACGGTGGAGGGGGTCGCTACAAAGATTATGTTGTGCAAAGTGGACGGTGGAGGGGGTCGCTACAAAGATTATGTTGTGCAAAGTGGACGGTGGAGGGGGTCGCTACAAAGATTATGTTGTGCAAAGTGGACGGTGGAGGGGGTCGCTACAAAGATTATGTTGTGCAAAGTGGACGGTGGAGGGAGGCGTTACAAAGATTATGTTGTGCAAAGTGGACGGTGGAGGGAGGCGTTACAAAGATTATGTTGTGCAAAGTGGACGGTGGACCGAAAAAGTTTGGGAATCTATGGTCTATAACAACACTACATTGTCTAGAGCAACACTACATTGTCTAGAGCAACACTACATTGTCTAGAGCAACACTACATTGTCTAGAGCAACACTACATTGTCTAGAGCAACACTACATTGTCTAGAGCAACACTACATTGTCTAGAGCAACACTACATTGTCTATAGAACAACATGATATCTTGAAGCAGTAAGATGAACAATATAACTGACCTCCTCAATGATGTAGGTATAGCAGTTAACAATAGAAGCAATCAACATTATCAGGAAGTATCCCCACTGTATCGGAGAAATGATACAACCTCTACGACGTTCTATTTGTGTTAGCATCAGTGATACCAGCTGCAGAAATAAAATTGTATTGTATATTCATATTGTACATAAATAATAGTTCTATTACTTCTGGCAACATATGTATGTCGGTTTCAACAGTATAAATAGTTCTATTTCTACTAGCAACATATATATGTTGGTTTCAACAGAGTTGTTCATGCTTCTCACGTCAATGCCTGCTCACATCAATGCCTGCTCACATCAATGCCTGCTCACATCAATGCCTGCACACGCCAATGCCTGCTCACGTCAATGCCTGCTCACGTCAATGCCTGCTCACGTCAATGCCTGCTCACGTCAATGCCTGCTCACGTCAATGCCTGCTCACGTCAATGCCTGCTCACATCAATGCCTGCTCACAGCAATGCCTGCTCACGTCAATGCCTGCTCACATCAATGCCTGCTCACGTCAATGCCTGCTCACGTCAATGCCTGCTCACATCAATGCCTGCTCACGTCAATACCTGCTCACGTCAATGCCTGCTCACGTCAATGCCTGCTCACATCAATGCCTGCTCACATCAATGCCTGCTCACATCAATGCCTGCTCACATCAATGCCTGCTCACGTCAATGCCTGCTCTGTGACGGTTCTATTACTTCTAGGAAGATGTGTATCTTGGTTACAAAGTGGTGGTTAAGCTTCTCACTTCAATGCCTGCTCTGTGATTCATTGATCTCTCAGCAAACCTAGTCAGGCAAGCAAAATAAATGTAGATAAATAGCGTACAGATTATTTTCTTTTATGCCTTTCTAAAACCGCATTAGGTCATAGGCCCTCAACCAACTCATGCCAAATCTTCCTATCTTTAGCTCTTTCCTGCAGTTCTCTTCTGAAGCTCTCTTCTGCAGCTCTATTTCTCTCTCTGTCTGTCTCTCTCCAGCAGCTCTCTCTCTCTCTGTCTCTCTCCAGCAGCTATCTCTCTCTCTGTCTCTCCCCAGCAGCTCTCTCTCTGTCTCTCTCCAGCAGCTCTCTCTCTCTGTCTCTCCCCAGCAGCTCTCTCTCTGTCTCTCTCCAGCAGCTCTCTCTCTCTGTCTCTCCCCAGCAGCTCTCTCTCTGTCTCTCTCCAGCAGCTTTCTCTCTCTCTCTCTCTAGCTTTTCTGTAAATAGTTATTATCTGCCACCAAATCTCTTATTAGTGTATTTCTAGACTCGGCTTTCTTTCACTTTCCCTGTGGGTTCCATTCTTGTTAGGACATACATGTATGTCCTATCCAGCGGCAGCTCTTTTCCTTCACCTCTTGGTTCACTGGAATATGCCTTGCCCTCTCCATACGTTTGTCACATGTGGCACCATCATGGCATCTCAGTCTCTCTATTCTGCGTAGACACCAATTGATGAATTTTTGCAATTTATGCGTAATTATTTTAGTCGTTCTCCATATTTCTGACCCATACAGCAGAACTGCTTTAACATTAGAGTTAATTATTATAATTTTGGTTCTAGATTTGATCTCTTTAGAGGACTGACCATCACCTCTTAAATTGCTGTGTGCATAGTCTGCATGCTAAACACACCACTCTAAGTCAGCAAGTCATGATACCTCCACACCCTACACAGGTGAACAGAATGAATACATTTCACGTCTGAGCTCTGCTTGAGGCATATTCATGAAAGCAACTGGAGTCATATGTTTAGATTTAATTTCTGAAATGGTATGAACAATGTTTCACTTTCTCTCTCTTACTCTAAATTACTCTATCAACAACCGACATTATTAACAACCTACATTATCAACAAACAACATTATTAACAAAACGACATTATTAACAAAACGACATTGACAATCTGGGAATTAAAGAAAGAAACTAATGTATTACATAATTGTCATGACTTACAGCACAAGCAGCTTTGAGACCCTCGGAGACATACAAGATATCAGGAATGTCCTCCTGAAGGTTGTCCTCGGCCTTGACTATGAGGACTACAAGTGTCACTACCAGCAGCCCAAAGGAGAAGACCTGGGTTAAGCATTAGACGATATGGTGAAACATATTATGTTAATTATTGATGCATGTGACACATGAATGTAGTACAATAAACAAGTTTAGTACACAGATAAACATCATGAATGTAGTACAATTATCAAGTTTAGTACACAGATAAACATCATGAATGTAGTACAATTATCAAGTTTAGTACACAGATAAACATCATGAATGTAGTACAATTATCAAGTTTAGTACACAGATAAACATCATGAATGTAGTACAATTATCAAGTTTAGTACACAGATAAACATCATGAATGTAGTACAATTATCAAGTTTAGTACACAGATAAACATCATGAATGTAGTACAATTATCAAGTTTAGTACACAGATAAACATCATGAATGTAGTACAATTATCAAGTTTAGTACACAGATAAACATCATGAATGTAGTACAATTATCAAGTTTAGTACACAGATAAACATCATGAATGTAGTACAATTATCAAGTTTAGTACACAGATAAACATCATGAATGTAGTACAATTATCAAGTTTAGTACACAGATAAACATCATGAATGTAGTACAATTATCAAGTTTAGTACACAGATAAACATCATGAATGTAGTACAATTATCAAGTTTAGTACACAGATAAACATCATGAATGTAGTAAAATAAACAAGTTTAGTACACATATAAACATCGTTCCTGAAAATGAGAAGCATCTTAATATGCAACAAGTCCTTGTCAGTTGAGGTCAGAATGAGAGTTATACAGTGCTACATAGAACCAATACTGACATACAGATGTGAGTCATGGACAATAAACAAACAGATCGAAAAATCTCTGGAGGCCACAGAGATGTGGTTTTACAGAAGAATGATGAGAATCCCATGGACTGCTAAAATCATTAATGTTGAGGTGTTGAATGAGGTCAAGACACAGAGAAAACTTATCATCAATATAAGAAAGAGGCAGTCATCATTTTTCGGACACGTGAAGAGGAGGGGAGGTTTAGAACACATTGTAACAACTGGTAAAATCGAGGGTAGACGAGACAGAGGAAGATAGAGAGAAAAATGTTGGATAGCCTGACTTTATGACACAGTAGTGCGTCAACATCTGAGTTGATATCAAACTCCAAAGACAGAGATTTGTGGAGATCCCTGATCGCCTACGCCAGTCGGCACGGCTCCTGATGATGATGACCCACGACCTTTAGAAAGCAAGGATAAATACTAAGATACACTTCTTATCTAAAAGCTTATCATGAACAGAACTTGACCACCCTAACAGTCCTTCGAATGTTCTTTCTCTCATGGATCAGATGTGCCTCCTCTGCAGCCTTCATGCTCAAATCGTCAGTAAGGCACTGCATGACATACACCTGCAGGCACACATACAGTAAACAAACAAGTACATATCGTCAAACTACCAACAACAAAACGATTGAATTCTTCTCGTATTCATGTTGACACAAAATCTCACAGACATAGACAACATTCTCCTTGCATCTCTTACCATCTTCAACGCGTTTAGACATGAAAATGGTAATGACGGATGTTTTTTCTCTCCACAAAGATAAATAAGGTGAAAGGGTGCAGCAATAAGAAATAGCAGGCATGGAACCCATGTAAGAGCCACGTGTGTAAAACATTCTGTAAATTGTGGGTAGGAACCTTCCAGTAACAGAGTATCGTTCTGAAACAGAAATATAATTTACTATGTTATGTATCAAATATATAATACGTATATGTGTAGAGAACAGATATCAAATATATATGACGTATATGTGTAGATATATGACGTATATGTGTAGATATATGACGTATATGTGTAGATATATGACGTATATGTGTAGATATATGACGTATATGTGTAGATATATGACGTATATGTGTAGATATATGACGTATATGTGTAGATATATGACGTATATGTGTAGAGAACAATGTGCACCGTTCTACCTTACAGTAAAATAGTTAATCTTTATCAAAATAATAGCCGCCCATCGCAAGCGATGATGACAACAGTCTGAGACGTGTACTGCTGTACCTTTCTGGTGTGTGCGGAGGTGACTGTAGAGTCCATTCCTAGAACACAATCCCCTACCACAGGTGAGGCATAAATTGATCAAGGTTCAGTCATGTAATCTCTTTATACCTTACAACCAAGGGGACATTTTTCTTCTTCTTTCTTCTCTTGTGGTCACTTTGATACCGGGTTGTTTGTGCTCATTGTCGTGATTTTATGTTTTCTTTGTCATGGGCCTCTCAAGTGATTTGGATGATAGTTATTTTTGCTTTTTGATAGGTCACTACTAAGCCAATCTTTGACAGGTCACTACTAAGCCAATCTTTGACAGGTCACTACTAAGCCAATCTTTGACAGGTCACTACTAATCCAATCTTTGACAGGACACTACTAAGCCAATCTTTGACAGGACACTACTAATCCAATCTTTGACAGGTCACTACTAAGACAATCTTTGACAGGTCACTACTAAGCCAATCTTTGACAGGTCACTACTAATCCAATCTTTGACAGGACACTACTAAGCCAATCTTTGACAGGACACTACTAAACCAATCTTTGACAGGACACTACTAAGCCAATCTTTGACAGGTCACTACTAAGCCAATCTTTGACAGGTCACTACTAAGCCAATCTTTGACAGGTCACTACTAAGCCAATCTTTGACAGGTCACTACTAATCCAATCTTTGACAGGACACTACTAAGCCAATCTTTGACAGGACACTACTAAACCAATCTTTGACAGGACACTACTAAGCCAATCTTTGACAGGTCACTACTAAGCCAATCTTTGACAGGTCACTACTAATCCAATCTTTGACAGGACACTACTAATCCAATCTTTGACAGGTCACTACTAAGCCAATCTTTGACAGGACACTACTAAGCCAATCTTTGACAGGACACTACTAAGCCAATCTTTGACAGGACACTACTAAGCCAATCTTTGACAGGACACTACTAAGCCATTTAACCATCTTTTTCGTGGTGGTTCTCTTGTTTTCTTTCCAGATGTTTTATTGTAGAAGAGGCTGTATACAGTGGAGTTTGGTTATATATATATAACCAAGTAGAAGTGAAACAGAGTTTACCATTCTTTCTAGGATACCATATGGCCATAGAAAACTAGCAATTTTTATGAATGGTCATGACGATAGTTTGTGAACAGTTAATAAACCATACATTCCTTCACTATTTTCTTAATGTTTGTGTATTCATAAATGGATTACCTATATAAAGAGAGCAGTTAGACTGATTTATTCAACCTATTGTTCATCAAGGCATTTGGCAAGTTGGGTCTTTGTTCTCACAATTTCAATAAGTTTTTTTATTCATGCTAATATTTTTCATGCATAGTCAACACAACATTATATTTTCGGATACAAGAAATCTTTAATTTGATATATAATAAGTTCAACTTGAAATAATATTTAAAAACAATATTTTAGTTTAGCAAAGTTTAGCAAGTATGTAGTTTAGCAAGTATGTAAGTTTATATGTATGCAAGTATGTAGTTTAGCATAGTTTAGCAAGTATGTAAGCAATATTATTTAAGCTAAAAAGAATAATTCCGTCCAAGGGCGAAAAAAACCCGGTAGCGAATGATTAAATCGTGGCATGCTATTTACAGGACATAGCCATCAACCACAGTGAACGAGTTATTGATTTTCTAGGCACCAGTTATACGTTAAGTAGTTTGTCATTGCTTTCTGAACGGTGAGGTCTATTTTTACTTTGGTAAAAATCCAACAGAAGCGTATTTGCGTCCACACTGCCTGCCTCGGAGTTTGAACCAGGTACGCTAGGGTTGTAAATAGAGCTCACTATCGCCACAGACGTCCGCCCTGTTTATATACAAATATATAGTGTAAATCAGAAGCCTATTCGACCTTTGGTTCTCTCCATTTACGCGCAAGTAGAATTGAGAAAAGTGAATGCATTGTGTTACAGATTTTTTGCACATATAAAAATGACATTTTCTGTCCAGGAAGATGCGATCTCTCTCTCTCTCTCTCTCTCTCTCTCTCTCTCTCTCTCTCTCCGATCGTTCTTTTCGGTCATTTTGATCATTCTTATTGTGATATTTAAACAACCTTTGCCAAGAACGTTTCTTTACGTCACATCGTTCAGCGCCAATTGGAGCTCTAGTGCTTATCCTTCGGTGACGTGTCCAGTTTAAACCAGCGTTTACTGGGTTTGCTCTCCGTTAGCCTTTGACTGTCCCCAGCCGACCTGCAAGGCAACATGTTGCTATTTTCTTTCAGGGTAGCGACAGTTTCTTTTGTTTGATATTTCTTCACATTTCCTCGTGATTTCTTTCATATCTCTTACGTCTTTAAAATAACAACAACAAAACCCGGTTGGGGCATAGGTCCTCAACCAACTCATGCTAAGTTGTCATGTCTTTATCTATCTCTTAGACCCCAGTTGGGGCATAGACCCTCAACCAACTCATGCCAAGTTGTCATGTCTTTATCTATCTCTTGGACCCCAGTTGGGGCATAGACCCTCAACCAACTCATGCCAAGTTTTCATGCCTTTAGCTAGTATCTCTTGAAGCTCCATTCAACACTTCCGTATATCGTTAATCTCTGTCTTCAATTCTCTTCTCCAAGTGTGTTCTGTTATGTTATACTATCGACGTCATGTCACATTTGGCATTTCCATGGGTGCTCTGTCCTCCGCTGATGCAGCCATCCAAACTCCACCTGCTCACCGTATTCATGAGAAGATTAGTATATCTTCTCTCCTTACCACGAAGACGACATTGTATGGCATGCTTAAACTTAAATCCTAATTCTCGCACTCGTTCCAATGTCTGAGACTCGCTCATATCACATAAATGAGCTCGTACCGCATTGATGACATATGCTGTGTCCATACTTCTGTCAGCTTGAGTCGGAGCATTGTTTGACAGAAAGTCAGAACACTCGTTACTCTGCACTCCAGCATGCCCAGTTGTGTACAGCCAGTGCCTTGAGTAAGAATGTCAGAATGTTCGTTGCCCTGCAATTCAGCATGTCCAGGTGTATACAACCTAGTCAGTGCCTAGAGATGTGATCTCCAAATGCTGTCCACCCATTCCGTGCGCAGACTTCCAGATTCAATCCTTTGAAGTTTTCTTCGAGTGTTTCTAAGCTTCAGTCTCCTTCGTTTTCCATGGGGATTTCAGAAAAGTACCTTTCGTATTTTATTCACCTAGTGTTGTCTCAAAGTGTGTCATATCCAGCGTCTTCTCTTTATCTCTTGGTTAATTGGGATGTGTCTTGTTCGCTCTGTGAGCTCGTCATTTGTGACACTATCATACCATATCAGTGCCTCTATTCTGAGCTGATTAGTCTAATTCTGCATTGCAATCGCTACTTCGGATGATTATACCGTCAGACGCGTTCTAAAATGTTATACTATTTTTATATATAATTCAATCAATAATTAAAAAGACTATTTAATCAAGAAATGAGTTGACCGCATAAGAATAAATTTAGTTACCAGATGAATGAAAATGACGTAATTGTTTTGACAATTATCATTGCAGGTAGACGTCAAAGGTCGCAATGTTACATCGTAGATAGGCATATTTTAAAATAAACTACCGAAACGGTGCGCTGCAATATGTGTGACTGTATTCAGACTTTATATAATATTTTTTTAAATGATATTTTATACATTATTATGATCATTATATTATTATGATATAGTATTTATATTTTAGTGTTATATATTCAACTTTCAAAACTAATCTGTGTCAAGTTGAAAGTAGTATTATGGAGAAATAATTTGTAAAATAATAAGTATACGTTACTCATTTTTGGTTGGGGAGGAGGGTGGCCTTACTAGCCCTTATTGACCAGGGGCGTATACTAATTAGGGAGGAAAGAGGCTGCATTTCAGATTTCAGAATGTGTGATGTTCTAGCGTTATATATCAACTTTCAAAGCTAATCAGCATCACGTTGAAAGAGATATGAAAAAAATCTGGCCAGCAATGGCGGAATGCGGGAGGGCCATTCAGAGACAGAACTGTTTGATTCTGAACACGACTTTGCAAGCGCATTTCCGCCATGTTTGGTCGGGTATTTTCCGGTTTCGTTTGCCGAGCTACTGAGTTAGTACTTGAGCAACGCTGTGAGCTATGTCTGTTACATGGAATGCTTTTTGCTGTGTCAACCGTGCGTTTGTTGTATGTATTCAGAAAATGGCGGACAGCGGTTATGACGAACAAGCTCAATCTGCCGTATGCAGTTATATTGAGAGTGCAGAAAGCTGGATTTTGTCATGATTGATGTTCCCTTCGACAAGAATTGCAATTCAAGTGATGAACAGTTTTGTGTTGCTACATTAGCGACGGCCATATGCATTTTATGCGGTGCATGTCGTTTTTTGTGGCGGTACGCGGCTGTTTCGTTCTGGAATTAGTTCCCACAGGAAACATTTCACAGTTGTTATAATTTCGTGTGATTTTCATTGGCACAGGAACGGAGAAATTATGGGGTGACCCGTTACAGTGAAGTTGGAACCGTACTTATGAACTATGAACAATTATGAACAAATAATTTATAAAATTAGTAAGTACACGTTACTCAAAATTTTGTGGGCCGGCCCTACTGGCCCTTAATGATGAGCCCCTGTGTAGGAGGATATTAATGATGGAGGTAATGAGACGTTTAGGAATAGTGATGATGAAGTTAATGATTGAGTTACTGATTGAGTTACTGATTGAGTTACTGATTGAGTTGATGGTGAAGTGTAGGAGGATATCAATGATGGGGATAATGAGAAGTTTAGAAATAGGGACGATGGACATGCGAATAACGAAGATGACAAGGAAGGTGATGTGGTGCAGACGGGTGGTAATGATGGGGTTCATGATGACTGCAATGGTTCGATCACACTTACCCAAAAAGGAGAATTTGCGCAGAATTTCTCAAAGTTGGATAAATTGGCTGCCATATTAGTAATCCGGCATTGACGTAGTCGATTTTTCACTCAGGAAAATCTGTAACCATGAAAATATATATACATTATAAATCATATGCAAAATGCGGATGTTATGTACTCATTTATGTTAGCAAGCATCATCATCATCAAATAGCTTGTCCTGAGCAGAATTTTGCCACCCCAACAGTCCTCCGGAATTTCTCTCTCTCATAGGTCAGATGTCCTGCCTCTGCAACCGTCATGTTCAAACCATCAGTTACATTCTGAATCCATCTTCTCCGTGGTCTTCCTCTTCTTCTCTTTGCCGGTATGCCTCCTTCCTTTGATGGTCTTCTCCATCATAGGCATAAGTAACGTATATAGATATATTTTCCATTTTTTATTGTCTATTCCCAGGTGGAAGATATAGTTGGCTGTTCACTCTTGCCATTAAGTGTAGCGATGTTGTCTATTCCCAGGTGGAAGATATAGTTGGCTGTTCACTCTTGCCATTAAGTGTAGCGATGTTGTCTATTCCCAGGTGGAAGATATAGTTGGCTGTTCACTCTTGCCATTAAGTGTAGCGATGTTGTCTATTCCCAGGTGGAAGATATAGTTGGCTGTTCACTCTTGCCATTAAGTGTAGCGATGTTGTCTATTCCCAGGTGGAAGATATAGTTGGCTGTTCACTCTTGCCATTAAGTGTAGCGATGTTGTCTATTCCCAGGTGGAAGATATAGTTGGCTGTTCACTCTTGCCATTAAGCGTAGCGATGTTGTCTATTCCCAGGTGGAAGATATAGTTGGCTGTTCACTCTTGCCATTAAGTGTAGCGATGTTGTCTATTCCCAGGTGGAAGATATAGTTGGCTGTTCACTCTTGCCATTAAGTGTAGCGATGTTGTCTATTCCCAGGTGGAAGATATAGTTGGCTGTTCACTCTTGCCATTAAGTGTAGCGATGTTGTCTATTCCCAGGTGGAAGATATAGTTGGCTGTTCACTCTTGCCATTAAGTGTAGCGATGTTGTCTATTCCCAGGTGGAAGATATAGTTGGCTGTTCACTCTTGCCATTAAGCGTAGCGATGTTGTCTATTCCCAGGTGGAAGATATAGTTGGCTGTTCACTCTTGCCATTAAGTGTAGCGATGTTGTCTATTCCCAGGTGGAAGATATAGTTGGCTGTTCACTCTTGCCATTAAGTGTAGCGATGTTGTCTATTCCCAGGTGGAAGATATAGTTGGCTGTTCACTCTTGCCATTAAGTGTAGCGATGTTGTCTATTCCCAGGTGGAAGATATAGTTGGCTGTTCACTCTTGCCATTAAGCGTAGCGATGTTGTCTATTCCCAGGTGGAAGATATAGTTGGCTGTTCACTCTTGCCATTAAGCGTAGCGATGTTGTCTATTCCCAGGTGGAAGATGTAGTTGGCTGTTCACTCTTGCCATTAAGCGTAGCGATGTTGTCTATTCCCAGGTGGAAGATATAGTTGGCTGTTCACTCTTGCCATTAAGTGTAGCGATGTTGTCTATTCCCAGGTGGAAGATATAGTTGGCTGTTCACTCTTGCCATTAAGTGTAGCGATGTTGTCTATTCCCAGGTGGAAGATATAGTTGGCTGTTCACTCTTGCCATTAAGTGTAGCGATGTTGTCTATTCCCAGGTGGAAGATATAGTTGGCTGTTCACTCTTGCCATTAAGCGTAGCGATGTTGTCTATTCCCAGGTGGAAGATATAGTTGGCTGTTCACTCTTGCCATTAAGCGTAGCGATGTTGTCTATTCCCAGGTGGAAGATGTAGTTGGCTGTTCACTCTTGCCATTAAGTGTAGCGATGTTGTCTATTCCCAGGTGGAAGATATAGTTGGCTGTTCACTCTTGCCATTAAGTGTAGCGATGTTGTCTATTCCCAGGTGGAAGATATAGTTGGCTGTTCACTCTTGCCATTAAGTGTAGCGATGTTGTCTATTCCCAGGTGGAAGATATAGTTGGCTGTTCACTCTTGCCATTAAGTGTAGCGATGTTGTCTATTCCCAGGTGGAAGATATAGTTGGCTGTTCACTCTTGCCATTAAGTGTAGCGATGTTGTCTATTCCCAGGTGGAAGATATAGTTGGCTGTTCACTCTTGCCATTAAGTGTAGCGATGTTGTCTATTCCCAGGTGGAAGATATAGTTGGCTGTTCACTCTTGCCATTAAGTGTAGCGATGTTGTCTATTCCCAGGGGGAAGATATAGTTGGCTGTTCACTCTTGCCATTAAGTGTAGCGATGTTGTCTATTCCCAGGTGGAAGATATAGTTGGCTGTTCACTCTTGCCATTAAGCGTAGCGATGTTGTCTATTCCCAGGTGGAAGATATAGTTGGCTGTTCACTCTTGCCATTAAGCGTAGCGATGTTGTCTATTCCCAGGGGGAAGATATAGTTGGCTGTTCACTCTTGCCATTAAGTGTAGCGATGTTGTCTATTCCCAGGTGGAAGATATAGTTGGCTGTTCACTCTTGCCATTAAGTGTAGCGATGTTGTCTATTCCCAGGTGGAAGATATAGTTGGCTGTTCACTCTTGCCATTAAGCGTAGCGATGTTGTCTATTCCCAGGTGGAAGATATAGTTGGCTGTTCACTCTTGCCATTAAGCGTAGCGATGTTGTCTATTCCCAGGTGGAAGATATAGTTGGCTGTTCACTCTTGCCATTAAGTGTAGCGATGTTGTCTATTCCCAGGTGGAAGATATAGTTGGCTGTTCACTCTTGCCATTAAGTGTAGCGATGTTGTCTATTCCCAGGTGGAAGATATAGTTGGCTGTTCACTCTTGCCATTAAGTGTAGCGATGTTGTCTATTCCCAGGTGGAAGATATAGTTGGCTGTTCACTCTTGCCATTAAGTGTAGCGATGTTGTCTATTCCCAGGTGGAAGATATAGTTGGCTGTTCACTCTTGCCATTAAGCGTAGCGATGTTGTCTATTCCCAGGTGGAAGATATAGTTGGCTGTTCACTCTTGCCATTAAGCGTAGCGATGTTGTCTATTCCCAGGTGGAAGATATAGTTGGCTGTTCACTCTTGCCATTAAGCGTAGCGATGTTGTCTATTCCCAGGGGGAAGATATAGTTGGCTGTTCACTCTTGCCATTAAGCGTAGCGATGTTGTCTATTCCCAGGTGGAAGATATAGTTGGCTGTTCACTCTTGCCATTAAGTGTAGCGATGTTGTCTATTCCCAGGGGGAAGATATAGTTGGCTGTTCACTCTTGCCATTAAGTGTAGCGATGTTGTCTATTCCCAGGTGGAAGATATAGTTGGCTGTTCACTCTTGCCATTAAGTGTAGCGATGTTGTCTATTGTCTATTCCCAGGTGGAAGATATAGTTGGCTGTTCACTCTTCCGTTAAGCGTAGGGATGGGAGCTTTAATTTGCGTTCTAGGGCCAAATGAGTCGCCCTTGTTGTGTTATATCCGTGTTATCGATAGTGTGGTCTTGATATTGTCTATCCATCTTTTCTTGGTCTTCCCTTAGCTCTAGTACCCGATCTCTTTTTATTGTATGGTGTTATTGGTGGTTGGTTGTATTTCATTCTCATTAAATGTCCAAACCACTGCATTTGTTGTCTTTCGATATATTCGGTGCATGAAGTTATTTCCACTCTGCTTCTGGTGTCCTCATTTCGTAGTCTGTCTTTCCTGGTGACCCACTGCCTTCCTCAAGCATTTCGTTTCACACATGGTGAGCTTTCTGTGGTGTGTTGCTGTAAGAGACCAAGGTTGGCACTGGTAACAAAGTGTTGGTAGGAAAATACTTTTTAGCATCTGTCATTTCACTTTCATCTTGATCTTTGGGTGTTTTAGTAATGGTGCCAGCTGCATTTCGATTTTTCTCCCATAATAAATATAACATTTGTCACGTTTGTTTTATCAGTTGTCATTATTTTGTTGTTTTATTAGTTGTCATTATTTTGTTGTTTTATCAGTTGTCATTATTTTGTTGTTTTATCAGTTGTCATTATTTTGTTGTTTTATCAGTTGTCATTATTTTGTTGTTTTATCAGTTGTCATTATTTTGTTGTTTTATCAGTTGTCATTATTTTGTTGTTTTTACTAGAGTGAGATCTAGATTTGTTTTGCTATTTTCTCTTGATCAGAAACACACACACATATATATATATATATATATGTACATGTGCACGAAAGAAGTTAAAACAACATAATAATGACAACTGATAGAAATATTGATACAGGGGGAGAGCGCAGGAAAACTGTGTAGAATGGCGAAATACGCCATTATTGATATAACAAAACCTTATAACTGATATAAAACTGATACAACAAAACCTTATAACTGATATAAAACTGATATAACAAAACCTTTTAACTGATATAAAACTGATATAACAAAACCTGATTATTATGATGAAAAAAACCAAATAGAAAAATGGGAGAGTTTTGAATATCTCGGTCACAAGAGATGGGAATGGAATGAAGGTAATAAAATGATAAATAAACATGGTCTTACACAAATTTAATTTTAAAAAGACTAAAAACTACGTGAGTTGAAACTGATAGGGAAACAAACAACAGAATACTAAGAGCATGTTCGGTCGCAATTAGCAATATATAGATCAAGGACATTTAACAAGGTGGTAGAAACGTATTGATGTTCTATTGAATATACAGATTGTAGAAGAGTTCTTTGTACATCATGGACAGAGACGAGAATAAATATATCTATCCAGCAGCAGCAGCAGCAGCAGCAGCAGCAGCAAGAAGTCACAATTAAAGAAATCTTGGTGAAACTACAAATACGAACAAGAAAATGGAAGTATTTGGAGAAATAAAAAGATATCGTGAGCTAGAGAAGACAATTATATAGAAATCTTGGTGAAACTACAAATACGAACAAGAAAATGGAGAAATAAAAAGATATCGTGAGCTAGAGAAGACAATTATATAGAAATCTTGGTGAAACTACAAATACGAACAAGAAAATGAAGAAATAAAAAGATATCGTGAGCTAGAGAAGACAATTATATAGAAATCTTGGTGAAACTACAAATACGAACAAGAAAATGGAGAAATAAAAAGAAATAAAAAGATATCGTGAGCTAGAGAAGACAATTATAGATGGAGGTATTCCGACCAAAATTGGAGAACAGAAATAAACTAATCACGGAGAAGATGTGTTCAGTGTGTAATAGATGAGTTGAGCGAAACGGCAGCGGATGCCCACTGGACTATGAGAGAGAGAGAGAGAGAGAGAGAGAGAGAGAGAGAGAGAAAATCCGAAGGACTGTTAGGGTGGCAACGTTCGTCTCAAGACAAACTTTTGAATGATATCAATATACATATTTGATTTATTGAACTGGTACAGCGATTACATGCATTTTCCCAGTGGCTACTTATGGTTGTGAATCATGGACATTTACACAAACAACAAGAACGAAAATCCAGTCCTTCGAAACGAAATGCTACAGAAAGATCCTAGAATTCCATGGACAGAAAAAAGGAAGAACACTGATGTCTTGAAAGAACTGAATATTAAAGACAATTGGCTGATAAACAACATACTATACAGAAAAATTAGATACTTTGGTCACATCAAGCGTCACGATGGTATGGAAAGTGGAGAGAACAATATTAGAGGGCAGGGTCCCAAGACGCAGAGGCAGACCAAGAAGAAGATGGATACAAGATATTAAAGAAACCATGAATATGACCATCAACGAAGTGGCTGAACTGGCTAAAAACAGAGTGAATTTCAGATGCGCTGTAAAGAGAGCAACGTCCTATAAAAGACACGCACCTTGGTGATGATAACGATTACAAGGTAAAGTTACCTGTAGTCGCTCGCATTCGTAAGCAACATCTATGTAGAAAATATAATGAGAATATAGAGCTTAATCAATATCACATATTCAAATACGTATTTAAAACAAACACTATCGTATAGCTTATATCAGCCAGCTAGAAGGGTAGCTGTAGTCTTGTGATATGAACTGCCACTGTGTCACCATATGTGTACAGCTATCATACAGCTTATATCAGCCAGCTAGAAGGGTAGCTGTAGACTTGTGATATGAACTGCCGCTGTGTCCCCATATGTGTACAGCTATCATACAGCTTATATCTTCAAGCTAGAAGGGTAGCTGTAGACTGGTGATATGAACTGCCGCTGTGTACACATATGTGTACAGCTATCGTATAGCTTATATCAGCTAGCTAGAAGGGTAGCTGTAGACTGGTGATATGAACTGCCGCTGTGTACACATATGTGTACAGCTATCGTATAGCTTATATCAGCTAGCTAGAAGGGTAGCTGTAGACTGGTGATATGAACTGCCGATGTGTCACCATATGTGTACAGCTATCATACAGCTAATATATCCAAGCTAGAAGGGTAGCTGTAGACTGGTGATATTAACTGCCACTGTGTCACCATATGTGAACAGATTATGACTTTATTTAGTACCATGGCTTGAAAAAAGCTTATACCTTCTCTTGGATTCAAACAATTCCAGAACTCGGGTACAGTGATATATATGGACATGTCAAATAGTGTCTAAGAATTAGAACAGCAAATAATGTGTTGTTTAAAACTTAGTGAAGATATCAAGTTGATTTATCTGAACTAAAAATAAGAACGACTTGCTTTATGTACACTGGTACCAGATTTACGGTATTCGTGGCACCGAACCGAAGGGTTACGATGTCCATGGTACCGAGCCGAAGAGCTGAAAAAGCTCAAGTGCTTCTGGATCGGAAAAACACACAAAAACACAAATGTACACTGGTAACAGCAACAACTTGATAATCCAATATTGTCATAAGTAATAAATAAATGAAAAATTATCATAAGTAATGAAAATGAAAATCGTGGCGTATACGTTACAGGACGTAGCCATCAACCACAGTAAACGAGTCGGTGATTTTCTAGGTACCACTTATACGTTCAATAGTTTGCCATTGCTTTCTGAACGGTGAGGTTTATTTATACCTTTCGTAAAAATCGCACGGAAACGAATTTGCTTCCAAACTGCCTGCCGCTGTGTTTGAACCAGGTACGCTTGGGTTGTGATCGGGCTCACTATCGTTTAACTGATTGGCTACCGAAATGAAAAAACAGGTTAAGGCTGAATTGAATTTATGTCCTATTTTCCCTTTGTATGTACAAATTCAGCTGCAGTTTCCTGAATTATTAACCGATTTTTATGAATAATATACCATTGTGTAGATAAGTGAATTTTCTTTAAAATAGATCTAAACAATACACAGTGGCGCTCCCAGCGGCTCATGGGAGCTAATCAGTTAAGCTACAGACACCTACATAAGTAATGAGGAAATTTAATGTCACAAATTTGCTTTTCGTTGGTTCACTATAGTTAAGTGGGCTTCTGAGATTCTTTATAGTTAAGTGGGCTTCTGGGGATTCTTTATAGCTAAGTGCGCTTCTGGGGATTCTTTATATCTAAGTACGGCTGGTTTTCTCTCTAGTTAACTGAGTTTCTGTACCACTGGTTTTCTCTCTAGTTAACTGAGTTTCTGTACGTCTGGTTTTCTCTCTAGTTAACTGAGTTTCTGTACCACTGGTTTTCTCTCTAGTTAACTGAGTTTCGTGGGCTCTCTTTGATTCAGTGAGATTCCTATAATTATATATATTCTCTTTCTTTGCATGTAATAAAATATGACAACTTTTAAACATTATGTGATAATAATAAATTAGCTTAGAGAGAAAGTAACTAGTAACGGTATGAGAGGAATATAGAGAAAGTAACTAGTAACGGTATGAGAGGAATATAGAGAAAGTAACTAGTAACGGTATGAGAGGAATATAAAAAAGTAACTAGTAACGGTATGAGAGGAATATAGAGAAAGTAACTAGTAACGGTATGAGAGGAATATAGAGAAAGTAACTAGTAACGGTATGAGAGGAATACATATATAGAGAAAGTAACGTTTAACGGTATGATAGAAATATAGCGAAAGTAACTAGTAACGGTATGAGAGGAATATAGAGAAAGTAACTAGTAACGGTATGAGAGGAATATAGAGAAAGTAACTAGTAACGGTATGAGAGAAATATAGAGAAAGTAACTAGTAACGGTATGAGAGGAATATAGAGAAAGTAACTAGTAACGGTATGAGAGGAATATAGAGAAAGTAACTAGTAACGGTATGAGAGGAATACATATATAGAGAAAGTAACGTTTAACGGTATGATAGAAATATAGAGAAAGTAACTAGTAACGGTACGAAAGAAATACATATATAGAGAAAGGCCAACGATTGAAGTTAATGGAACATGTTTGACACTGCCTTATGTGTCCTTAGCCCTGATTCAACAAATCAGCACTGGTATATGTAAGCCTTATGTGTCCTTAGTTCTGATTCAACAAATCAGCACTGGTATATGTAAGCCTTATGTGTCCTTAGTTCTGATTCAACAAATCAGCACTGGTATATGTAAGCCTTATGTGTCCTTAGTTCTGATTCAACAAATCAGCACTGGTATATGTAAGCCTTATGTGTCCTTAGCCCTGATTCAACAAATCAGCACTGGTATATGTAAGCCTTATGTGTCCTTAGTTCTGATTCAACAAATCAGCACTGGTATATGTAAGCCTTATGTGTCCTTAGCCCTGATTCAACAAATCAGCAACTGATATATGTAAAATAAGATTGTACAAACAATAAAGTGTAGTATGAACATTTTCTTGTTAAAACAAACTGACGAATTATTAGCGTCTGATTGATATCACTACATTAAACAAATACACTAAACAAATACACTAAACAAATACATTACACAAATACATTAAACAAATACATTAAACAAATACATTAAACAAATAGCTTTCAATGTTTAGAGATATATAGTTTAAAGAGTTTTAAAGCCGACGGTTTGACTTCATTGCACCGGGTTTTATCACATAAGTCTCAGTTTCTCTCCGCAGAAATGACACGCCCCCTGTCAAGAGTATTGCACAAAGCACGAACTCTGTAGCTCCGGCAACATTCCTAGGAATCTCTGGGAAAAACTGCAATCGTGAACAGAACAGCGCGGTCCTGATTCGAACCCACGACCTTTGCCTCGCAAGGCAAAGGGCTTAACCACTCAGCCACATACATATATAGTGCTATCATCTAGCTTCAAAAGTAATCAGTTCGCTTCATGTGAGGAATGAATTGGAATACTTTCTAGTGATCACTGATATGGTAATGAAGTTTGAGTTTCTAGTGATCACTGATATGGTAATGAAGTTTGAGTTTCTAGTTCGAATAACAAGAAGAGACGGTTGAGAAATGAAAACATCAGTTAAAAAAATGAGTACAACATCAATACTAAACTTCATCAAGAAACAACAAATTTAATGGTTCGACTACATAAGCAGATTACCAACAAACAGTGCACCTCAAAGAGCAATGTCCCTTCGATACAGTGGATATAAAGCAGAAATACTGTCTACGCAAAAGGTGGACATCAGAGATAACAGAAGCGGGGGAAAATATTACTTATGAACCGCACACAAATGCCCGTTCTAGAAATCTCTTCTTATCATGACGCTGTGAGATCAAATAAGATTCGAGACAACAATAAGTAAGTGTATATGTATAAGTGTATATGTCTAAGTGTATATGTATAAGTGTATATGTCTAAGTGTATATGTATAAGTGTATATGTATAAGTGTATATGTCTAAGTGTATATGTATAAGTGTATATGTCTAAGTGTATATGTATAAGTGTATATGTCTAAGTGTATATGTATAAGTGTATATGTATAAGTGTATATGTCTAAGTGTATATGTCTAAGTGTATATGTATAAGTGTATATGTCTAAGTGTATATGTATAAGTGTATATGTATAAGTGTATATGTCTAAGTGTATATGTCTAAGTGTATATGTCTAAGTGTATATGTCTAAGTGTATATGTATAAGTGTATATGTCTAAGTGTATATGTATAAGTGTATATGTATAAGTGTATATGTATAAGTGTATATGTCTAAGTGTATATGTATAAGTGTATATGTATAAGTGTATGTATAGTGTATATGTCTAAAATTTGTGACACAAATGTATATCGAGACGACTAAGTGTGTGACAATGATGATGATAGAGGTGATGATGATAGAGGTGATGATGATAGAGGTGATGATGATAGAGGTGATGATGATAATGGTGATGTTAGTAATGTTGATGTAGGTGATGATGGAGTGGTGGTGGGGATAGTGATGATGCTGAAAATACTAATGATGAGGATGGTGGTGATGGTGATGATGCTGATGTGATAATAATGATGATGTCGAGGGTATGCTGTGTATGGTAATCATGATTACTACCATGCTGAAGATGCTGAAGATGCCGATGATGATAATGGTGCTTTTGTCTTTTGTTGGTGATGATGCTAAGGATGATTGTGGTGGGGTGGTGGTGATGATGCTAAGGATGATTGTGGTGGGGTGGTGGTGATGATGCTAAGGATGATTGTGGTGGGGTGGTGGTGATGATGGTGATGTGATAATAATGATAATGGTGGTGGTGAGAATGTTGTGTCTGGTATTCACGATTGCATGATGCTGAGCTGAAGATGATGATAGTCATGATATTGTTGAGGGTGATGATGCTGTAGATGCTGATAAATAAATGATAATGGTGGTTTTGGTTTTTGTTAGTGATGATACTAATAAGGAAGATGGTGGGGTGGTGGTGATGAAGATGATGGGGTGATAATAATAGTGATGATTATGGTAATTTATGATGATGATGTCCTGGATGATGATATTGATTATCATAACGGTGATGATGACAATGATGATTGTAAGTGTACAAATAATATATACAAAATTCCAATATATAAAACACATATTAATTAAGCATTACCTTCTTAAATCTAGCCTGTTATTGTGAAATGTGAACAATTCGTTCACACCGTGTCCAGGAGTAGATGTGTGCAAGACTACTCCTTGACTTTATATTAGAAATATTTGTTGTTACATAAACCACACAAAAATACACGATATTCTAGACGACATAGGCTATATATATATATGGACAATATCTATCTATCTATCTATCTATAGTATCCCAAGTATGTGTCAACATTGTTTGATGTGTGTATTTATCTTATCTGCGCATCTGTATGCAGGGTCGGCTCCAAAGTACTACATCATGTTGGGTTTTTAATTTGGATTTCATGTGAGCGTGAGTGCAGGAAGTTATGGGAGAAGAGGGAAAATAAATGGGTATGGGGAGGGATGTTCCAAAAATAAAGATGGTCTTTTTAATGAGGGTATTTCAGATCTCATTAATTCCTCATCATCATCATTATCAGGTGCCGTGCCGGCTGGCGTATGTGATCATGGATCTCCACAAATCTCTATCTTTGGTGTTTGATATCAACTCAGATGGTGACGCTCTACCATACCATGAAGTCAGGCTATCCACAATTTTCTCTCTCTGTCTTCCTCTGTCTCGTCTACCCTCGATTTTACCATTAATGCCTACCCTTCCAAATATTAATTTGAAATCTACAGCTATTCGGTCAAGCTCTGTAATCATGCACTTTAACGTCAGAGGCGGATCTGTAAAATTAGATACAATTTAGGTACTTGAAGAAATAATATACAAATCAAGATTTTGTTTATCATTAGGACAATCAATTATTAAACAACTCCCCCCTCCCCCTTTCAATCAATCTCCAACAGAACACTCCGCTCCACTGTGTATAAATATCGTGGTGATAAGGTTTGAGTTAGTTATCAAATATAAACAGTACTATTTATCTAAAGCGGTACCTAGATGTGCCAAAGCTGTACCTCGTTGGTCGCAGATTGCACTTAAGACTTGCAAGAGCACACTGGAGATAAGGACACTGAGATCTGTTGAAAAGTTGAGTGTGTCACGATCAAATACTGATGTTAGTCACAATGTTAGGTCAGACTGAAACGTAGTTACAGAAACGTGGACAAGGAATGATTTACTGTTTCGGTATGTCGGCATTAATGTTGCAAATCACTGTTAAAAGTTGTATTCGTTGAAAGATGAACTAAGAAAATAAATTATGAATTATTTTTATTGTTATAGTCTTCTTTAGCCTTGACTTACGGTAGGATAAATGCACTCCTAATTGTTGATGGAGTTACGGAGTGCGTGCTTTGTATAATACTTTCTGCAGGTCGTGTAACGTTTCTGCAGAGAGAAACCAAACCAGATGGGGGAAACTCGATGCAGTGTAAACCCGTCAAAGGTAGCGAATGAGAAAATTGAAGTATTTTTGACATATATAAGGACAAGAAGGGATGGAAAATATGGAGAATCATGGAAGGGAGGCATCCCGGCAAAGAGGGAAGAAAAAAATCACGGAAAAGATGGATTCAGGACGTAACTGATGGTTTGAGCATGGCAACTGCGGAGGCCAGACATGTGGTCTATGAGAGAGAGAGAACTTCCGAAGGACTGTTGGGGTGGCATGGCAACTGTGGAGGCGAGACATGTGGTCTATGAGAGAGAGAGAACTTCCGAAGGACTGTTGGGGTGGCATGGCAACTGCGGAGGCCAGACATGTGGTCTATGAGAGAGAGAGAACTTCCGAAGGACTGTTGGGGTGGCAAAGTTCTGCTGAGGACAAGCTCTTTGATGATAATGCTCCCGAGATTCTCAGCACGTGGTGTCTACTATATTGAAGTATTTTATGGACACTTTATTTGAAGTGATTTTTCTGTCCACCTACCGGTTATTTGCCTTAATCAAACTCGCCATACATCAAATGTTTTTTCCGGCATCTGCAGAACGTGAACATGATGTGACCTGGACGACCTGTAATAGAGTGCGGATACTAAAGTAATTTATACTGATATCTACCAAGAACAGCAAGACATGTATATGGGTAAGCTCATCAATCAAAATCGAACTGGTACGGTCAGTCGCTGGACGCTGTTGGAGATATTGCGATAGAGATCGGAGCACCTATTCACATGTCCGGAGTGCAATGAAGATATTCCAAACTGAAATTGAAACTACCAAGAAAATTAGATGTTACTTTTTCCTTTCCCCCGTTCAGTTTCATCTCTGTAGCCGTCACGCAAGCTGAAATAATGTTATATCCTGAATCCTTCTTCTTCTTCATGGTGTTCCTATTTTCCTCTTTAAATGAATGCCTCTTTACAAAAATCGTCCTCTCCAACCCTCTATGTCGTTGTATATGTTCAAAATACTCAAGTTTTCTTTTGCCTTTGAATTCTATTTGGATGGATCTATTTGTTCTCTGTCCATGATATACGGATGACTGTTCTTCTCTGTCCATGATATACGGATGACTGTTCTTCTCTGTCCATGATATACGGATGACTGTTCTGTAATGCTTATATTCAAAAACATATATTAGTTTTCCCCTGCCAAATGTTCGTGTTTGTGACACTCCCCTCTCTCTCTCTCTCTAGTCTGTTACGCCCTTGGCATTCAGGGCAGCAACAAACACACACCATTCTTCTCTATTCATGACATTCCTCTGTTTTGTGTTCCAGCTATGTTCATTTCCTTCAGTTGTTGCTATATCGTTCTCCTTCAGGTTGTCTTGGGTCTTCCACGCTTTCGTTTGCCTTCTGGAGTCCATCTCAGTGCAGTTTTCGTGTCAGAGCCAGTTTCCATGCGCATCACATGCCCGATCCATCTCCAGCATCGTCTTCGGATGATGGTTCCCATATTTTCTTGCTGACATCGTGGAGCAGTTTTTGGTTAGAGATAGTATTTGACCAGAACACACGTTTGTGACACTCATACATTGATAATAGGAATACCCACGCTCTTATTATTTCCATCTGTGTTGGTTATTTTTTATTTCCATTGAAAACGGTTTTTAGTTGTAAATGTTTTTGTAAGGCTATGTTTGTTTTTCTTTTGACTTTCTCTATTTGATTTTCATCTTTTTCTAGCAGTGAACCGAGATATTCCAAACTGTTCATTTTTTCTATTTCTCTCCCCTTTATAAGAAATATCCTTTATGACATGAAGTTTGTTTTATTAGTTGTCATCATTTTTTCTATTGCCACATTGAGATATATGTTTTGTTTTATTGTCACATTGAGATATATGTTTTGTTTTATTGCCACATTGAGATATATGTTTTGTTTTATTGTCACATTGAGATATATGTTTTGTTTTATTGTCACATTGAGATATATGTTTTGTTTTATTGTCACATTGAGATATATGTTTTGTTTTATTGCCACATTGAGATATATGTTTTGTTTTTTGTTTTCTCTTGCACTTCTGTAATTAATTTCTCAATCACTTTTTGTAATGTTGGCAATAACACTATTTCTTCAATATATCTCAATATAGTTCAAGTATTTCTCTGCCTCCGAGTGTGAAAGTATCATATTTTCTTGTTCTTGCTATCTTCTGTAATATTTTCATTGATGTTTTCAGCATATATATTACACAGACTATGCAACAGAATGCAACCTTATCTGACTCCCTGTATTGATAAATAAATCCGATGTGTCATCGCACGTTCTTACAGCCGTCATCTGTTCTCTGTACAGTTCTTGTATGATTTGCATTAAATGTAATGAAAGTTCAATTTCTTTGATGATCTGCTCAAATTGCTGACGTTTTACGCAATCAACTACATTTCAGTAGCCAAAAGAGAATGAGTATATGTCTATATCAACTATTGTGTATTGCCAATATTTGAGCACAATATTGTGCTACCGTAACGGATTTAATCTTTGCTGCATCGAGTGAAGGGAGCAAGGTCAATCAGGTAGCTGGTTTCAGAAACAAGAAAGATCAAACCCGACAGGAAGCCACCCTCCAGACGACTAACCTTATAGTGAAGGGAGCAAGGTCAATCAGGTAGCTGGTTTCAGAAACAAGAAAGATCAAACCCGACAGGAAGCCACCCTCCAGACGACTAACCTTATAGTGAAGGGAGCAAGGTCAATCAGGTAGCTGGTTTCAGAAACAAGAAAGATCAAACCCGACAGGAAGCCACCCTCCAGACGACTAACCTTATAGTGAAGGGAGCAAGGTCAATCAGGTAGCTGGTTTCAGAAACAAGAAAGATCAAACCCGACAGGAAGCCACCCTCCAGACGACTAACCTTATAGTGAAGGGAGCAAGGTCAATCAGGTAGCTGGTTTCAGAAACAAGAAAGATCAAACCAGACAGGAAGCCACCCTCCAGACGACTAACCTTATAGTGAAGGGAGCAAGGTCAATCAGGTAGCTGGTTTCAGAAACAAGAAAGATCAAACCCGACAGGAAGCCACTCTCCAGACGACTAACCTTATATCGAATAAATGTTTCTTGTATTCCAGTAGAAGCAATGGCTGGACATCTTTTCCATAGAGATGGGAAGGCAAAAGATAACCTGGGCATTGAAATGAACCAAAGAGATGAAATGTGAGAAGATAGTTTTAAATCATACTGAGGGAATCCCGCCTGCCCAGTGTATTCGTAGAGCGTTGGGTGACAAGCCCCCTGTGAGTGCGGTTCAATTTCGCGGGCTAGCAGCAGAAACGCCACAGGTTCTCCAGATTTACGGTGTTCGTGGCACCGAACCGAAGGGTTACGACATCCATGTCACCGAGCCGAAGAGCTGAAAAGCTCAAGTGCTTCTGGACCGGAAAAAAAATAGATGGATATATAGATAGATAGGTAGATATGTTGTCATTCATGTTTTCTCCTCCTTTTTGTGTTCTGCCTTTTAGCTCGAACAGTTATTGTACAAGCCATCAGTTACAAAAGAAACCGGTTCCAGCCTGACTTAAGAACAAAAGATCTTAATTGCATATAGATTATCAGAAGCTCATTAATTTACCTGGTGCTAGGTCAACATTAATTGCATACAGATTATCAGGTTCATTAATTTACCTGGTGCTAGGTCAACATTAATTGCATATAGATTATCAGAAGCTCATTAATTTACGTGGTGTTAGGTCAAGGTACGGGTACCCTAGGCTAGAGTAAAAAACATAATGTCAACGGACAAAGCAAAAGGCTAATCTAACATCCAAGTAAACAATGAAGAGCTCCAATGTGTAGAAAGCTACGAATATCTGGGCTCAATAATTAACAATAACAGTGATTTCCAAAGAGATCTCAAGAAGATTGGCAATAGCAATCAAGAAGTTAAACACAATGAAGAACATGTGGCAAAGCACCAACAAAATATTAAAAGTACAAATATTGAGAACTTGCATTTTCCCAGTGGCTACTTATGGTTGTGAAACATGGACTATTACACAAAAACTAAGAACGAAAATCCAGTCCTTGGAAACTAAGTGCTACAGAAAGATCGTACGAATACCATGGACAAAAAAAGAAAGAACACTGATGTCCTGAAAGAACTAAACGTTAAAGAGAATTGGTTGATAAACAACTTACTATACAGAAAAATTACATACTTTTGTCACATCAAGCGTCACGATGGCCTGGAAAGAACAATATTAGAGGGCAGGGTCCCAGGACGCAGAGGCAGACCAAGAAGAAAATGGCTACAAGATATTAAAGAAACCATGAATATGACCATCGACAAAGTGGGTGAACTGGCTAGAGACAAAGTGAATTTCAGATGTGCTGCAAAGAGAGCAACGTCCTAATAAGGATACGCACATTGATGATGATGATGCTAGAGTAAGTCTCATGACACTTGAATTTATGAGGGAAAACTGGGGGAAGAGGGGGCAGAGAGCTGTTTATAATTAATATTACAACACTCATCATATTTCAATGTTTTCCCAGTCCCTTTCAACTGCACGGATGTCACAGTATAAAACACATAATAACGCATGTCGTCTTATGTTCGTGTTTGACATCATCTCTCAGTAGAGTACTACCTTATAGATGGAGTATTAGAGTCACACACAAGATGCATGCTCGTGTTTGACATCATCTCTCAGTAGAGTTCACTACCTTATAGATGGAGTATTAGAGTCACACACAAGATGCATGTTCGTGTTTGACATCATCTCTCAGTAGACTTCACTACCTTATAGATGGAGTATTAGAGTCACACACAAGATGCATGCTCGTGTTTGACATCATCTCTCAGTAGAGTTCACTACCTTATAGATGGAGTATTAGAGTCACACACAAGATGCATGCTCGTGTTTGACATCATCTCTCAGTAGAGTTCACTACCTTATAGATGGAGTATTAGAGTCACACACAAGATGCATGCTCGTGTTTGACATCATCTCTCAGTAGACTTCACTACCTTATAGATGGAGTATTAGAGTCACACACAAGATGGAAATATTTTCTAAAAGATGTACCAGAGTGTTGCATAATGAACGAAGTTGTAAAAACAAATACAATGTGTTTATTGTTTGTGATTATTTTTAAACAATTATGTCATATTATTTGTGGTGACAGTCATATTATGTTGACATTATGGTGACATATTATGTTGACATTATGGTGACAGACATATTATGTTGACATTATGGTGACATTCATATTATGTTGACATTATGGTGACAGACATATTATGTTGACATTATGGTGACAGACATATTATGTTGACATTATGGTGACAGACATATTATGTTGACATTATGGTGACATATTATGTTGACATTATGGTGACAGTCATATTATGTTGACATTATGGTGACATTCATATTATGTTGACATTATGGTGACAGACATATTATGTTGACATTATGGTGACAGTCATATTATGTTGACATTATGGTGACATTCATATTATGTTGACATTATGGTGACAGACATATTATGTTGACATTATGGTGACAGACATATTATGTTGACATTATGGTGACAGACATATTATGTTGACATTATGGTGACATATTATATTGACATTATGGTGACAGTCATATTATGTTGACATTATGGTGACATTCATATTATGTTGACATTATGGTGACAGACATATTATGTTGACATTATGATGACATTCATATTATGTTGACATTATGGTGACAGACATATTATGTTGACATTATGGTGGCATATTATGTTGACATTATGGTGACAGTCATATTATGTTGACATTGTGGTGACAGTCATATTATGTTGACATTATGGTGACAGTCATGCATGAAGTAGAAGTTCAAAAAACATATCAATATTTAATTATGTTCAAACTTAATTTATATATAGGTCACCATATCGTGTCAGTACATCTCATTAGAGATTCTGGAATCTGGAAATTGATGTTAATAAGTGTACTATGGGTTAGTTATAGATAGATAACTGTTAGCTGAGCATTGCTTCTTCATGATGACATTGTTTGTTTTGTCTTTGCTGTTACAATTACAACATTTGTAGTAGGCCCGTGTCGTGCTTGCCGTAACTGTTAGCTGAGCATTGCTTCTTCATGGTGACATTGTTTGTTTTTGTCTTTGTTGTTACAATTACAACATTTGTAGCAAGCCAGTGTCGTGCTTGCCGTAACTGTTAGCTGAGCATTGCTTCTTCATGGTGACATTGTTTGTTTTTGTCTTTGTTGTTACAATTACAACATTTGTAGCAGGCCAGTGTCGTGCTTTGATACAAAGAGGCGATCGCATCAGGCGAACTGTAAGATGGCGACATAAGCAGCGAAATAGCATAGACTATTTCAAAGGAAAAACATTTGAGGTGCGGTATTTTGAAGACTTGCATCATACTGAGAAAATATACCGCACGGCCCTGATTTGTAGTTAGAAGATGAATTTTATATCTTCATATTTAGTTAGTGCTGTTACAACTACAACATTTGTTGTTAGTTAAAAGATGGATGTGATATATTCATATTTAGTCACTGTTGCTACAACTACAACATTTGTTAGTAGTTAGAAGATGGATGTGATATCTTCATATTTAGTCACTGTTGCTACAACTACAACATTTGTTGTTAGTTAGAAGATGGATGTGTTGTTACAACTACAACATTTTTTGTTAGTTAGAAGATGGATGTGTTGTTACAACTACAACATTTTTTGTTAGTTAGAAGATGGATGTGTTGTTACAACTACAACATTTGTTGTTAGTTAGAAGATGGATGTTGCTACAACTACAACATTTGTTGCTACAATTGGAAGATTGATTAATAGAAGCACATCATTGTACTTCGATGAGTAACAATTCGTGCTCCGATCTCTTTCTTACACAGAAAGATCTCAGTAACTGTGCGAGATCTCCGTAGCATCGGCGAGGGTCACTGATGTAATTTAGAAGACGATGAAAATATTGTGTAGGAATTGTATAATTTAATGTTTCTAATGAATGTTGCCGAGGCATCGACTTTGTCTTATGTTACAGCATGATCTTCTCGATTTAATGTTTCTAATGAATGTTGCCCTGGCATCGACTTTGTCTTATGTTACAGCATGATCTTCTCGATTTAATGTTTCTAATGAATGTTGCCCTGGCATCGACTTTGTCTTATGTTACAGCATGATCTTCTCGATTTAATGTTTCTAATGAATGTTGCCCTGGCATCGATTTTGTCTTATGTTACAGCATGATCTTCTCGATTTAATGTTTCTAATGAATGTTGCCGAGGCATCGACTTTGTCTTATGTTACAGCATGATCTTCTCGATTTAATGTTTCTAATGAATGTTGCCCTGGCATCGACTTTGTCTTATGTTACAGCATGATCTTCTCGATTTAATGTTTCTAATGAATGTTGCCCTGGCATCGACTTTGTCTTATGTTACAGCATGATCTTCTCGATTTAATGTTTCTAATGAATGTTGCCCTGGCATCGACTTTGTCTTATGTTACAGCATGATCTTCTCGATTTAATGTTTCTAATGAATGTTGCCCTGGCATCGACTTTGTCTTATGTTACAGCATGATCTTCTCGATTTAATGTTTCTAATGAATGTTGCCCTGGCATCGACTTTGTCTTATGTTACAGCATGATCTTCTCGATTTAATGTTTCTAATGAATGTTGCCCTGGCATCGACTTTGTCTTATGTTACAGCATGATCTTCTCGATTTAATGTTTCTAATGAATGTTGCCCTGGCATCGATTTTGTCTTATGTTACAGCATGATCTTCTCGATTTAATGTTTCTAATGAATGTTGCCGAGGCATCGACTTTGTCTTATGTTACAGCATGATCTTCTCGATTTAATGTTTCTAATGAATGTTGCCCTGGCATCGACTTTGTCTTATGTTACAGCATGATCTTCTCGATTTAATGTTTCTAATGAATGTTGCCCTGGCATCGACTTTGTCTTATGTTACAGCATGATCTTCTCGATTTAATGTTTCTAATGAATGTTGCCCTGGCATCGACTTTGTCTTATGTTACAGCATGATCTTCTCGATTTAATGTTTCTAATGAATGTTGCCCTGGCATCGACTTTGTCTTATGTTACAGCATGATCTTCTCGATTTCGAAATGTCAACTGTTCTTTTACATGCTCATCTTGAACACGGCACCTACGTGTTATCGTCCGTCTACGATAGGACTAGGAACTCAGTCTCACCTACACTGAGATCAGGATCTCTAGAACAATTTCGAGATGGCTCCGCAAGGAAGCGAACCAAGTACTTTTGGAACGAAAGGTGAGCACCTAACATCTGCGCCACAGAGCTAAGCAAACAATTAATGTTACAATTAATAACATTGTAGTTATCAAGAGAAGAGACATGGAAGACAAGTAGCAAGACAGACAGTCGCATAAGAGGCTTTGAGGGAAGATGTCTCAGAAGAATTCTCCGAATTTGCTGGTACCAGAGAATATCAAATACTGAGATCCGCCCCTGATGGAACTTCAAGTGTAATAGAGGTAAGGAAAGATACAGGAACATCTAGAGAACGGGACTTGGAAACATAATGCATGATAGTGGCGAGAGAGGAGAGAGGAGAGAGGAGAGAGGAGAGAGGAGAGAGATCTTATCTGGAGAACGGGAGTTGGAAACATAATGCATGATAGTGACGAGAGAGGAGAGAGATCTAGAAAAGATGGTCTTGAATAGGAGGACTTGGAAAGTCTTAGTTACGGATCTATGTCTCTCTATGGATGAAGGGTGAAGCAAGCAAGGAAGCAGCTTTACATACGTAAACGTCTTAGTTATGGGTCTATGTCTCTCTATGGATGAAGGGTGAAGCAAGCAAGGAAGCAGCTTTACATACGTAAACGTCTTAGTTATGGATCTATGTCTCTCTATGGATGAAGGGTGAAGCAAGCAAGGAAGCAGCTTTACATACGTAAACGTCTTAGTTACGGATCTATGACTCGCTATGGATGAAGGGTGAAGCAAGCAAGGAAGCAGCTTTACATACATAAACGTCTTAGTTACGGATCTATGTCTCTCTATGGATGAAGGGTGAAGCAAGCAAGGAAGCAGCTTTACATACATAAACGTCTTAGTTATGGATCTATGTCTCTCTATGGATGAAGGGTGACGCAAGCAAGGAAGCAGCTTTACATACGTAAACGTCTTAGTTACGGATCTATGTCTCTCTATGGATGAAGGGTGAAGCAAGCAAGGAAGCAGCTTTACATACATAAACGTCTTAGGTAGTAATATTCAAGTCTTTTTGTGTGTCCAATATTTTATGAAGGCACATATGGACAAATCTCTGAGGCCCACGGAGATATGGCTTTACAGAAGAATGATGAGAATCCCATAAACTGCTAACATGACTATTGCTGAGGTGTTGAATGAGATCAAGACAGAGAAAGCTTATCATCAATATAAGAAAGAGGCAGTCATCATTTTTCGGGCATGTGATGAGGAGGGAAGGTTTCGAACACATTGTGACACCGGTAAAATCGAAGGTAGACGAGACAGAGAGAAACATTTTTGGATAGCCTGACTTAATGGCACCCGCCTGCCCAGTGTGTTCGTAGAGCGTTGGACGACATGTAATAAGCCCTCTGTGAGTGCGGGTTCAATTCCTCGAAATGGCAGAAAAGCCACAGGTTCTCCAGATTTACGGCGTTCATGGCACCGAACCGAAGGGTTACAATGTCCTGGCACCGAGGAGAAGAGCTGAAAACTCAAGTGCTTCTGGATCGGGGGTAAAAAAATGGCACGGTAGATAGTCAACATCTGAGTTGATAGCAAACACCAAAGACAGAGATTTGTGGAGATCCATGATCGTCTTCGCCAGCCATCACGGCACCTGATGATATTTTATAAGTGTTATTTGTTAGATTGCATTCGAGCGTTCTAATCAACTGAAACCAATATTTACAATCTGTGTAATTTGTACCAAGAACGTAATTACGTACAGTTGAGAATATAGGACAAGCACACCATCATTTCTACAAAAGTCTTTGTCTAACAAGAGACAAGTCGGCATAGATGGGTGACTGTGAGATTTTACAAACAGAAGAAACTCTACTTTAAAGTATCACATCTGGAGTTATACTGTAGGGTGGTATCACATCTGGAGTTATACTGTACAGTGGTATCACATCTGGAGTTATACTGTAGGGTGGTATCATATCTGGAGTTATACTGTAGGGTGGTATCATATCTGGAGTTATACTGTAGGGTGGTATCATATCTGGAGTTATACTGTAGGGTGGTATCATATCTGGAGTTATACTGTAGGGTGGTATCATATCTGGAGTTATACTGTACAGTGGTATCACATCTGGAGTTATACTGTACAGTGGTATCATATCTGGAGTTATACTGTAGGGTGGTATCATATCTGGAGTTATACTGTAGGGTGGTATCATATCTGGAGTTATACTGTAGGGTGGTATCATATCTGGAGTTATACTGTACAGTGGTATCACATCTGGAGTTATACTGTAGGGTGGTATCACATCTGGAGTTATACTGTAGGGTGGTATCATATCTGGAGTTATACTGTACAGTGGTATCATATCTGGAGTTATACTGTACAGTGGTATCACATCTGGAGTTATACTGTACAGTGGTATCACATCTGGAGTTATACTGTACAGTGGTATCACATCTGGAGTTATACTGTACAGTGGTATCACATCTGGAGGGTTTACTGGTGAGGGTGGTATCAATCTGGAGTTATACTGTAGGGTGGTATCACATCTGGAGTTATACTGTAGGGTGGTCATCTATATCTGGAGCTCATACTGTAGGGTGGTATCATATCTGGAGTTATACTGTAGGGTGGTATCACATCTGGAGTTATACTGTACAGTGGTATCACATCTGGAGTTATACTGTAGGGTGGTATCATATCTGGAGCTATACTGTACAGTGGTATCACATCTGGAGTTATACTGTAGGGTGGTATCATATCTTCAGTTATACTGTACAGTGGTATCACATCTGGAGTTATACTGTAGGGTGGTATCATATCTGGAGCTGTACTGTACAGTGGTATCAATCGAGCATCTAGGGTTATCTATCTTCAGTTATACTGTACAGTGGTATCACATCTGGAGTTATACTGTACAGTGGTATCACATCTGGAGTTATACTGTACAGTGGTATCACATCTGGAGTTATACTGTACAGTGGTATACACTGGGGTTATACTACAGTGGTATCAATTGGAGTTATACTGTAGGGTGGTATCATATCTGGAGTTATACTATAGGGTGGTATCACATCTGGAGTTATACTGTAGGGTGGTATCATATCTCATTAGGCAGAGCTAACACAAGACAAAATTGTATAAGTCATTGAATAAACCAGTAACGGAGTAATGCTCGCCTGAATGATAAATTGAGACTGGTGATAAAGAAAGCAAGCCTTCACAAAAACTCAGTCAGAGGCGTCTTCTTAGGTGAAATGTATATCAAGTGAAAAATAACTTGTCGTTACTACCTGTTAGTACCGCTTGTTAGGGATGTGTAGGACGGGATGGGGGTGAAGCAGGAGAGCCTGTGGAATGTAATGGACGCATGTCTAGTACAGTCGCCCTAAGACTATTCAGACTAGTATGTTTCTTTCACTCCCCTGCACAAAAAAATCCTTGGCATTACTGTGGATGGGAGCAGCGTCTAATCCATTCGGTCAGACGCCCATCTTATAGCTAGCGAACCAAACTAATTTATAAAAAGTAGGTATGTAAAAGTTTGGCATTGAATGCCAAAATTATCCAATGTTTTTTTTTCTGACCATCGTGCATTTTTTTAAGTTCTTCTGTCTTACGATATCACATTGTTTCAATTACTTTCTTAACTTTCAACTTTAATAATTTTGGTCCTTATTTGTTGTGTATTCTGGCTTTTCAAAACAGTATGGAACGGAACTGATGTAAAAACAAATATCAGAATACTAAGAACATGCATATTCCCAGTGGCCAACGTATGGGTGTGAAGCATGGACATTTAATAAAGCAGTGGAAAAACATATATGTGCTTTTGAATATTAGTGTTACAGAAGAGTCCTTCGTATATCTTGGACAGAGAAGAGAACAAATAGATCTATCCAGAAAGAACTCAAAATCAAAGAAAACTGGCTGATGCTACAAATAAGAAAGAGAAAATTGAGATATTGTGGACATATAAAAAGACACGAAGGGCTGGAGAAGACCAGCAAAGAGAAGAAGAGGAAGACCATGGAGAAGATGGATTCAGGATCTAACTGATCGTTTGGACATGACGGCTGCAGAGGTAGGACATCTGGCCTATGAGAGAAACTCCGGAGGACTGTTGGGATAGCAAAGTTCTGCTCAGGACAAGCTATTTGATGATGCTGATTCTGGGTATAATATCAATTTAGTAGTCGCCTAGTCTGCCCATCTTGTCAGTATCTTATCTTTATCAAAAATAACATTCGTTGTTATTATTTGTGAAATAAGTTTCTCTGTTTGCATTATTTGTCTTATTTGTCTGTCTCCTGAAGCATCTGTTTGCATTATTTGTCTTATTTGTCTGTCTCCTGAAGCATCTCTCTGGTCTGGTAGTTTTGTGACATCTTATCTAGTTCCTTTCTTATTGTTTCCAACTACTTTCCCATTGTGTCTCTGCATATTTGACTTATTTATTAGTCTAACATTTCATACTAAATAAGGTGTGCTACTGACTTTCTTTCTTAAGGGGTTTAACTCTCCAGAAAATTTTAATTTTAATCAAAAACATTGATTTTTTAAAGTGTTTAGTTCTATCAAGTACAAGATTCATACTATCGATTACACATAAAATTATGTTGTTTTGTTTGCGTATTAGCATTACAACATTACTAAGAAACGTTCAATTCTATACCTTTTTTCTGTCAAATTCCAAGTTTAAAATTGAGTTTTCTCAAAATCATTTCCCCCCATTTTGTTTGTGTCGGAAATCTCTGAGTTTTAACTAATACTAAAGCTAGATACATGAAATTTGAGGTGAATATACCACAACTAGATACACCATTTATGAGGTGAATATACCACATATAATTTTGTAGCTAAAAGTCAATTTTAAATTAAATTGTTGTGAAAATGTGTTTTTAAAATTAATTTTCAATGTGAAATGATGACACATTTTGTGCGTTTTTTTGGCAAGCATAAGTTTAAAAATAAACATAAAATATATTTCTTAAAATTTAACAGAAAATAAATGCACCAGTAGCTGTAAATATGCTTACAGTTTATGAATCACCCCTTTCAGTGGCGGCTCGTGATCGTTTTTGTTGGTGGGGCCAGACACAGATTTTCGGAAAATCAGGTTTTTGGTTAGGTTATATTTTAATTTATTAAATAACAAATGCACGTTACGCATTATTTTTGGTGGGTCCCCCGCTTGGCCCTTATTGACGAGCCGCCACTGACCCCTTTATTTCTCAATATTTTGTTATTTATTTTATTATTTCTCAATAGTTTATTATGTAAATTTTATTATTTTAATAGTTTGTATTTTTTTCAAAATGTCGATGTTGTCATGGCAACCATGCAAATTTTTTTTTGTTTTTAATCATCAAAATAGATCTACATTCTTAGCTTAGCATGACCATTATAAAATAATTGTTCTAACTTAATTGTTCTAACTTAATTGTTCTAACTTAATTGTTCTAACTTAATTGTTCTAACTTAATTGTTCTAACTTAATTGTTCTAACTTAATTGTTCTAACTTAATTGTTCTAACTTAATTGTTCTAACTTAATTGTTCTAACTTAATTGTTCTAACTTAATTGTTCTAACTTAATTAATAAAAAATAAAATAATTTCGGAATAAACCCGTTAAATGTTGCCTAGGGTTTGTTCTGCCCTATACATTTTTGTTGTGGGGGCATGGGGCAGGCCCCGTGTGCAGGTTAAGTTCTTATTTTTATTATTCTCGCTCGACTGCTATAAATTCAGAAACAGTGTGTGTTTGTGTGAATGTGTGTATGTTTGTGTGTGTGCGCGTGAGTGCGCGTGTGTGCGTGCGTGTGTGTGTGTGTGTGGCTAGTATATCGACCATGACTGATGTATGAGTAGAGGTAATGCTCTAATTTAATGATTTAGTTCTCACACTTGATTGTTCTACACAATATTTCTCTCTACATTACTGACAGTGCCAAACCTGGATGCTAATATCAAATAATAGAAGAAAACTAGTCACGACAGAGATGAAGTGTCTGCACAGAATGATGAGAGTAACAAGAAGAGACCGGTTTAGAAATGAAGACATTAGGAAAAAGTGGGTATAACATCAATACTGAATCAGCGAGCCACAGGAACCATCAGTATGCATACTCTTCGATATCTGTTGGGGGAGACTGAGCACCTATGGGTCTGCCCGGAGTGCAATGACGTCAGTTTAGTAACCAATAACTAATAACCAAACAAAACAAACATCAAACTCATCAAATCAAACAAAACAAACATCAAACTCATCAAATCAAACAAAACAAACATCAAACTCATCAAATCAAACAAAAAATCAAGAGATCAAAATACCGAACCACATACCAGTCAGACCAGCTAACCCTAGCCTTGTATACTCTACAGCTGATGTTTCGTCTGTATAACGGTAGGGCCTATGCGGTGCCTTGCATAGTATCGTCTACATTTACTTGGTGGTCTGCATCAACAGGGGTTTTCTCTGCACTAGTGAGATCGGATCTTGATGTGGCCACCTCTCTGTATCATTTCACGGCACAGTCCTGATCTGTAACACTTTCATCAATAAATAATCATGTACTCATGTACACTTTCATCAATAAATAACAATGGTCTCATATACACATTCATCAATAAATAACCATAGACTCATGTACACTTTCATCAATAAATAATCATAGACTCAATGAATCGTGTTAAATGGCACACAAGCTTACAATGTTTATATCAAACATATAAGAAAGTTAGTACACTTCAACTGAAATTATTTCTCATTTTCTGAATAAGCTTATCGGGCTTAAGTTTCAAGTGGCTGTGGATAACCTTACTGTCAGTAACGTGTCAGATTTTGGCTTAGTCATTCTCCAGAAAATGGAGCAAACACTTGTCAGTGAAGTTCAACAAGACCAAGCAGGTCTCAGAAAAGATAAGCATTATATTTATTATGTTTTAACTTTGCTCCAAACACTTGAAAATAAACTTACCAATTCAATAACATAGTCTATCTCGTATTTAATTAAATTGACAAGTCTTTTGACAATGTCCAGAATACCCTAACAATAATATGGAATATTAGGGGAAGTAAAAGATAAAAGCAAAAAACAAAATATATATCTCAATGGGGCAAAAACAATAATAGTGACAACAGATAAAACGAACATGACAAGAACAATAATAGTGACAACAGATAAAACGAACATGACAAGAACAATAATAGTGACAACAGATAAAACGAACATGACAAAAGGTACTTTTATCCATGGAGAGAACGTAGAAAATGGAAACAGTTTTGAATATCTCGATTCACTTCATACAACAGATGGAAATGAAGAAGAAATATTCACCGATGCTCTATCAATCATCACGGCACTTAAAAGTGTAGGCAAAACAGAGCTCAATGAGCTGAAAACGACCCTCGACGTACTAGTAAACTCACTCAAACGCACCGTCATTCAGTGGATACCAGCAAACTGCAATATCAGAGGAAATGAACATGCTGATAAGCTAGCTAATGAAGGAGGGAAGCTACCGCAGACTGATCACGAGATCAGCTACGAGGAGGCCAGAACAACCATCGGCTGGCAGTATAGAGACAAATGGTCGAAAGACCATCCACAGTACAACAGCAGTGATGGGTACAATGGTCTGTCCCGTAGTGAACAAGTTGCCCTAATCCGCCTTCGTACCGGCCATAACAAACTTCGAGCCCAAATGTTTCACAAATTTAAAATTGGCACAACTAGTCTGTGTCACTGTGAAAAGGCAGACATGACAGCAGAGCACATACTGCAAGACTGCCAGCGGTTAGCAGCCCGAGAAAAGAAATTTGGCCCGATAACACAGAGCTTCGTGAGAAGCAATCAAAGCAACAGTAAAATTCATGATAAAAGTTGGTTCATCAGTCTAGGCGGGGATCGAGAGAGAGAGAGAGAGAGTGAGAGAGAGAGAGAGTGGGAAAAGAAGAACAAACATGGCTTTACAAAAAATTAAACAACTAAATACAGTATGGAAAGGAACTGATAAGAAAACAGAATGCTAAGAGCATACATATTCCCAGTGGTAACTTATGGGTGTGAAGTATAGACATTTAATAAAGCCGTGGAAAAACATAGATGTGCTTTCGAATATAAGTTTTACAAAAGAGTCCTCCTTATACCTTGGACAGAGAAGAGAACAAATAGATATCTCCAGAAAGAAATTAAAATCAAAGAAAACTGGCTGATGCTACAAATAAGAAAGTGAAAACTGAGATATCTTGGAGATATCAAAGAATATCTTATGTTAGCACACAATCGTACATAATGGTAAGTGGGATCAGAAAAACTAGACAAACAAGGTTTAGTGAAGTGTAGTTTAGGTTTAACATTTGTGTTTGGCAATCATTCATACTAGTGTGCTACCTGTACCAAACATAATCACTAACAATCATGCATACTAGTGTGCTACCAGTAACAAACATAGACACTAACAATCATGTATACTAGTGTGCTACCAGTACCAAACATAGACACTAACAATCATGCATACTAGTGTGCTACATGTACCAAACATAATCACTAACAATCATGCATACAAGTGTGCTACCTGTACCAAACATAATCACTAACAATCATGCATACTAGTGTGCTACCAGTACCAAACATAATCACTAACAATCATTCATACTAGTGTGCTACCAGTAACAAACATAATCACTAACAATCATGCATACTAGTGTGCTACCAGTAACAAACATAATCACTAACAATCATGCATACTAGTGTGCTACCAGTAACAAACATAGACACTAACAATCATGCATACTAGTGTGCTACCAGTAACAAACATAATCACTAACAATCATGCATACTAGTGTGCTACCAGTACCAAACATAATCACTAACAATCATTCATACTAGTGTGCTACCAGTAACAAACATAATCACTAACAATCATGCATACTAGTGTGCTACCAGTAACAAACATAATCACTAACAATCATGCATACTAGTGTGCTACCAGTAACAAACATAGACACTAACAATCATGCATACTAGTGTGCTACCAGTAACAAACATAATCACTAACAATCATGCATACTAGTGTGCTACCAGTACCAAACATAATCACTAACAATCATGCATACTAGTGTGCTACCAGTACCAAACATAATCACTAACAATCATGCATACTAGTGTGCTACCTGTACCAAACATAATCACTAACAATCATGCATACTAGTGTGCTACCTGTACCAAACATAATCACTAACAATCATGCATACTAGTGTGCTACCTGTACCAAACATAATCACTAACAATCATGCATACTAGTGTGCTACCAGTAACAAACATAATCACTAACAATCATGCATACTAGTGTGCTACCAGTAACAAACATAATCACTAACAATCATGCATACTAGTGTGCTACCAGTACCAAACATAATCACTAACAATCATGCATACTAGTGTGCTACCAGTACCAAACATAATCACTAACAATCATGCATACTAGTGTGCTACCAGTAACAAACATAGACACTAACAATCATGCATACTAGTGTGCTACCAGTACCAAACATAATCACTAACAATCATGCATACTAGTGTGCTACCAGTAACAAACATAGACACTAACAATCATGCATACTAGTGTGCTACCAGTAACAAACATAGACACTAACAATCATGCATACTAGTGTGCTACCTGTACCAAACATAATCACTAACAATCATGCATACTAGTGTGCTACCAGTACCAAACATAGACACTAACAATCATGCATACTAGTGTGCTACCAGTACCAAACATAATCACTAACAATCATGCATACTAGTGTGCTACCAGTACCAAACATAATCACTAACAATCATGCATACAAGTGTGCTACCTGTACCAAACATAATCACTAACAATCATGCATACAAGTGTGCTACCTGTACCAAACATAATCACTAACAATCATGCATACTAGTGTGCTACCAGTAACAAACATAATCACTAACAATCATGCATGCAAGTGTGCTACCTGTACCAAACATAATCACTAACAATCATGCATACTAGTGTGCTACCAGTAACAAACATAGACACTAACAATCATGCATACTAGTGTGCTACCAGTACCAAACATAATCACTAACAATCATGCATACTAGTGTGCTACCAGTACCAAACATAATCACTAACAATCATGCATACAAGTGTGCTACCTGTACCAAACATAATCACTAACAATCATGCATACAAGTGTGCTACCAGTACAAAACATAATCACTAACAATCATGCATACTAGTGTGCTACCAGTAACAAACATAGACACTAACAATCATGCATACTAGTGTGCTACCAGTAACAAACATAATCACTAACAATCATGCATACTAGTGTGCTACAGTACAAACATAATCACTAACAATCATGCATACAAGTGTGCTACCTGTACCAAACATAATCACTAACAATCATGCATACAAGTGTGCTACCAGTACAAAACATAATCACTAACAATCATGCATACAAGTGTGCTACCAGTACAAAACATGGACACCGACAAAAGAACAAGAAAGGAAAATTACAACATGTAAAATAAGATGCTTGAGGAAAGCGGTAAATAAAACAAGAAGAGACCATATACGAAATGAGGTAATTAGAAGAACAGTCGGAACAACACCAGCTATAAGATTCATTGAAAAACAGAGACTCAAATGGTTTGGTCACTTGGTGAGAATGAACCCGAATACACCAGTCGCAAGAGTATACAACCTGAAAATGGAATCATCAAGAGGAAGGGGCAGACCAAGAAAAGATGGGTTGATAGAGTTAAAGACATCTTAAAACTCTACAACACCATAGCAAATCAAGCGACAGAGCGTGCACTATCTCGGAAACCGATCATCAGTTAAACCTGCTACGCCTAACGGCAAAACAGCAGAGAAGGACAAAAGAAAAAGAAAGAATCATGAATACGATCAACATTTGTATTTGGTAATCACGCACACAATCAACATTTGTTTTGACAATCATGTATACGATCAACATTTGTGTTTGACAATCATGTATACAATCAACATTTGTGTTTGATAATCATAGTTCATAGTTCATAAGTACGGTTCCAACTTCACTGCAACGGGTCACCCTATAATTGCTCCGTTCCTGTGCCAATGAATATCACACGAAATGCTAACACCTGTGAAATGTTTCCTGTGTGAACTAATTCCAGAATGAAACATCCGCGTACCCGCGTACCGCTACAAAAAGCAACCTGCACCGCATAAAATGCATATGGCCGTCGCGAATGTAGCAACACAAAACTGATCAATACTTGAATTGCAATTCTTGTCGAAGGGGACATCAATCATGACAAAATCCAGCTCTCTGCACTCGCAATATAACTGCATACGGCAGATTGAGCTTGTTCGTCATAACCGCTGTCCGCCATTTTCTGAATACACACAACAAACGCACGGTTGACACAGCAAAAGCATTCCATGTAACAGTCACAGCTCACAGCGTTGCTCAAGCACTAACTCAGTAGTTCGGCAAACGAAACCGGAAAATACCCGACCAAACATGGCGGGAATGAGCTAGCAAAGTCGTGTTCAGAATCAAACCGTTCTGACTCTGAATGGCCCTCCCGCATTCCGCCATTGTTGGGCAGATCGTTTGATAATCATGTATACAATCAATATTTGTGTTTGACAATCATATATACAATCAACATTTGTATTGAACCTGGCCACTGATTGACTGATGAATGAAAGGAGAAGTTCTCTCTGAATAGATCCTTTTGTTCTCGTCTCTGTGCATGATATACATTACTATTTATCTGTGTACAATTTATGCGTAAAATATTTCTAAGGAAACTATTGAAATAAATATGTTCTAAGAACACCGTCGGCTGCAGGATGAAACGCTTCTGCATTTCTTGCACACCGTTATATCCTCCACTATACAATACCGTCGGCTGCAGGATGAAACGCCTCTGCATTTCTTGCAAACCGTTATATCCTCCACTATACAATACCGTCGGCTGCAGGATGAAACGCCTCTGCATTTCTTGCAAACCGTTATATCCTCCACTATACAATACCGTCGGCTGCAGGATGAAACGCCTCTGCATTTCTTGCAAACCGTTATATCCTCCACTATACAATACCGTCGGCTGCAGGATGAAACGTCTCTGCATTTCTTGCAAACCGTTATATCCTCCACTATACAATACCGTCGGCTGCAGGATGAAACGTCTCTGCATTTCTTGCAAACCGTTATATCCTCCACTATACAATACCGTCGGCTGCAGGATGAAACGTCTCTGCATTTCTTGCAAACCGTTATATCCTCCACTATACAATACCGTCGGCTGCAGGATGAAACGTCTCTGCATTTCTTGCAAACCGTTATATCCTCCACTATACAATACCGTCGGCTGCAGGATGAAACGCCTCTGCATTTCTTGCAAACCGTTATATCCTCCACTATACAATACCGTCGGCTGCAGGATGAAACGCCTCTGCATTTCTTGCAAACCGTTATATCCTCCACTATACAATACCGTCGGCTGCAGGATGAAACGCCTCTGCATTTCTTGCAAACCGTTATATCCTCCACTATACAAAAAGAAATTATCTTAATATAAATTACATTGAGGCCCCTTCTCACAGATTGCTGGGGAGTTCACGCACCTGCGTTGTGATCTGCATGGGTAAGCTATACAATATAAACTCTAACTGTTATTAGTAATATTTAATACTATTTAACATTTACACAGAGAAAATCTTCAAACAACTAGAGAGAATGCCAGAACTCAAGATCAATGGGAAAATAATAAATAACTTAAGATATGCAGATGACACAGTATTGGTAGCAGAAAATGAACAAGATCTACAAGAACTAGTGGACCAATTGGACAGAACTAGCAAGGAATATGGATTAGACATTAACATACAGAAAACAAAAACTATGGTAATCAACAAGGAAATGGAAAACCTAAAATGAATATAAAAATACATGGAGAATTACTACATCAAGTAAAAAGTTTCTTATATCTTGGTCAGATGATAACAGATGATGGCAGATGTATAACAGAAATTAAAAAGAGAATAGGAATGGCCAAAGATAATTTCAATAGTATGAGAAAGTTACTGACATCCAAACAAATCACAAACAGGCTAAAAATGAGAATGATCAAATGCTATATATATCCTATATTAATGTATGGCTCGGAAACATGGACAATGAACAAGCAGTTAGAAGACAAAATTGATGCATTTGAAATGTGGATATATAGAAGAATAGGCAGAATTTCATGGACAGAAAAACAGACAAATAAACAAGTTTTAGGAAAACTAGTCATGAAGAAACAATTATTAAGAGAAATAAAATTCAGACAAGTAAAGTATTTTGGGCACATAAAAAGACATGACACCATGATAAAACATTTACTAGAGGGGAAAGTTGAGGGGGAAAGAGCAAGAGGAAGACCGAGAGATAAGTGGGAGGGAAACTTTAAGAAATGGACAGGTTACAGTCTGGCAGTGTGCAACGCCAAGGCGAAAGACAGAGGATGCTGGAGATTCATTGCAGCCAACCTTCGATGTGGAGACGGCACCTGATGATGATGATGATGATTAATATGGCGATGTGAACAACTCTCTCGTCAGCAAATCTTAGTTCAGGTCTGTCTCTTCCCCCGATAATATCATATTTAATATGATTTATTAATATGGCGATGGGGACAACGGTTTTAGTGAACATAAAAGAATTTCCTTGATATAATTGAAAGTTATACAAATTTGAATGAAAGGATAGTCAAATATTAATCAAACACAAATACAATGTGTAGTGTCACGTATACCAGGTATATTGTAAATATTATAGTTCAGTTAGGGTATCTTCATGTTCAAGCAAGCACGGGCGTGTTATATATATGTATATACTTCAGAAATCTGCTTCCGCATTGAGATTGCGAATGTAGGTCATGAACTATATGCAGAATCTGTCAGGATAAAAACATTATTGATCACATCAAACACTGTTTATGTATGCAGAATTTGAACTTCCAAGACAACGATTATGGTTGCAGACTTTTTAGTTGGTATTAGTATTTAGCATAAAATCATAATTATTCAGCCTCTAGAATAGTGTTTTGTTTGAAAACTTGAGTTTCCTGGAAAGCGATCACATTTTCAGGAATTCTTTTTTTTTTTTTTTTTTAAAGTGTTTATAGAGTTAGTCTAACTAACATTTCTAGTTTTTGAAAGACATGAATAATATCGACATCATGTCGGATATTATCACGTGATCTTATCTGTCACGTGATTATATCATCAACTTATAGTTCTGCACTGAGTTATATTTTATCATAATTTTAACATTTTCTATTCAGCATTCACTTGTATGATTTAGCATACACTTGCGTGAATTTGCATACACTTGTGTGATTTAGCATACATTTGTGTGATTTAACATACACTTGTATGTGATTTAGCACACTTTTGTGTGATTTAGCATACACTCTTGTGATTTAGCAAACACTTGTGTGATTTAGCAAACACTTGTGTGATTTAGCAAACATTTGTGTGATTTAGTATAGACCGTGATTGACTACTAATATGGCTGCACAGATTAAAAAGAATGGTCCACGTGGAATAACGAAACAATTTGTGCTAAATAGGTAAGTCTTATACCAATAATTGTCTCCATTTGGCTTCGTCTTTTTCTCCATAACAATTATGAACATCAAAGGGCAGGATATAATCCCATACACAGAGGTCATCAGAAGAGCTACTCTTCCCAGCATCTCTACAGTTGATGCAGTCCCAGACACGATGGACAGGACATGGGCCTCGAATGTCGGATTGCAAAATACCCAAACGACTCTTTTATGGTGAGCTGCATAGCGGTAAACGCTCACAGAGTGGTCAGAAAAAGCGATTTAAAGATACACTCAAGAACTCGATGAAATCCTTTGGCATATATGTCAACAATTCAGAGAATGTTGCTCAAGACATATCTGCCTGGCGCACACTTCTTCGACACGGTTCTTCGGCCTTCGAGGCAGGTAGAACATCACGGATGGAACAACAACGCCAAAATAGAAAGACAGTAAATCTCCCTACAAGTTCAAGTATACCTTGCCCACAATGTACAAGAACATTTCAAGCCTGTATCGGGCTCACTAGTCATCTACGCACACACAGACAAGAATATTTCAAGCCCGTATCGGGCTCACTAGTCATCTACGCACACACAGACAAACATAACGCAACCACATTTCCTTGGATGAAAATTGTGTGATCATCATCACCTGGGATGGACGAGCATCATCATCTGTGATGGGCGAGCATCATCACCTGGGATGGACGAGCATCATCACCTGTGATGGACGAGCATCATCACCTGGGATGGACGAGCATCATCACCCGTGATGGACGAGAATCATCACCTGGGATGGATGAGCATCATCACCTGGGATGGACGAGCATCATCACCTGGGATGGACGAGCATCATCACCTGGGATGGACGAGCATCATCACCTGGGATGGACGAGCATCATCACCTGGGATGGACGAGCATCATCACCTGGGATGGACGAGCATCAGTACCAATATTATCTCTATTTGGAATCTTCTTCTTCTCTCTTTTCATTGTACCTCAATGACGTGTTAGGGGAGAGGACGGAGAGGAGGGATGATAGAAGGATCTATCGTAGTAATCTATTCAATCTTAACTCAGGGAGGGAGACGGAGAGGAGAGATGATAGAAGGATCTATCGTAGTAATCTATTCAATCTTAACTCAGGGGGAGAGGACGGAGAGGAGAGATGATAGAAGGATCTATCGTAGTAATCTATTCAATCTTAACTCAGGGAGGGAGACGGAGAGGAGAGATGATAGAAGGATCTATCGTAGTAATCTATTCAATCTTAACTCAGGGGGAGAGGACGGAGAGGAGAGATGATAGAAGGATCTATCGTAGTAATCTATTCAATCTTAACTTAGGGAGGGAGACGGAGAGGAGAGATGATAGAAGGATCTATCGTAGTAATCTATTCAATCTTAACTCAGGGAGGGAGACGGAGAGGAAGGATGATAGAAGAATCTATCGTAGTAATCTATTCAATCTTAACTCAGGGAGGGAGACGGAGAGGAGAGATGATAGAAGGATCTATCGTAGTAATCTATTCAATCTTAACTCAGGGAGGGAGACGGAGAGATGATAGAAGGATCTATCGTAGTAATCTATTCAATCTTAACTCTTAAACGTTCAACTATAAAGAATATCTCATTTATAAATACGAAATTACATGACTCATAAACTTTCCGTTTATATTAGTTATCTATTTAAATGTATATAATATATGTTAACTAATGCAAATCATATGCTAATTTCATGAATAATTGACCCCCACAAAATTATATATGTTTAAGATGTCTGATCTCGTTGACTTCTTCTTCATCTTCTTCTTCTGCGATCAACTTTTGCTATGCGACTACTCCGGTATGTGTCATAAACAGGGCGGTATGCTTGAGGTCTTCACCGGTTCCCCATAGTTTGTCTTGAGTGTTGTTTCTGTTGGCCAGATCTCCAATCTCTCACTACTCAGACTAGGGCAGTCTTGCAGGATGTGCTTTGGGGACTGCTTTGGTGCTCCACAGGTGCAGGCTGCCGAGTCCCTGAGACCCATTCTGTGGAGGTGTGCTCTGAGACTGCAGTGTCCCGTTCTAAGTCTGAAGACTGTGGTCTGTGCTTTTCTGTTTAGTGTATTTATACTGTCGTGCTCTGGGTTGTATCCTCCATTTGTTTTTCTCCAGATCATTTTCCTGGATTGTTTTAGGAGAGTCTTTGTTTCTGTAAAACTTTGTGTTGGGTGGTGTTGTGTTAGGCTCCCCCCATCCCTTGCGAGTTTGTCAGCCTTTTCGTTTCCTGGTATGCCACAGTGAGCTGGTATCCACTGTAAGACCAGTTCGGATTTTTTTGACAACAAGCTGATATTTTGCGGTATGTCCTGAATGAGCTTGTCTTGTCTGGGACATTAGATAGCATGGAGAACGGATCTTGAATCGCTAAAGAGTGCAATATTTTTTGCTGACACTTGCTGGTCGTTGAGAATCTGTATGGCTGCAAGAAGGGCTGTTGCCTCTGTTCTAAAGTTGGTGCATGTTTCTCCTGCTGCCAGAGAGTGTGTTTCTGTGTTTTCTTGAGAGTGAGTGATGTAGATTCCGCTGCCTCCCTTTCTGCTAGCATCTGTAGCTGAGCCATCTGTGAACACATGTGTCCATGTGCTGGTGGGATATTGCTGTCGTAGCATTTGGAGTGAAATGGCTCTTTGCTCTGTCTCTGTTTGTATTTTTTGAGATTATTCCTGAGACTTCTAGCTGTATTTGGGCCATGTTTTAGTAGCGTGTCCATGGCTCTGGTATTATGGGTTCCCACATTTCTGGGTCAGTTTCTAGGATGTCTGTATGTTGCATATGAAATTTTCTGGCTAAATGGTTGGGACTTTTCCTTGCAAGTCTGTTTTTTGTTTTCTCTTGGAATTGTGTGCGTAGAGGGTGTTCTTTTAGCTGTTTTAGTTTTTCAAACTGGGTGAGTGTTTTAAATTTTCTGCGTAGTTCTAGAGGCTCTATGTCTGCGGTGTTTTCCATTTCTATGATAGGACTGCTTTTCATTGCTCCCAGAGTTATTCTTAGGCCCATGTTTTGTACCTTGTCTAGTTTCTGTGTGTTTGTTTTGGCTGCTGTTGTCCAAGAGCTGGAGCCATATTCCATGATGGGTCTGACTGCTCCAGTGTAGACCTGCTTTAATATTTTTGAATTTGCGCCCCAGTACGTGCCAGCTAGTTTCTTCATCACAGCAAGTCTTTGTATGACTTTTCTTATCTCGTTCACTAAAGCATGCTTTGTGTTCTTCGTCTTCTGCATTCGCGCGCTAGAAACTCATGCGTAGTCAGGGATCATGGTTTGGCGCTTCTGACTGCTTTTTGTGTGAAAGCCTACTTACTGTTTCTAGTTTCCCTAGCCATTCAGGCGAATCTTTTCCGACCAGAGGTAAGAGCATGCTTTTATTACACCGGCATTTCCAATCGGCCGCCATTTTGGATAATCTCTGCAGACGAGTTTTCCCTTGCTCTTGTAAAAAATCACACATTTGCTTATAAAATAGCATCTAGTGACTCAGATTACTGTCCTGATCAAGACAATAAGTAAGTAAAAAAGTAAAGGAACCCTTTCATACCTCGTGGTATATAGGGCAATACAGTTTTAGCCTGTCCATTGACCGTCGGCACACGATGGGTGATGTGGCCGCCTTTACTTTCCCAGAGCATGTCTGGCACCCAGTTGAGGCTGGGTCGACCTGAGAGCCGTCGCGGTCAGGAAAATTCCACGCACACTTTGAAAGTTAGAAAATGGGATTTTTTTTTCCGATCCAGAAGCACTTGAGCTGAAAGCTCTTCGGCTCAGTGTCATGGACATCGTAACCCTTCGGCTCGGTGCCACGAACACCGTACATCTGGGGAACATGTAACTTTTCTGCCAGTCCGCGGAGTTGAACCCGCACTTACAGAGGACTAGTCACCCGTGGTCCAACGCGCTACGAACACGCTGGGCACGCGGGCAGAAAAAGGGATAGAACATGACACTAGATCAGGTTCAAGTAACTCAACCGTAGGGATTACTCAGCCACTGTACACCAAGAGCGACTGGAACCCTACTTGGCTAATATGCATCCTGTGTGTCCCGGAACCGAACACATACAGAATCCAATGTCGTATGGCTGGAACAGAGGGAGAGTAGTGTCAAAAGTGACACCCTAGAATGTGAGCCGTATTCTGACGATGAATAGGGATGATAGTGTCATGTGAGACTACGTAGATATAAATAAGAACAGAAGAGGTAGGTGAGAGAAACATGGATACCAACAGGTTTATAATGGCCAGGAGGGGAGGGTGGAGTCGAGCATAAAGAGTAAATGTGGGGTATGACAACGCATGGGTGCCTCAATAGCTGGAGAGTGTACCGATAGAAGAGGAAATGGTAGTGAGTCAATAGGTTTGTGGAGGGGGTAGATGAAATAGAGAGAATGAAATAAGAACGAAAAGAAGAATAAAGACCAATAGGCATAGACACTACGCGTGCTGAAGTCGTACATTGATCCGGAATAAGACATAACGGTAATTCGGGCATATAACATTTGGTGACTACAGGTAAAATTCAAGGAAGGAGAGATCGTGGAAGACAAAGGAAGAAGATGTTGGATGGCCTGACATCATGGTTCGACAAAAGATCGACGTCAGAATTGATTACATGCACCAAGCAAAGAGAGTTGTGGAGAGACATGATCGCCTACGCCGGCAGGCTTGGTACTTGATTGATTGAGTAAAAGAGCAGATCATCAAAAATAGCAATAAAACATTAAAAAAACCAATGAACTTTTAAGAGTTAAGATGTTAAAGTTCTCCAACAAGTTAATGGAATCAATCATTTCAAATCCCATTATTATCTGATGTCTGAGCTATTGCTACTAACTCTGATTAAAGGTGGTCTCTGTTGCGTAGAGGTTAGGTGTTCATCTCTCGTGTTAGAGGTATCAGGTTCGCTTCCTCATGGAATCAACTGGATAATTTCCCAGAGATCCCTGATCTCATTGTAGGTGAGATCGAGTTCTTAGTCCTATCGGAGACGGACGATAAAACGTAGGTCCCGTGTTCAATTTGAGCAGGTAAAAGAATCCTTGGCAGGTGAAACTCGACAAGATCAGGCTGGAAAGCCGCTGCCAAAGTAAAATTCATTAGAAAATATTAAAAATAAAACTCCTACAAAAATATCATCGCCATCTTCAAAATTACCTCGGGGATTTTCGCCGGTGCTACGGAGTTCCTGCATTACAACTGAGATCTTCCTGTATAAGAAAGAAATCGGAGCATACATGGTTACTTACCGAAGTGCATTGATGATGTAAGAATGAAAGAATGAAGATATATAAATCTATATGGACAGTTTTTCTATGATGTGTGATATACTTGACATTATATACATCTACATGGACATTTTTTCTATGATGTGTGATATACTTGACATTATATACATCTACATGGACAGTTGTTCTATGATGTGTGATATACTTGGCATTATATACATCTACATGGACAGTTTTTCTATGACGTGTGATATACTTGACATTATATACATCTACATGGACATTTTTTCTATGATGTGTGATATACTTGACATTGTATACATCTACATGGACAGTTTTTCTATGACGTGTGATATACTTGGCATTATATACATCTACATGGACAGTTTTTCTATGACGTGTGATATACTTGACATTATATACATCTACATGGACAGTTTTTCTATGATGTGTGATATACTTGGCATTATATACATCTACATGGACAGTTTTTCTATGACGTGTGATATACTTGACATTATATACATCTACATGGACAGTTTTTCTATGACGTGTGATATACTTGGAATTATATACATCTACATGGACAGTTTTTCTATGACGTGTGATATACTTGGCATTATATACATCTACATGGACAGTTTTTCTATGACGTGTGATATACTTGACATTATATACATCTACATGGACATTTTTTCTATGATGTGTGATATACTTGACATTGTATACATCTACATGGACAGTTTTTCTATGACGTGTGATATACTTGACATTATATACATCTACATGGACAGTTTTTCTATGACGTGTGATATACTTGGCATTATATACATCTACATGGACAGTTTTTCTATGATGTGTGATATACTTGACATTATATACATCTACATGGCCAGTTTTTCTATGACGTGTGATATACTTGACATTATATACATCTACATGGACAGTTTTTCTATGACGTGTGATATACTTGGCATTATCAAGGATCACTATTCTTCTTCTTCTTTTGTTGTCACACTGTTACCAGGTTGTTGCCCAGTGTCGTCACACTGCTACCGGGTTGTTGCCCAGTGTCGTCACACTGCTACCAGGTTGTTGCTCAGTGTCGTCCGCTACCAGGTTGTTGCTCAGTGTCGTCACACTGCTACCAGGTTGCTGCCCAGTGTCGTCACACTGCTACCGAGTTGTTGCCCAGTGTCGTCACACTGCTACCAGGTTGTTGCTCAGTGTCGTCACACTGCTACCAGGTTGTTGCCCAGTGTCGTCACACTGCTACTAGGTTGTTGTCCAGTGTCGTCACACTGCTACCAGGTTGTTGCCCAGTGTCGTCACACTGCTACCGAGTTGTTGCCCAGTGTCGTCACACTGCTACCAGGTTGTTGTCCAGTGTCGTGCTTTTCTGTTTTTGTCTTGAGGTGTTCTTGTAGCTTGGGTGATTGTTATGTTTGCTCTTTCACAAGATTCTGCTACGCCATCTAACCATCTTTTTCGTGGTCTTCCTCTCGCATTCTTCCCTGATGTTCAGTTGTAGAAGACTCTGTACAATGTGGAATTTGGATGCATTCTTATTAAGTGGCCAAACCACTTCATTTTGTGTTTCTCAATGTAATTCAAGCAAGATTCTGTGCCAACTTTCTATCTTATGCTGATGTTGGTGACTCTGTCTTTTCTGGCGTTGTTGGTAACTTTTCGCAGGCAGCGCATTTCACATTAAGTTATTTTTTGTAACTGCGCTTTGCTCATTGTCCATGTTTGGCTCTGGTAACACAAAGTAGGTAAAAAATGCTGTTGATCATCTGTTTCTTAGCTGCCTGTGAAATTTTTGGGTCCTTAACAATGGGGCTAGCTGGTAGGTTACAACATTTACTTTTTGCACTCTAACCTCTATCTCTCTATCAAGTCGTCCGTCTTCTGTGAATATGCTTCCTAAGTATTTGAATTCTTTCACTTGGTTTATTGTAGTGCCATTGACATGGATGTCTAGATTATTATGTTTTTTTCCCATATTCATTATTTCTGTTTTAGTGTTGTTGATTTTCATGTCATGATTTATACAATTTTTGTTCAGGGTATCAATATGATGATGTAAAGTTCTCCAACAAGTTAATAGAATCAATCATCTTAACTTTTAAACTTTCATGTGTTTGAGATGATTGATTCCATTAACTTGTTGGAGAACTTTAACCTCTTAACTCTTAAACGTTCATGTGTTTGAGTTCTTGTTCATTTTGATGTATCAGGCACTGATCATCTGCAAAATGCAGTTCATTTATTTCATCATTATGTGGATTTGGCTCTTGGTTTATTATATCCATATATGCAATAAAAAGTAGGGATGAGAGGACACAACCTTGTCTGACATTAACTTATATATATATATTTTAAAATAAAATGTTTTCGTGAATTTGCGGTTTGAATAAATATCCAACGGTTTGAACGCGAAAAGACCTGTTATAATCAAGGGGTGTCGCGTTACACAATTGATGTGGGTGGTGGCAGGAAAATGTTTGGGAATCTTTGATCTAGACATTCAATGTCGTTTTATGACATACTTTACAATATTCATAAATGTATGGCAGGACTAATCATCATCATTAAATAGCGTGTCCTAGGCAGAACTTTGCCCGGCCGGAATTTCTCTCTTTCATAGTCCAGATGTCCCGGCTCTGTAGCCGTCCGGTTGAAACCATCAGTTACATCGTGACTGATGTGACCTTAATGGCAGAACTAGAAGATCAATTAAATATAAAGTTTGTGTTTCTACCTCGGCAGATTCAAATCGATACGGGCAAGCTGCAAAACTTGTGTCCAGAAAGAAATCATTTTAAAATTGGGAGGGGCTCTGGTCAGGAAACTTTTCTCGCTGCTTTGATATTAATGTAGAATTTGTATAACCATTATGAAAGATTATGACTTAAAACAGTAGGAAAAGGTTATTTTACAAAAAAATGTCAAAGCATTGCCATGGAAACAATACAAAATAGCCGCCAAACACAAATTTCAAATCCTAACGCTCTGAATATAATGAATATAAATAAATTCTGTTTTCACTTTAAGGTGAGCAATTGTAATATCTAAGATATTACACAAGCTTTTTAGGATATATTAAATATTACATTTTTAATGAATTTTTGGGTAAACGTACCAACCAAAAAAATCTTTTTTGACCTAATTTTGAGGATATTTATACCCACAAATTTATTAAAAATGTAATATTTAATATATCCTAAAAAGCATGTGTAATATTTAACATATCCTAAAAAACATGTGTAATATTTAACATATCCTAAAAAACATGTGTAATATTTAAGATATTACAATTGCTCACCTTATAGTGAAAACATAATTTATTTACAATCATTAGATTCAGAGAAATAATTTACAATCATTAGATTCAGAGAATTAATTTACAATCATTAGATTCAGAGAATTAATTTACAATCATTAGATTCAGAGAATTAATTTACAATCATTAGATTCAGAGAATTAATTTACAATCATTAGATTCAGAGAATTAATTTACAATCATTAGATTCAGAGAATTAATTTACAATCATTAGATTCAGAGAATTAATTTACAATCATTAGATTCAGAGAATTAATTTACAATCATTAGATTCAGAGAATTAATTTACAATAATTAGATTCAGAGAATTAATTTACAATCATTAGATTCAGAAAATTAATTATTGATTTTCTTCTTATTCTGTCGATCAGCCGCTATTAATTCAGGCGGAAAGTCATGATGTCTGGTATTGTGCTTCTGACTGACTTTTGTGTGGGCCTATATTACCCTTTTACGGGCATCCCTCAACCAATATGGACAGCCTTGCCGACTTCCGGGATACTTGAAGCATAGATCCTTCAATAGTGATCGTTGCAGGAGATCTGGTGTCCGTGTAACTCTTTCTTGGACAGAGTTAGTTTTAGTGAGGGCATATCGGGTGCCTTCTCTAACGGCTTTCCTGCCTTTGGTGAGGTCGTTCCATACACAACGTAAGATAACCACTCTTTAATGATCTTTTAGTGCCGTAAATTTGAGCTTAGATCTACGTCAAGAAGCATTAGCTTACATGCGGTGACTGGGTGAGGTCGCTAAGGTAAAGACCCGAACGATCTCGACCCTTCTCGGGCTAGTTACAGGAGGTATCACCTTTTATGTTGCTTTGTCAAACAAATGATCATATGTTGGTGGTATGCTTAGCCTTTATGTGATTTGAACCATCACATACGAATTTCTTCTGTGTAGGATGATCGGCGTACGAAAAGTATTGCCCTTAGCCAATGTTTGGGTTGTACCAGTCAAGCCTTTGCATTTTCGGCCATAATTTTTATCCACGGTGAGTTTGTTCCTGAATAGGAGTATTCTCAGCCACTTCGGGGCGCGTGTCGTTACTTGGCAATTTGCAAGGATTTTATCCTGTATTTTCCCTCTCTTGGGAAACACTGGCCTGGGGCTGCACACATATATTCTATAGGATCGTTTCAATCGGCGCTAGCAACGCAACTGAGGTTTTGCGCTCGCCGCTATCCCACATCTCAGTTCTTTCGGAGATGTTAGTTGTTATTGCAACAGTACCCTGCCCGGTTGTCCCAGGGAGGGCAGTTTTGTTAGGCACTAAAACGCAACTTTTTTATTTGCGCTTGTCCAACCATTCCCATCTCAGTTCTTCCGGGGATGCTAGTGGTTTTGGCAACCGTACCTTGACCAATTGTCCCAGGGAGGGCAATTTCGTTAGGCTCTGAACACCGCTTTAGAATTTGCGTTCGGCCAACCTTACCTATTAGGTTTCTCATGTACCTATAAGTCTCATGTACGGAGTTTCTCGCACACCTTCCCAAGTAGCGACCCGATGCTGCTCTGCCGTGTATTCGGAATTCGTTACGCACCTTGTCGTGTCTCGCTTTTCTGGCCGCCTGTGGGCCCGGCCCACCCATGCATCGCTCGCATTCGTGCACGCTCTGCATTGGTGTCTACCTCACCATTTCCGTCAATTCCCACCGTGCTCACATTTGCCTAGGCTGTCCGTGTGGACCCACGTGCAGCTCAGCTCGACTCCCAGCATACCTCATCGACTCTAGAGAGAGGGCTCAAGAGAGAGCATGCGCGGGCTCCGAATTTCCCTCCGCGCGGGTCAATGTCTCTTCGATCGGTTTATGTGTTGCAAAGTTCAGCTCAACCTGACTCCCAGCATACTCATCGGCTCAAGAGGAGGGCTCAAGAGAGAGCATGCTCTGGCTCCGAGTTTCGCCCCACGCGGTTCCACGTTTATCCTTCCAGCTTTTTCCATCGTTCGGGAGAGACAAGCATTAATATTCACTCTGGGAGTTTGCTTGTCTGTGTTGCGAGCGGATCCCATCTAGCGTAACTACCTTTGCATCACTACTTGCCCCAGAGTAGCTCTCCCACGGTACCTGCCCTCTTAACCAGACCGGAACTACCGTCTGTTACCAGGGTCACCACGTGGAGGTGAGGGCAAGGGATTAGTGCTAGCTCACTAAACTGGCGCGCCGTTGTTTTCTTGCGTTTTTGACCCCCTTATGGATTTGAAATAGTTGTGTTTGGCGGCAATTTTGTATTGTTTCCATGGCAACGCTTTGACATTTTTTTAACTAACCTTTTTCTACTGTTCTAAGTCATAATCTTTCAAAATGTTATACAAATGTTACATTAATATGAAAACAAAATGTTATACAAATGTTACATTAATATGAAAACAAAATGTTATACAAATGTTACATTAATATGAAAACAAAATGTTATACAAATGTTACATTAATATGAAAACAAAATGTTATACAAATGTTACATTAATATGAAAACAAAATGTTATACAAATGTTACATTAATATGAAAACAACGAAAATAATTTCTTGACCCAAGCCGACTTAATATTTTTTTTTAAAATTACATTGGTGACCTCCACCGTTGCTACGGAGATTGTGCACTTCTGATGGAATTTTAATGTGTAAGAAAAAAGATTGGAACACAAACATTTATTCAACGAAATGCAAGGATTATGGTTCTATAATCATTCTATTAAGGAATCTCTCCTAGAGATTATATATTATTCGGCACAGTCGGAGTGCATGGGCCTTTATGGCTAGAGTTCAAGGAGAAGCCATCAAAGAGGCATGTGACGCATATGCGACAACTACCAGCAGCATGACTATGAAGATCATGGCGGTGACAAATCCCTGGAGTAACTACAGACGCAAACATTCACCCATGCATGCCTGCTCAGCGACTCTATGAGTATGATATAAAAGATCAAGACTGGCTATGTACGAAGGCAGTGGATGCAATCAATTAAAAATGTGACAATCCAAACACTTACTTCCATCTTTGTCTCAGGTCATGCTGGGGTGAAAGGGCAATGATATAACGGATGCACTGGGGATCAATGCTACTATCGAGAATGGGTCTTCTATGGACAAAGGCGATATCATCAACGCTCTAATAGGAAATATAAGCTCTGAAGATTTCAACGAAGATAATCAAGGGTATTCTCTGTCTAGGTTGCACAAGTTGTGCATACCGAGAGGTGCGGTAAGACAGGAAAACCACTAGGGAAAACCCAAGTAGATACATCAATCAACACAGAACGGAAGTTGTTAGCCTAAATACATTTCTTCTTCTTCTTTGTGTTCGTTCTTTATTTAATCACTCTTTGTGATATGTTTGATCTTTGTCAAGAACGTGTATATGTTGGACATTGGTTTGGTAGGCCAATAAACTTCTACACGTTAAGACACGTGCATCCGATTTCATCCAAACCTCCTTAGTGGCCTCTTACGACAAGCGTGACAGGTAACAGTGGTTCTATTCTTCACACCCCAAATTTGGGAACCGGTAACCACTCGGGCGCCTAAACACACTGAGATACATGCTTGGGAGGAGTTCGAACAAATTGTGTACATGTCCGATGTGCAATGAAGATGATCTTCAAATGAACAATGAACTGTATGAAGATGATCTTCAAATGAACAATGAACTGTATGAAGATGATCTTCAAATGAACAATGAACAGTAAGAAGATGATCTTCAAATGAACTGTATGAAGATGATCTTCAAGTGAACAATGAACTGTATGAAGATGATCTTCAAATGAACAATGAACTGTATGAAGATGATCTTCAAATGAACAATGAACAGTATGAAGATGATCTTCAAATGAACTGTATGAAGATGATCTTCAAGTGAACAATGAACTGTATGAAGATGATCTTCAAATGAACAATGAACAGTATGAAGATTATCTTCAAATGAACAATGAACTGTATGAAGATGATCTTCAAACAAAAAACAATGAAATGTATGAAGATGATCTTCAAATGAACTGTATGAAGATGATCTTCAAGTGAACAATGAACTGTATGAAGATGATCTTCAAATGAACTGTATGAAGATGATCTTCAGGTGAACAATGAACTGTATGAAGATGATCTTCAAATGAACAATGAACTGTATGAAGATGATCTTCAAATGAACAATGAACTGTATGAAGATGATCTTCAAATGAACAATGAACTGTATGAAGATGATCTTCAAATGAACAATGAACTGTATGAAGAAGATCTTCAAATGAACAATGAACTGTATGAAGAAGATCTTCAAATGAACACTAAAATTTATGAAAATTATTACTACAGTCAGTCGCACTTTTTATTTCCCAGCGCCCAGAAAGATAAGGCAGAACAAGTTAATGTTGGAGATAGACATGCTCGATTGGGAGCTTTGATTGTCACGATTGTAAATACCATCGACACTATAGTACACACGGTTATGAAGTTCAGAGATCATTTGTACACGAATGGTGTTCTTCAAATCAGTATTCTGGTATTTGTTCACTTACCTGCCATAATGGTACATCTTACAGTCTTGTTTTGGGACAAGGTAAGAGTTGGTGTCTATATTTATTTCACTAAGTATATTCATCATCATCAGCATTATAATCATCGTCATTATCAGCAACATCGTCATCATCATCGTCATCATCAACATAATCATCATCAGCATCATTATCATCGTCATAATTATCAGCATCATCATCATCATCATCAACATAATCATCATCAGCATCATTATCATCGTCATAATTATCAGCATCATCATCATCATCGTCATCATCAACATCGTCATCATCATCATCATTATTATCATCAACATTGTCATCATCATCAACATTGTCATTATCATAATCATCATTATTATCATAATTATTATCATTATCAATCCTCATTGTGCTCAATAGTACATAAAGCAGAGACAATAAACAGTAAAAATTAAATCGTCTCTTTCTCTCATTATATTTCTTTGTCCAAACTTAATGCTATATGTAGCCTTAATAATACCACCCTATGTGACCTTAATGCAACCACCATATGTAGCCTTAATGCTACCACCATATGTAGCCTTAATGCAACCACCATATGTAGCTTAATGCTACCACCATATGTAGCCTTAATGCAACCACCATATGTAGCCTTAATGCAACCACCATATGTAGCCTTAATGCTACCACCATACCTCCATTACCGGCTTCATGTGAACATATGTTTTACATGTCTTACCTTCCTCACCTGCTTCAATGTGAACATACCTGTCTTACCTCCATCACCTGCTTCAATGTGAACATACCTGTCTTACCTCCATCACCTGCTTCAATATGAACATATGTTTACCTGTCTTACCTCCATCACCTGCTTCAATATGAACATATGTTTACCTGTCTTACCTCCATCACCTGCTTCAATATGAACATATGTTTACCTGTCTTACCTCCATCACCTGCTTCAATGTGAACATACCTGTCTTACCTCCATCACCTGCTTCAATGTGAACATATGTTTACCTGTCTTACCTCCATCACCTGCATCAATGTGAACATATGTTTACCTGTCTTACCTCCATCACCTGCTTCAATATGAACATATGTTTACCTGTCTTACCTCCATCACCTGCTTCAATGTGAACATATGTTTACCTGTCTTACCTCCATCACCTGCTTCAATATGAACATATGTTTACCTGTCTTACCTCCATCACCTGCATCAATGTGAACATATGTTTACCTGTCCTACCTCCATCACCTGCATCAATGTGAACATATGTTTACCTGTCTTACCTCCATCACCTGCATCAATGTGAACATATGTTTACCTGTCTTACCTCCATCACCTGCTTCAATATGAACATATGTTTACCTGTCTTACCTCCATCACCTGCTTCAATGTGAACATTGAATGATATTCTTCTAAACACGTTTCCGTGTACGATGTACATTTATTTAGAAATGATATCACCATCACATGTGTCTTTCTTCTTTTTCTGGTTATTGACCTGTTACCAAAACTGTGATTGTTCTTTCAGATAAAGCCTTTAGCCGACAAAATGAAAAATCAAATGTCAGATCCACAAGATGATGAAGGTGGAGATGATGTTAGATATGATGTTGATGATGATGATGATGATGATGATGATGAAGAAGAAGATGATACAGATGGTGATGAACCCAAACAGGAAGAACAAATCGTGAGTAACAACAGTATAAGAAATAATATAGATACAATAAAAACATTTAATGTATATATGTCATAAAACACAAAACATTTAATGTATATATGTCATAAAACACAAAACATTTAATGTATATATGTCATAAAACACACAACAAACATTGCAGACGAAGATTCAAATATATCGAGCCTGTGTAATTAGTTCTTTACTATATGGCTCAGAAACATGGACAGCCTACTCAAGACACGAGAGGAGACTTAACATCTTTCACCTTCGATGTCTCCTCAAGATTATGAACATCAGGTGGTACGACAAGATAACCAACTCTGAAGTACTGCAACGTGCAAACATGCCTTCCATCATGGGCATGCTCAGCAGTAGACGACTAAGATGGTTGGGACATGTGAGAAGAATGGAAACTTATCGCATACCAAAACAAATGTTGTTCTGTGAACTTTCGGAGGGAAGAGGCACCAGGGCAGACCGCTCAGACTGCTGAGATATAAAGATGTCTGCAAGGCCTCAATGAAAACTTTTCTATAGGTCCCAGCACATGGGAAAAACTAACTGATGGCAGAGTTGTGTGGAAAGCGATATTGCACAAAGGCGCAGAGTTTTTTTTTAAAAAGAGACTTATGTATGAGCTGAACGACAAGAGAGAAAAACGAAAGCTCAGAAGTTGTCACAGTAAAACACTTACCAATTGCCCGTCTGTACAGACAAGAGAGAAACAAGTGCTAACACAGAAGTTGTTACAGTAAAACACTTGCTAATTGCCCGTCTGTAAAGACGAAAAAGGCCCATATATACATATCAATCAAGAAAGATTAAGACAAAAGAGCTTAGCTGTTAATAACAATATGAGCCCGCCTGCCCAACGTGTTCGTAGCGCGTTAGACGACGGGTGACAAGCCCCTGTGAGTGTGGTTCAATTCCGCGGAATAGCAGAAAAGCCACATGTTCTCCAGATTTACGGTGTTTGTGGCACCGAATCGAAGAGCTGAAAGCTCAAGTGCTTCAGGATCGGGAAAAATACACCATAACAATAACAATAACAGTAACAGTAACAGTAACAGTAATAATAACAGTAACAATAATAGTAACAACAACAACAACAATAACAATAAAATGAAAATCGTGGCATATCCTTTACAGGAGGTCACCATCAACCACCATAAAAAAGTTGTTGATTTTCTAGGCACCACTTATACGTTCAGTAATTTGCTATTGCTTTGTGAACGGTGACGTCTGTTTTTAATTCAACACGAACACCGCCCTTGTGCTTTCGGAGCCTCAAATGGAGCAAAGAATAGTAACAAAGCGCCCTACGAAACATGACGTCAGAGGTGACTGAGGTAGGGGCCTAGAAAAGCTACCCCAGTACATAAACATCGTCGAGTAAATCGGAGGTGCTGGATTAATCGTAGGATCATAGCTGGCACAACGTACAATCACTCTTAGTATCGGATCACATACAAATCACAAAGATTTATTAACAAGGAGTACATATCGATCGTTGCCAGAAGAAGAAAATTCATCCCGAAGAAATATGCTTCCACACTGCCCGCCGCGGTATTTGAACCATGTACACTTGGGTTGTGATCTAACTCACTACCGCTTCAGCTACAGAAGCTCACATTCTGGATCTAACTCACTATCGCTTCAGCTACAGAAGCTCACATTCTGGATCTAACTCACTACCGCTTCAGCTACAGAAGCTCACATTCTGGATCTAACTCACTACCGCTTCAGCTACAGAAGCTCACATTCTGGATCTAACTCACTACCGCTTCAGCTACAGAAGCTCACATTCTGGACAATAAGTGAGCTTTCATCTCTTTCTTACACAGGAAGATTTCGGCGGTAGTGCACGCACTCTGTAGCACCATTGAGATTCCCCGATGTAGTTTAGAAGATGATGAACATATTCAGAAACGCTGGTTATGGATAGGAGACCGACCGAAAGAATTGCAAAACAAGCAATCTTTTGGAACCTGCAGGGAAAGAGGAGTAGGGGAAGGTCTAGACATACCTAGAGAAAAGAGGTGGAGACTGATTGATTTGAAAACAAATATGCCAAACATGGAAAACATTGGAAGGGATGGCAGGAGAGAGGAATAGTTGGAAGAAGTTTGTTGAATACCTGTGCTCCATTGGGAGTTGAAATATGAAGTGAAGCGAACATATTTTGTAGGAATAAAACAAACAATAAATTGAATACAGTAAACCATGAAGTGTGAATTAGAGGATTTAGAATTTACAGACGATCTAGAACTCCTCTCTCACAGCCATCAACAGATGCAAGAGAAAACTACAGACCTGGAAAGAATCTCACGACAACTGTGTCTGACTATTCATGGGGAAAAAACAAAGATCATGAGATTAACTGCTAATTTCAGAGTCTCAATCATACTGAGAGGATCACCATTAAAGAAGCTGGACACATTTACATATCTGGGAAGTGTTATCAACATTCAAGGTGGCTCAGATGAAGATGTTAGAGTTAGAATACAAAGGCAAGATCAGCCTTTGCCATTCTGAAGAACATATGGAGTTCAAGAATGATCAGGAATAAAACTAAGATAATGATATTTAACTCAAATGTCAAGATTGTCCTTCTATATAGAGCGGAGACATGGAGAACAGCTAAGGGGAACACCAACAAGTTGCAGACATTCATCAATAGATGCCTGTGCAGGATACTCCATCTGTGATGGTATAACAGGACTACAAACAGGGAGCTATGGAATAGAAGAGTGGAACAACGACAGGTGGAACAAGAGATAAGGAGCAGAAGGTGGCGATGGATAGGACACACACTGAGGAAACTTTCTAACAGCATCACAAGACAGGCTCTACGGTGGAACGTCCAGGGCAATAGATGTAAGGGAAAACCCAGCAACCCCTTAGAGACGGGAGCTGAAGACAGAATGCAAAAAAACGGGAGAGAGTGGAGAGATCTGGAAAAGATGGCAATGGATAGGCGGTCTTGGAAGGCCCTGGTTGCGGACCTATGCACCCTAAGGGTGAAGGTTGAAGAAGAAGAAACAAATAATAACTACTGTAATTGCTTAATTGTTTCCCTTTCATTAAATGATTCTTCTTTCTTTCTTTCTTTTGTCCTTCTCTGCTTTTTTGCCGCTAGGAGTAGCAGGTTTAACTGATGATCGGTTCCGAGATAATGCACGCTCGGTCGCTTGATATGGTGTGGTATTGTGGAGTTTTAAGATGTCTGTAACTCCATCAACCCATCTTTTTCTTGGTCTGCCCTTTCCTCTTGATGATTCCATTTTCAGGTTGTACGCTCTTGCAACTGGTGTATTTGGGTTCATTCTGACCAAGTGGCCAAACCATTTGAGTCTCTGTTTTTCAATAAATCTAATAGCAGGTGTTGTTCCGACTGTTCTTCTAATTTCCTCATTTCTTATATGGTCTCTTCTTGTTTTATTTACTGCTTTCCTCAGGCATCTCATTTCGCATGTGGTAATTTTCCTTTCTTGTTCTTTTGTCAGTGCCCATGTTTGGCTCTGGTAGCACAGTGTTGGTATACAGATTGAATTTATAATCTGTCTTTTAGTCACTACTGGAATAGCTGGGTGTTTCAAAATTGGGGTAAGCTGGTATGTAATGTTGTTGGCTTGCTGGATTCTAGTTTCGATCTCTCTGTCCAGTCTACTATCAGATGTGAAGATACTTCCAAGGTATTTGAATTCTCTCACCTGCTTTAGCGTTTGGTCATTTACTTTTATGTTGATATCTTTATGCTCTCTGCTTATAGTCATGACTTCTGTCTTTTGAATATTGATCTTCATGTTGTATTTGAGGCAGCTATTGTTGAGTAAGTTTATGTGTTCTTGAAGCTGTTCAATATTATTATGGAATATACACTGGTCGTCAGCAAAGAGCAGTTCATTTTGTTGGTCTGCGTTGAGTGATGCTTCATCTATTTTGGTGATACTATCCATGTATATAATAAAGAGGAGAGGTGATAAAACACATCCTTGTCGTACTCCTGATGTTACTGGAAACCAATTTGTGAGTCCGGCGCTTGTTCATATGGCACTTTCACTTTCTGTATATATGGCTCTAACACAGTCTAGTAGTGTTCCTTTTATTCCGTAGTTTTCGAGAACATCCCATAATATGTCTCTGTTAACCCTATAAAATGCCTTCTCTTGGTCTATGAAGGCTATATTCATTTGATTTTTGTGTTCTATAGTCTTTTCACTAATTTGTCTTAGGGCAAATATTGCATCTGTGCACCCTTTTCCTTTTCTAAATCCAAACTGTTGTGGGCTGAGTGTTGGCTCCACAATTGGTCTTATTCGTTGCTCCAGAACTCTTGCAAACATTTTTCCCATATGGCTTAGGAGGGAGATGCCTCTATATGTACTACAGTCTTGTTTTTACCTTTTTTCTTCCATATTGGTACTATAATAGCTTTTTGCCAATCTGAAGGGACAGTTCTTTCTTCCCACGCCTTCTTGAAGATGTAATGTACCCAGGTTACTCCAATCTCTCCACACGCCTTTATTGCTTCTGCTGTTATTCCATCAATTCCCGCAGCCTTGTTCTTTGGGCTTCTCTTAATAGCTTCTCTTACCTCACTTACTAGTATTTCAGGTACTTCAATGTTATGTTTGCATGTCTCGGTTTGAATGATGTTTTATTCCCAGTATCTGGTATATTCAAGAGGTCTTTGAAGTATTCTTCCCATCTTTCTCTGATCTGAACTTCTTCATGTATAGGTTTACCTTGACTATCATTTATATATTCGGATGGCTGGAAGATTTCGTCCCTTATTCTCATTTTTGCTATGGCCTTATAAAATTGTCTGCTGGACTCTACACATAATCTACTGAGATTTTCACCATACATGGTCCAAGATTTTTCTTTCTCTTGCTTGATTACTCTAGCCGATGCCTGCCTTGCTAGTCTGTATTTATCATAATCGTCTTCTGAGCGTGATCTTATCCAGGTCTTATATAGTTCTTTTTTAATTTTTATTGCTTCTTTAACTTCATTATTCCACCATGCTGTTCTCTTTTCTCCTCTCCTCCTTTAAATGTGGTGCCACAATGCATTTGTTAGACTTTGAATGATTGTTTGTGACTATTTACTTACCTCTCATTTATAACATGATTTATTTTCTCTTCCATTATATACTTCTATTTACAAATGATGAATTGACAAAACAGTCCAGAAAACCAAGTATTCTGAGTGTTGAGTCGGAAGATAAACCAAGTATTCTGAGTGTTGAGTCGGAAGATAAACCAAGTATTCTGAGTGTTGAGTCTGAAGATAAGGTATAGTTAAACAAGTCAATAAAAAAACTGCTTCTACAACTTCTTCTTTGTTCACATGTTAAACCACTAGTTGTGCTAACACCGCTTTTTATGTCGGTGTGGGACAAGGGGGGAACATGTGACTGTAGAATTTATTGGCCGCATGGCTAGTGCAGTCGCCTCGAAACTGTTCAGATCACATAGAAATCACAAAGAGTGGTTTAACAAGTGGTCGATATGGGGCGTTTGAAAAAGAAGAAAAAGACGATCTACCCAGCCTCACGTAATGAAGTTTTCTACATACAAAACTATGTGGCATCAGAGACGAACTCCAGACAACAGTTAGATTCATCATAAGAACACATCTGACGTACAAAACTATGTGGCATCAGAGACGAACTCCAGACAACAGTTAGATTCATCATAAGAACACATCTGACGTACAAAACTATGTGGCATCAGAGACGAACTCCAGACAACAGTTAGATTCATCATAAGAACACATCTGACGTACAAAACTATGTGGCATCAGAGACGAGCTCCAGACAACAGTTGGATTCATCATAAGAACACATCTAACGGTATAATCATTCAAATAGCAATCATAAGAAGAAGAAGAAGTAGTAAACTTGAACATTTATTAGTTCTGTGAGATCTATAACACTTCATCATATTACTTGGTGGGGACGCCGTTACACCTTGTCCATAATGATTTCTAGCATTCACATTAACTAACACATCATCATATTACTTGTTGTGACATTAGTTAGTTAGTTTGTTCCTTTCGTGCCATAGGCGGCACATAGGTAGCGCCGGATTAGCCTAGTAGCAGAAGTAGCAAATGCTACGGGCCCCGCGCTTTTGGGGGCCCCGCGCCTATGTGACAGAAATGAAAAGGAAAATAATAACCAAGATGTTATAGCAAAAACACGCAAGCTATCTGAATTTTTTAATGTCGTGTGTGATGGTGCTGAATCCAAAAAATCGAAGCAGAAAATACAAAAGTCGCGTCTCACTGTGTAGTAGATGAAGGCAGTGCTATAGAAGAATCATCATTACCAATATCACCATTAAGATTCTTCACGATTTAACCACATTTTCCACAAGACAAACTAAAGTCGAATGTACAGCAAGTCCTCCCAATTTAACCATATCATCTTCAAACCAAAGAGAGGCAGAAAGCACAGCACATGCTTCCAATGTAGCAACATCTTCTACAAGCCAAAAACACAACGAAAGTAAAATGTACTCCAACGGTATTGGTGAATGGCCAAGCAACTTCAATCGAGATTATTGGATTGCGAAAGGAAGTATCAAAGTGCAACATATGAATAGTGATTTCTTGTCTTTAAAAAACCTACGTTAAAGAAAACAATCTACGATTTTGTCGAAAGTCGTTTTTCACATATACACATAAACCAACAAATAAAACTCATGTGAGAGATTGGTTGTGTTATTCAGAAACTAAAGGACAACTTTTCTGGTTGCAAAGTTACTGATTCAGGCTGTTCGTCACGGTTTACGAAAAAAGATTTGACGACTGGAAAAACGCAAATAATTTGTTGAAAAGACATGAAGAAAGCACCTTCCATAGACAAGCGATAATTTCGCTGTTAATTTGCAAAAAGTAGGATGCGAGTGTCGATTCTCAACTTGTAAACCAAATTGAGACCGAACAAACATATTGGCGAACACTTTTAAAGCGAATTACTTCAGTTATCCAATTTTAGCAGAATGAGGTCTTGCATTTCGGGGTAGAGATGAAACTATTGGTTCACCTCATAATGAAAATTATTTACGTTTGTTGGAATTAATAGCCACATTTGACATTTTTCTGGCTCAGCATATAAATACTTATGCAAATAAAGGAAAGGGACATACATCATACTTATCAAAAACAACATGTGAGGAATTTATCCATCTAATTGCATCAAGCTTACTGGATCATATTATTTGCGAAATTAAGAAATGCTAGTACTATTCCGTATCACTGGACTCTACTCCAGACATTTCGCATGTGGACCAACTCACTCTAATAGTGCGCTATGTGTTACCATCTGGACCAGTGGAAAGGTTTGTGAAGTTCTTGGATATGGAAGGTCATACTACTGAACAACTCGCCCAAAGTTTACTTGATTTTTAAAGAAAAATGGCATTGATATCAAAGACTGTTGTGGTCAAAGTTATGACAATGCCAGCAACATGAGTGGGAAATACAACGGCTTACAAGCACGCATTAAGGAGATAAATATGTACGCAGAATACATTCCATGCTATGCCCATTCACTGAATTTGGTTGCTAAGTTTGCTGCAGAATGTTGTATAGAAGCATCCATTTTTTCGATTTTGTTGAAAGCCTCTATACATTCTTTTCCGCTTCTACCTATCGATGAGGCGTTCTTACAAAAGCACTGGAAGATACAGGTTTAAAACTCCCGACTTTGAAGAGACTGTCGGACACCAGGTGGTCTGCCCGAGCTCATGCGACAAATGCACTTTTATGTGGTTTTACCACTATCAAACAAGTTTTGGATGACATCTCAAATAACATGGATCAAAAGGTAGAGTGTCGTAATCAAGCGTATGGGCTAGTTTTGGAGATGAGTAAGTTGGAAACGGGAATAGTTAGCATTTTATGGAACGGAATTCTAGAACGCTTGCAAGCGTCTAGCGCTTCATTACAATCACCTGATCAAGACCTTAACACGGAATATGCCCTTTATGAATCGTTACACGGGTACGTTCAACAAATGCGGCCTACATTTTCAGATATTGAGGCCACAGCCAAAATCATGACTGTCAAGAATATCAGCAACAAACTTCAAGACGACGCAAGCGAAATACTAAGTACGACGATTTCAGCAGCTCTACTACGCTCGATGAAGTTGTAGAAAATCAAACACCCAAACAAAAATTTGAAAGTCAGGTGTTTATTGTCATAATTGATAATGTACTGTCTGCCTTAGCTAAACGAAATGGCAGAGTACCATAGAGTAACTGTTGTATTTGGAATACTTTGGCAGTTAAAATCTCTTACAGCAGAAGAGATCTTGAAAAGAATTCCAAATATTGTCAGCTCTTACCAAGAAGATTTAGAAGAAAGCATAATTGAAAATTCATTAGAGTCGTGTTTCCCAAATGTAGAAATAGTCTTACGAATTTACTTGTCTTTAATGATTACTAACTGCAGCGGAGAACGTTCTTTTTCAACATTAAAGTGTTTAAAAGTGAATTAAGGAACATGATGGGACAAGATCGTCTAAATAACCTCACCTTAATGAACATTGAATGTAATTTACTTAGAGAAATTGATTTGTCTAGTATTATCTCTAAATTTGCTCACATTAAATCGAGACAAGTTTGTTTGTAAATTTGTGTTTTATTATTTATTATCATACAAAACCTAGGGCCCCGCGCTAAAATTTGCTACGGGCCCCGCGCTGGCCCAATCCGGCACTGCACATAGGGTAGAGGTTTTAGATCTCCATGTGATGCGTTTCGCTGCTAACAGTTGGGCATCTCGTATGGCTTGACATCGCAATTGTTTACTTTCTTGTTGGATTGTTCTTCGAAGAGTGGTCTTAGGTCTTCCACGTTTTCTTTTCCCAACTGGTGACCACATAAGGGATTGTTGATTTAGTCTCTTTTCGTCTGATCTAAGAACATGACCTAAATATTTCCACCTACGTTTCCTTATAATATTTGCTACGGGTTGTTGGGAAGCAGTAAATAAAACAAGAAGAGACTATATAAGAAATGAGGAAATTAGAAGAACAGTCGGAACGAAACCTGCTATTAGATTTATTGAAAAACAGAGACTCAAATGGTTTGGCCACTTGGTCAGAATAAATACGAATACACCAGTTGCAAGAGCGTACAACCTGAAAATGGAATCATCAAGAGGAAGTAGCAGACTAAGAAAAAGATGGATTGATGGAGTTACAGACATCTTAAAACTTCCCAAACCACAGCATATCAAGCGACCGAGCGTACATTATCTCGGAAACTGATCATGAATTAAACCTGATATGTCTAGCGACAAAAATTCAGAGAAGAAGAAAAGAAAGAAAAAAAGTTGTGACATTACCATGTCCATAATGATCTCTAACCTAAGCTTCAACTATTTTGAATTCATACAATTATTGTTCTAGAAGTATTACATTAATATTGTCTGCTTATAAGTATCTTTATACATATAATAATAATAATTCCTCTCGTACCGTTATATGTTACATAGGGCCTGCAAGTAATTTCTCCATACCGCTCTATCCTTGGCAACTCACTCAATCTCTTCCATAGAACTGAGACCGATATTTCTTGCCTCTCTCAGCAAAGTTCATGTCAGGGTCTCCTTAGGTCGTCCTCTCTTTCTTGAACCCCTTGCATCCCACTTCAATGCCTGCTTTGATATTCGTTGATCATTTCTCCTCAAGGTGTGCCAACATATCTCCATCTTCTCTTTCTTATAACAGTTGTCACTAGTGGTTGACCAGACATGTCTCTGATTTTATCACTTCTCCTGAATTCGTTCTATTTTATATTTATTATTTTTCGCAATCTATTTTCAAATGCATTCAACTTGCTTTCTATATCTGTAGTCATTTTCCAACTCTCGCTAGCATATGTTAGGATTGATGCAACATTTGAATTGAAAATTCGTAATTTAGTTTTAAGACTATATAACTTGCAGTTCCATATTTTATTTAGACTTTTAAAAGCTGATGTTACTTTGCCAATTAGTATCATTATTTATTTTTTAACATTTCCTGTGCAATCAAAATTGCTACCCAAATAGGTGAACTGCTCTGTTATTTTTATCATTTTAGATTCCAGTGTGATATCTGCATTACTTGCTATAGGTGTTTCATTATATTTGTTTTTTCATAGCTTATCTGCAGTCCAACTTTTGATGCTATATCTTTATACATGACTAGCTTCTAATAGATTCAATGTAATTTTTGTTTATGTTTTTTAGAAAGATGAACAGGATAAACACTCACAGGTATTGGAGAATGGCACAGTTACTAAACCAGTAACTCCTTCTACAGATGACAGAATATCACATGTCACACTGGTAACGACATTTTTGTTTCCCTTTTATAAACAAAAAAAGAATATTATAAAATCGAGAAACAGTTTTTCCATAATTGCAATAAAACATACATATGTTATACAGTCTATAATACAATCTACAATACAGTCTATCATAGAATCTATCATTCATACAGTCTACCATACAGTCTATCATAGAATCTATCATTCATACAGTCTACCATACAGTCTACCATACAGTCTATCATTCATACAGTCTACCATACAGTCTATCATAGAATCTATCATTCATACAGTCTACCATACAGTCTACCATACAGTCTATCATTCATACAGTCTACCATACAGTCTATCATAGAATCTATCATTCATACAGTCTACCATACAGTCTACCATACAGTCTACCATTCAGTCTATCATACAGTCTACCATAAAGTCTATCATACAGTCTACCATACAGTATACCATACAGTCTATCATACAGTCTATCATACAGTCTACCGTACAGTCTACCATAAAGTCTACCATACAGTCTACCATACAGTCTACCATACAGTCTATCATACAGGCTATCATACAGTCTACCATACAGTGTCATAGTTAGTCAGCCCCCAGGTGGCAGCTGAGGAACCAGACAGTTAGCTTTAGTGTGTAGTTTATATATATTTAGATATTTTATTAGCAGACTTAGTGTTTACACTCTCTAAGCAAAAGGGTAACACTAAAACGAGACATTGACGTAGTAAAACCTAATCGACGTAGTTGTGTAGTGACAGTCAGTTAGCAACAATTAGTAAACATAGGAGAGACAAAGATGGACGGACGTGTTTGGTGTCCTGTCCACCATCAAATAAATCTAACATCAAATCAATCTAACATCAAATCAATCTAACATCAAATAAATCTAACATCAAATCAATCTAACATCAAATCAATCTAACATCAAATAAAATGTACAAGAAATGAGCCCATCATAGCTGTTAGTTATTATATTATAATTGTGTGAAAGAAACGTTGTACAGGAATACACAATAGTCCAATGGAACATCTTCAGGACTACATGAAACCACGAAATCAACCACAAATCGGAAAGTATAACAGATGATCCAGGTGGAAGGTTATGAATAAATAATCAAGTGGACCACAGGGACATATAATCAATTAGGAAATTGGAAACTACGGCGAATTAACATCCAAATTGGGAACTACGTCTAAACTAAACTACAACAATAGCCAAAGCCACTCGGACCAAAAGCCTTGACTACCCTAAAAGAACAACGGCATCAAAGATCACAGCTACAAACAATTTAGATACCTTAATCTCATAAATAACTACTACTACTATAGGTACCAAAAACCCGGTACTACTTCATACAGTCTACCATACAGTCTACCATACAGTCTACCATACAGTCTACCATACAGTCTACCATACAGTCTACCATACAGTCTAGCATTCATACACTATACAATCTTCTTCTTCACCTGTCAACTTCCAACGGAGCACAGCTCTTCAAAAAACTTCTTCCAGCTCTTCCTCTCTCTTGCCATCCCTACTAATTCTTTCCATCTTTTACCTATCCCTTTAACATCAGCCTCCAGCTCTCTTATCCAGGTCTGTCTAGGCCTTCTCCTACTCCTCTTTCCATGCCGGTTCCACAACAGTGCCTGTCTTACAGTATGACATTAGCCTTACAATAAATCATGTGTTGTTTTGATTGTCCAAACATCTAACTTCTATGATACCTTTTATGTGAATACTAAATATATTCATGTTTCGTCTTCCAGACATCACTCAAACGTTTCTCATCTACGACTTACTTGGGACAAAATGGTGCAAAGAAAAAGAAAACAGTTCGAAATGGAACAGGTCAAGAGTTAAATGTTATAAATACAGACGGAGAATTCAGTGTTAATCGTGTTTGCATCCTATACCCCTTAGCCCTTCTCCCATATTCCTTTTGGCGAGAGTAACCCTTTCACTGTCTCCGTATGGTTTCCGAGGATCGAATAATAGAACCACTGTCTTCTCTCGCATGTCGTAATAAGAAAATAAGTTGGAAGAGTATGATGTGATGCTTGCTACCTCACACTATCAGAAATACAAACATCTATAGAAACAGAAACAACACAAAATGTTAGTGAAGATAGGGAAACTGTAACGATAGAAGAAGATATATTTGTTGAAATCATAAAACAAGACAAAATGTTAGTGAAGATAGGGAAACTGTAGCGATAGAAGAAGATATATTTGTTGAAATCATAAAACAAGACAAAATGTTAGTGAAGATAGGGAAACTGTAGCGATAGAAGAAGATATATTTGTTGAAATCATAAAACAAGACAAAATGTTAGTGAAGATAGGGAAACTGTAGCGATAGAAGAAGATATATTTGTTGAAATCATATATACAATTATTAGATTTGGGCTAGAAAGAAAACGATCAAATTAAAGTGTCAATGAAATAATTAATTTTAAATTATGTACCGTTGGGTGTGATGATAATTAATGAATTGTTTGAGTATTACCTAGAGTCCGGTTTGGTTCCCCATCCTTTCTTTTCCTCTTAGCTTCTTCTCTTTCTTTTTTCTCATAATTTCGCTCCTAATGTATGCCGCCACCACTATTCTCTCCGCCATCTCAAATCTTTCTGTACACCGCCACCACTATACTCTCCGCCTTCTCAAATCTTTCTGTATCGTTTTATCCCAATGTATGCCGCCACCACTATTCTCTCCACCTTCTCAAATCTTTCTGTACGCCGCCACCACTATTCTCCCCGCCTTCTCAAATCTTTCTGTGTCGTTTATTTTTTATCGCCAGAAACCACAGAGAAATCTTTATTTGTTTGAGAAAAATGATGAAAATCTCATTGACAGTAAACAAGAAAATAAAGGATGGGGATATCTCACCTTTCGGTTATGTTGACCAGGTATTATGCAGGTGTTTATGTCAATGAGAAAACACAGACTTGCATGCAAAACATATGTAATGAATTTACGTAGAAGACAAATAATGAAAACGTTTTGTCTGCTTCAAAGTGACATCTTGTTTAATGAAAACGTTTTGTCTGCTTCAAAGTGACATCTTGTTTAATGAGGATAGAATAATTGATCAAACATTTATCATCATTATCAAATATCTCGTCCTCAGCAGAAATGTGTCTTTCTAATAGTTCTTCGAAGTTGATCTCTCTGATTGGCCAGATGTCCGACTTCTGCAGCCGTCATGTACAATCGATCAGTTACATCCTGAATCCATCTTCACTGTGGTCTTCCTCTTCTTCTCTTTACCGGTATGCATGCTTCCATGATAGACTTCTCCAGCCCTTCATGTCTTTTTATACGTTCAAAATACTTCGACTTGCTGATTGTTATTTGTAGAATCAGCCAATTTTGTTTGATTTTGAGTTCTTTCTATGCGTTCTCTCTCTCTCTCTCTCTCTCTGTGTGTGTTCATGATATACTGAGTACTCTAGTAACACTTATAATCAAAAGCACAAATATATTTGTCCACTGCCTTGTTAAATATCTAAGCTTCACACCCATACCTTGATACTGGCAATATACATGTTCTTAGTATTCTAATCTTTTTTCTTATCAGTTCCATTCCCCAATACTGTTTTAAGTACTCGTAGTTTACGTATTTTTGTAAGATTATATTTGTTTTCTTCTTGACATTTTCTCTATCTCTTGGGAATGTAGAGGTTTCAAATTACACACTGCAGTCGTTAGACCTGGCAGTTGAGAGCATAGTAAATATTGTGTAGTAAGCCAAGGCAACAATTAGCTTGCAACCCTTAGACCATAGATTCCCAAACATTTTTCGACCCACCGCCCACTTTGTACAACATAACGTTGTAACGCCCCCCTCCACATTATAACAGTTGCCAACGCTCCCTCCCACATATATATATAAATGCTCTATTTTCTTTTTGACATAGAAAATTGATATATATTACTGTAATACATGATCAATTTTCAAATGATTATATGCATGAAATAGAAAATTGATGAAAAAATGGATCGTGTAAGACGGGCATAAGATGAATTTAAATGCAGAAATCAAATTTTAAATGATTATTCAATCGCAAAATCTAGAAAACAATTTATTTTAAAATATGTATTATTAATTTATTCTTTAAGGAGCCACCAACCCCTAATCGCCTGAACATCCCCAAATCCTTCTGAATCCACTATCGCCCCCTAGAACTCTTCAGCGCCCACTGGGGAGGGGGGATACTGCCCACTTTGGGAAACGTTGTCTTAGACAAAGGGTCAGCTTGAGAATACTGAGAGAAACCGTGGATCTACCCGAAATTATATTAAATCGATTAAAATAAAAATAATATGTATCTTATAGTTATTATATTCAATATTCGAATATAGAAATTATTGATAGTATAATTGTTATATTTAGTAGTAGACTAAAGTTAGTCATATTATCGTTATATTCAGATATGAGTTTAGATTTTTTGTACTAAGTGTTTCGTAATGGAATAAACGTTTTAAATGATTATATGTGTATATATATAGCAACATATAATATTACTGTTTTGTTAACCAAGCATACATTCATATTGTGTTACATACATTTCTTATGTCTTTGTATTGTTCATAAAATATAAATTCACATTGTATAACGCAAATTATTGATGTCAATGTGTTGTTCATTAAATATAAATTCACATTGTATAACGCGTATTTGCTATATTGATGTTATGCTATTAAAACATAAGTTCGCATTGTGTAGCACATATTTCTAATGTTGATGTAATGTTTTTCTTCTTCTTCTTTTGTCTCTTAATTCCTGACAGCCAATGTCTCAATGACTTCCTGAGAACCAGTTGTTGGATGTCCTTACTATTTGTTCATGTATCTTAACGTGTTTCTCGGTCTGTCTCAAATACCTTTCCCCTGTCGATTCCAGTTCAGTGTATGTTAATTGGTGGTTTCCACATTATATGTTCTATCTATCTTCTATCTTCTCTTGTGAATTTCTATCTCAGCAGTTCTTTACTTGATTCTATACCGCGGAGAGGGACGAGGCACTATTTCAGCAGTTCTTTACTTGATTCTATACCGCGGAGAGGGACGCGGCACTATTTCAGCAGTTCTTTACTTGATTCTATACCGCGGAGAGGGACGAGGCACTATTTCAGCAGTTCTTTACTTGATTCTATACCGCGGAGAGGGACGCAGCACTGTTTCTGGCCACCACATCACAGCAACATCAGACATAAGTCCTGCAGAAACATGAGAAACAATTACCAAGACAGACAGTCGTATCAGAAACTTATTATAACGGTGTCTCAGAAGAATGAATTGCACTTGTTGGAATTAGAGAAAACATAATCATGAGATCACATGGAAGCACGGACACCAACATTATCAGTGGGCTAAAATAAAAGAGATTAAATGGAAATGTTTGGTCATATATTAAGAATGCAGAATACTAGAAACCCACATGTGATTTTGAAATGGATGTTGGGGGTTAGTTACAGCCGCCCTTTGATGCGGAGACGGCACCTAATGTTAATGATGAGAAGTTTGAGGCAACACAAATTGTGTGGTAACCACCTCCAATTGAAATAGGTCATCTCGGTAACTGTGTATTGCAGATATGAATAATATCGGTTAGAAATTAACAGCCAAAAGAAACCACATAATCCTAGATTGTTTGAAGACCTCATCCTCATTTCTGATCGATCCGTGGGTTCAAGGCGGATAGGGACAACGTCGCGCTAGGATTAGTGAGCTGGCACTAATCAAGATCCTACTCCACCTTCACATGGTGACCCTGGTAATAGACAAAGGTTCCCGTCTGGGTAAGCGGGTAGGGATCGAGGGAGAACTACTCTGGTATAAGTGGTGATGTAAATGTAGTCACGTTGAATGAGATCCGCTCGCAGCACAGACGAGCGGAATCCCATAGTGATTATTAATACACATCCGGCCGATGGGAAAAGCTGAACGGATAAACAAAAAAATGATGAGGGTGCATCTATTGAAGAGAAGTGGGCCCGCGTGGCGCGAACCTCCCACCTCCAGGCCCGATTTGAGTTGCACGTGCGTCCACATAGGGTGAAACTCGGAGCCCGGAGGTGGGAGCCCGAGTTGAGCTCCGTGTCCGGACAGTCTAGAGGCATGGTGAATGTGTGCACGGTGAGTACTAATAGACACGGTGGGCAGGAACCGAGGCAGAGCGAACACGCATGCGAACGATGCACGGGTGGGTCAAACGATGGGACAGACGTGCACGGCGCTGATGGTGGAGCGACGAAGGAGCATGGAAAGCGTAGAGGTGAGCGGGCCACCAAAATGTGCAGAAACAAAACTGGAAAGCCCAGCAGAGGCTTGAATCCAGTTTCCGCTCGCAGGGAACTACTACTGTCCTGTAGTTAGATTGGGGACAATCAAAGCCTAGTGGAGCAATCCGTACACAAAACTGGACGGTAGACAAATCAAGTAGTCCAAAAAAGACAGGTAGCCTGGGCAGATGACGCTCAATACAACATCCCAAGAAGGCAGTTGTCTAAGGATCGCTACCCTAAAAGAAAATAGCAATATGCTGCCTTGCAGGTCGGCTGGGGACAGCCAAAGACTGATGGAGAGCGAACACAGCAAACGCTGGCTGAAACCGGACATGTCATCGAAGTATAAGCACTAGAGCTCCAAATGATGCTGAACGATATAACGTAAAAATTCGTTCTTGGCAAAGGCTGTTTATATATCACGATAAGAATGATCAAAATGACCAAAAAGAACTATCGCGCGAGAGAGAATGAGAGAGAGAGAGTGAGAGAGAGAGAGAGAGAGTGTTCCGTGTCAGAAAATTTACTCGACATCTCTTACATTAATTGTGCATTCTCTCTCTCTCTCTCTCTCTCTCTCTTCTCTCTCTCTCTCTCTCTCTCTAGTGTATTTTTAATTCCGATTAGGAAATAGACCTCAACCAATTCCGCCAAATCTTCCTATATTTAACCATCTCCTGCAGCTTCCTTCAGCTCTTGTGTTTATCGTTAATCTTTGCCTACTAATATCTTCTTCATGTATTTCTAAATTTACTTGTGGGTTCCAGGAAAAGGCCCTCCTTGTTATACTCTCCCTGGATTTTCTCAAGGTTCTTTTATTAACCTCTTAGTTCACTGGAATATGTATTGCTTCCTTCAAAATCTTTTTTGTTTGTGAGCTTATCTTACCATCTCAGTTCCATCTCGGCCTACCCCAGGGTCTCCACTATCTCCAGTACTATTCAATGTATTCACCATAATGATTATCTGGCAGGGGACGAACGCTGTCATTTGCAGACGACATCATGGTGTACATACAGGGGAGAAACATGGATGAAATTGCTAATAAACTCCAGGAAGAACTGAACCGCATAATGGCCTGGTGGGATGTTTCTGGTGCAACGATAAACCATACCAAGGCTGTGTTATCATGGTTCTCTCTAAATAATCACATTGTGAAGTCTGACACGCCACAAGTCACTTTAGATGGACATGCACTCACCCGAACAGCATCTATGAGTTATTTGGGTGTAAAATTTGATCGCAGTCTATGCTTTAGGGACCATATCGACCAAGTTATTGCAAAGGCTCGCAACGCACTATCCGCACTGAGAATCATGGCGGCTGCTAACATTGAGCAACGCCTTCTTGTGCTCTTGTACCAAGGTGTTGTTCTGTCATGTATAGAATATGCATGCGCTCTCCTAACAATTAGTCCTACGCAAACAGTGAGACTGGAAAGAATTATTCTTCTTCTTTCTTCTGCGTTCTCACTAGATTGGGATTTCGGATTCCCTAACAAAGGCAGCCGTCTGCCTCAGATCATCAGCCACGCCATACAGTTTGTCTTGGATGCTGGTGTAAGTGGGCCACCTCTTTCTTCTCAGGTCTGCATACTGGGGGCAGTTCAGTAGGATATGTTCTGTTGTCATACTTGCTAAGCCACAGGGGCACAGGTCGTTGGTGCCTATCTTGAATTTGGTGTACAGGGGTGTCTCATTCTGTTGTGACCCGTCCGAAGGCGAAGTATAGCTATCTGGTCCCTTCTGGACAGTTGGTAATATCCATCATTCTTGTTGTGTTTTGAGTGTTCTTTATCCCACTTTGCCCTGTAGTGCCCTTTGGCGATGGTTTTGCTTCTTCATAGCTAACCATGTTGTTATCTTGGGGCATTCTGTTCCCTCTTTAGCCAGTCTGTCAGCATCTTCATTCCCTTGATCTTGCAGTGTGAGGGTACCCACTGGATTACTACCCTCTCCGATTCATGGGATAACTGAGCTAATGTTGACCTGAGATCACTTAGTTCTGTGTTCCTTTCAGATTTCAGTGCTGAGATAGCAGACAATGCGTCAGTCAAGAGCACTATTTTTCCATGTATTTGGTTCATATTTTGTAGTGCCATTTTGCAGCTGCACTGAGGGCCTCTACCTCAGCCCTGAAATTGGTTGAGAACTTGCCGGTGGCCAGAGCTAAGGTTCTCCATTTTTTAGTCTTCAGAAAGAATTCAGAATGAGGCTATGCGCATCATTCTGGGATGCACCTAAAGATACACCAGGAGTGTCAATGCGATTCCTTCTTGACCTCCCAACTATTGCTAACAGAATTGAAACTTGGAGGGTTCGACCATATCTAAGAATCAATGCAAACAAGGAACATCCTCTCCATGAAGAACTCATTAAAGAGAAAGGTGTAGACTCAAGAGAGGCAGATCATGGCTGAGTCAGGCGGAAGATACGCTTAGGAAAATATGTGATCCTTCGGGAATTGAAACAGGAGAGGAATGGATTGCTGTGCCACATCAATTTCAAACTGCTTTCACCGTTATTACATCTATCAAGAAAAACTGCGAACAAAATAATCTATCACTGCTAAACGTGGAGGTAAAGGCTCTCTTGAATGACATCATCAATGATACAGATGTGGTTATTTACACCGATGGTTCAGTCATTCGCCAACAAGGCTGTGCGTGGGCTTTTTCAGCACGCTCAGGAGGAAAATAATAAGAGAGGCCAGTGGGGCCTACACAACAACCACAAGTAGCTTGACAATGGAGGTTCGGGCGGTTACGGAGGCGGTGAACTGGTTGGCATCTCACAATTACTCTCATGTTTTCATACTCAGTGACTCCATGAGCATGATTCGTAAAGTCGAATCAGGTATGGTGAGACGCAACTGGGTGGAGGTACTGGTACAGACAATGATCAGAGAAATCACCTTCATTTTTGTCCCTGGGCACGCAGGAGTTAGGGTAATGAACAAGCTGATAGATTGGCTGGCTTGGCTACAATAACAGAGGGAGCTGCCATGGATCGAAGTGACATTCTTCACGCATTGAGAGAGTCTTTCCGAACAGAGGAGTTTCAGGGCTGTGAATCCCACTCGCTGACTCGATTGAAAGAGATGGGTGTCAATATTGGTGCAGCCCAAAAAGAACGACATACTAAATATGCAAAGAGATTGATTAATCAACATCGAACTGGCGTGTTGGGTCGCTGGACGCTGCTGGATTTGCTGAGGCGGAGATCGGAGCACCTATGGACATGTCCGGAGTGCTATGATGATAGTCCTCATATAACTGATAACTCAGCTCCATCTTTTCTGAACAAAAACCATTTGATCAATGTTTGCTGAATGTTTGTTGTTTATGCGTTATTATTTTAGTAGTTTTCCATGTCTATGACCCACTTATTGTATATTATTTATCCATGTTTCTAACCCACTAATTATATATTATAGTCTGTCCATTAATTCGTGAGCACGTTTGAAATTGATTTTCTCGAAAACTACCTGTTGGATCTCAGTGATTTTTGCAAGCAGCCTTAGAATATCCATGACGCTAGAGAAATATTTTTTCCAAGAAAATTTGATGTAGTTTGAAATATTTCTTCTTCAGGTTATATTAAAATCAACCTCACCGGATTGTACACAATAGTAACAGATCTACGGTACACAGGCACGTTGTTCTAAAAATACATTATGGTAACATTGAAATATTGTGAGTAAACAACAATTTCACGAATTCCCGTGCACCTAACCAGGTCGACTTTGAAAGCGGAAAGCATATGACGTTATAATTGGGATACCGTTGTATAGTTATAGGTGTATCTCGCTATTTGTATGAAGCTATTGTATCATATTTGTTGGCTTATCAAAACTGACATTGATATCACATTCATAATGAGTCTGAAGTGCACATTTATAACAATGCAGAAGGTTACAGTTTTACTATACCAACACTTCCGTAGGGAATCTAAGAGAGGTCATCTATATTGCGATATTCATAACCTGAGAAACGAACGCAACTGGCGCTTGGTCTGAATAGAGAATCCTTTTCCCGATGGATTAAACAGGACACAAAGTGCACTAATGTCAAGCAAGGAAGGAAAAGAACAATTGACGACTTTGACATAGATGTCATAAGACAGGAGCTCTTGAAAATGTTTGCGACAAATCAACTTGTTACTCTCAGGAAACTGAAATTAAAACTGCAATCAGATTGCAGCATAGACATTTCTAAAAGTACTCTATGGAAAATTGTAAGAGCCGCCAGCTTCACCTTCAGAAAAACTATAGGCGGCAGGAATATTATTTGTGAAAAGCCACATTTAATTGCTGCCCGAAGTAAATACCTGAGGCAGATCCGTGAGCGGCGGAGGCAAGGCTATGATATTGTATATTTGGACGAATCCTGGGTCAATGCTCACCACACCAATGCTAAAAATGGCAATCAGTAGACGGTGAACAGAAAAGAAAAATACTAAGCAGCAAAGGCCAGCGTATTATACTAACACATGCAGGAAGCAGTGAAGAAGGTCTTGTCCATGACGCTGGACTTATTTTCCAATCAAAAAGTACGACGTAGGGACTACCACACATAAATGAATGGACATATTTTCAGGCACTGGATGGAGAAAGATCTACTTCAAATTCTAAACAGACCATCATGCTTGGTAATGGATAATGCATCCTATCACAACGCAGTATCAGCGGAAGACAAAGTACCAACTGCATCAAATACAAAGATCAAATTAGGACTTGGCTTGCTAAGGAAAATGTCAGCTTCGATGATACATATTTGAAACCCGAGTTGTTGCACCTGGTGAGGATGACAAATAAGACAAAGGTGTTTCATATTGACAAAATCATTGCGGAATACGGCCACACGTCTTTGCGACTACCTCCATATCATGCTCAATCCGATAGAGCTTGTCTGGGCTAAAGTAAAGGGCAAGTTGCCGAACAGAACAGGACGTTTAAAATGTGTGATGTTGAAGTTCTGACACGTGAGTCCCTCTCAATGATAGACATGCAGTTCTGGAAGAAGTGTGTTGAACATGTGCTCCGAGAGAAAGACGAGTACTGGCACCGAGATGGATTACAATTTGTCAGCCAGTAACAATTATCAACCTCATGGAATCGTCAGATTCGGGATGATACAAATCATATTTTGATTACAGACTGAGAAATAGCAACGTATACATTTCCATATCCAAATGCGTCTACCATCATACAATTTGTGGTGAAGTTAAGACACCCTGGGGTCTAATGGTGACCGAAGGGAGGACTAACTGTTGCATATTGTATCCAAGTTCACGATTGCACATAAAGGGCAACACACTTAATTACTTGACCTATCAAGTTAATATGGAATACTCCTATGAATAGAATTGACATGGACAAATTCTAGGGATTACTGTAAAATCTAAAATTTGAGCCATTGTCATTGTCATTGTAATATTTGCAATTGTCATAAAAGATCAAAGGAATTCGCCGATGTGCAAAATCCGAAGCATCTATGGACTACTGGTTAGCTTTATTTTAGCGTCATGGATATTCTAAGGCTGCATGCAAAAATCACTGAGATCCAACAGGTAGTTTTCGAGCAAATCAATTTCAAACGTGCTCACGAATTAATGGACAGACTTTAGTTATCCATGTTTCTGACCCACTAATTATATATTAGTTTTCCAATTAGTTAAATATTAAATTGACTTGATTGCACCGGTTTTACCCCATACGGCTCGGTCCACATCTCCGAGAGTATTGCACAAAGCACGAACTCCGTAGCTCCAACAACAATCCTAGGGTCTCTGGAAAAAACTGCACTCGTGAACAGAATGGCGCGGTCCGGACTCGAACTCACGACCTTCGACTCACAAGGCTTAACCACTTAGCCACAAAGACCCCCATCCGAGTTAAATATTAGTTTAAATATATATTAGTATATATTAGAATATTAATTTCGTTTGGAAGGACTGTATTTTCGCTCTTGTTGTTTGTGTAATGGTCCATGACTCACAACCATACTTAATCACAAAAAAATTGCGCGCTCTCAGTATTTTTAATTTTAATACTTTGCTGGTGCTTTGTCACATGTTCTTCATTGTGTTTAACTTCTTGATTGCTATTGTCAATCTTCTTGAGATCTCTTTGAAGCAGTCACAATTATTGTTGACTATTGATCCCAGATATTCTACACGTTTGAGTTCCTCATTGTTTATTTGGATGTTAGGTGAGCCTTTTGCTTTATTAGTTGACATGATTTTTGTTTTTTCTATATTCAAATAATGATGTTTGTCTTCACCATGTTTCTGGGCGTCATGATTTGGTTTTCCAAATCTTCTTTGCTGGTGGATAATAATACTGTATCGTCTGCGTATCTACCTGATGCATGGAACAGAGGAGTCATCATCAAGATACCCAAAAGGGCTCCCTTGCCGATTGTAATAATTGGCGTGGAATAACACTGCTTTCTGTCCCAAGTAAAATCTTAAGCAAAATCATCGTACAACGTATTACTGATGCTGTGGATAAGAAACTGAGAAAGGAACAAGCAGGATTTCGCAGAGGACGGAGCTGTATAGGCCAAATATTTGCTCTTAGAAATATCATAGAGCAGTGCACAGAATGGCAAAGCAAACTCTATATCAACTTTGTAGATTTTGAAAAAGCTTTTGATAGCATACACCGCGAAAGTCTATGGCGTATCCTAAGATGGTATGGAATCCACTGTGTTTTATAAATATTATAAAAAGCTGCTACAGCAAGTTTGCATGCAGTGTTGAAACCTCAGAGCTAAAGTTTGAAGTCAAAACAGACGTGCGACAAGGATGTGTTATGTCAGACTTATTATTCAACACTGTCATAGATTGGGTGATGCGTAAAACAACGGAAGATAAGGCAAGAGCTATTAGATGGACGCTCACATCCACTCTGGAAGACCTAGATTTTGCAGATGACATCGCACTCCTATCTCATACACATAGATATATCCAAGAAAAGACCTGCCGCCTTAACCAATATAGTGAGATGGTTAGGCTGAAAATAAATCAGAAGAAAACTGAAGAAATGACTCTGAACATAGCAACCCCAGCACCAGTCAAACTAGAAGGTAAAACCCTCCGAGATACAACTGCTTTCACATACCTTGGAAGTGTTATTAGCAATGAAGGAGGCGCTGGATCTGACATTAAAAACAGACTGAGTAAGGCACGAAGTGCATTCATGACCCTTCAGACCGTCTGGAAATCTGCCCAATACAGCATCAGAACCAAGACTAGTATCTACAACAGCTGTGTGCTGTCAACATTGCTGTACGGATCGGAATGCTAGAGAATGACAGAACAGGATATGTCCAGACTCTCCACCTTTCATACAACTTGTCTGCGAAAAATCTTACGCATGTACTGGCCGACTATTATCTCGAACCAAGAATTTCTTGCACGATGCCAACAAGAGAATATGGGCATTATCATCCGAAGAAGACGCTGGAGATGGATTGGACATGTGATGCGCATGGAGACTGGCTCCGACACGAAAACTGCACTGAGATGGACTCCAGAGGGTAGGCGAAAGCGTGGAAGACCCAAGACGACCTGGAGGAGAACGATAGAGCAAGAACTGAAGGAAATGAATCATAGCTGGAACACAATACAGAGGAAGGCCATGAACAGGGAAGAATGGTGTGCGTTTGTTGCTGTCCTAAACGCCAAGGGCGTAACAGGCTAAAGAGAGAAAGAGAGTCTGCGTATCTAAACTCTGGTATGCATTTGCCGCTAATAGTGAAAGGGTCGTAATTCACATAGTTGGCATCGTCTTTTACATTCCCCATGATGTTCTCCGCATATATGTTGAATAAATATGGGGACAAAATACATCCTTGTCTTACTCCCTTTTGAATCTCGAACCATTCAGCTATTTCACCTCCTATTTTAATGGTTGCCTGTTGTTCGTGGTATAGAGATTCTATGAGTTGTATTATGTGTGTTGGAAAGTGCATGTCTTTCATGATGTTCCACATTTTCTGATGTTGTATATGATCGAAAGCCTTGCTACAGTCTATGAAACATGCATGCAGGTCTATGTTGTATTCTCTGCATTTCTCGATAATGAGTCTCATGCTACAAATATGGTCTCTAGTGCCTCTACCTCTTCTGAAACCTGCTTGTGTTTCGTGTATTTCATCTTCTAATTTTTGTTCCATCCTCTTCATGATGATTTTTAGTAGGATTTTGCTGGCGTGACTTATAAGATCAATAGTTCTGTAGTTGGTACATAGTTTCAGATTTCCCTTCTTTGGAATAGGTATAAATACTGATCTTTTCCATTCCTTTGGCCAGGAGGAGCTATTCCAAATCGTTGTACACAATTTATGATATACCCGAAAACTGGCCTCCCAGCCTGCTTGAATCAATTCCGCTGGTATATCATCGCACCCTGGTGACTTCCCTCTCTTTAGACTGTTGAAGGCCAGGCGCACTTCATCCAACATGGGCTCTGGTTCTGTCTCTTCGCTTTCTGTTGTTATCATATGTGAATTTTTAGATGTGTCTAAATGCGTGACAAATCAGCTGCATCATCATCAGGTGCCATGCCGGCTGGCGTAGGTGATCATGTATCTCCACAAATCTCTGTCTCTGGTGTTTGCTATCTTCTCAGATGTTGACGTTTTTCCGTGCCATGAATTCAGACTGTTCAAAATTTCTCTCTCTGTCTTCCTCTGTCTCATCTCCCTTTGATTTTACTGGTTGTCACAATGTGTTATAAGCCTACCCTTCTCATTACATATTCGATAAATGATAATTGCCTCTTTCTTTATTGGTGATCATTCTCTGTGTCTTGGCTTCATATGCACGATAAACACAAGAGTAGGAGGAAGCTGCAGATGATAGTTACATCTAGGAAGACTTGGCGGGAATTGGTTGAGATTCCCCAAACGGGGTTAAAAATGCACGAGAGAGAGAGAAAGAAAGAAAGAGAGAGATAGAGATGACGAGAGAGAGATAGAGAGGGAGAGAGAGAGAGAATATTCAATGAATGTAAGATAGATTGAGATGACCGAACACTTTAGTAGTGGATAAAGCTCTCTGTCATGACGACGGTGGCTTCAAACAATCTAGGATTATGTGCTTTCTTTTGGCTGTTAATTTCTAACCGATATTATTCATATCTGCAATACACAGTTACCGAGATGACCTATTTCAATTGGAGGTGGTTACCACACAATTTGTGTTGCCTCAAACTTCTCATCATTAACATTAGGTGCCGTCTCCGCATCAAAGGGCGGCTGTAACTAACCACCAACATCCATTTCAAAATCACATGTGAGTTTTTAGTATTTTGCATTCTTAATATATGACCAAACATTTCCATTTAATCTCTTTTATTTTAGCCCGCTTATAATGTTGGTGTCCGTGCTTCCATGTGATCTCATGATTATGTATTCTCTAATTCCAACAAGTGCAATTCATTCTTCTGAGACACCGTTATAATAAGTCTCTGATACGACTGTCTTGGTAATTGTTTTCTCATGTTTCTGCAAGACTTATATCTTATGTTGCTGTGATGTCGTGGCCAGAAATAGTGCCTCGTCCCTCTCCGCGGTATAGAATCAAGTAAAGAACTGCTGAAATAGTGCCGCGTCCCTCTCCGCGGTATAGAATCAAGTAAAGAACTGCTGAAATAGTGCTGCGTCCCTCTCCGCGGTATAGAATCAAGTAAAGAACTGCTGAAATAGTGCTGCGTCCCTCTCCGCGGTATAGAATCAAGTAAAGAACTGCTGAAATAGTGCTGCGTCCCTCTCCGCGGTATAGAATCAAGTAAAGAACTGCTGAAATAGTGCCGCGTCCCTCTCCGCGGTATAGAATCAAGTAAAGAACTGCTGAAATAGTGCTGCGTCCCTCTCCGCGGTATAGAATCAAGTAAAGAACTGCTGAAATAGTGCTGCGTCCCTCTCCGCGGTATAGAATCAAGTAAAGAACTGCTGAAATAGTGCTGCGTCCCTCTCCGCGGTATAGAATCAAGTAAAGAACTGCTGAAATAGTGCTGCGTCCCTCTCCGCGGTATAGAATCAAGTAAAGAACTGCTGAAATAGTGCTGCGTCCCTCTCCGCGGTATAGAATCAAGTAAAGAACTGCTGAAATAGAAATTCACAAGAGAAGATAGATAGGACACATAATGTCCCATTAACATTGCTAGACATGCACTGGACTAGAATCCACGGGGCAAAGGGATGCGAGACAGACCAAGGAACTTGTGAAGATATGAAATAATGGTAAATACATCGAATATGTGGTCCTCAGTGAGTCATTGAGACGGCTGTCAGGAAGTGATTGAGACGGCTGTGAGGAAGTCATTGAGACGGCTGTGAGGAAGTCATTGAGACGGCTGTCAGGAAGTCATTGAGACGGCTGTCAGGAAGTGATTGAGACGGCTGTCAGGAAGTCATTGAGACGACTGTCAGGAAGTGATTGAGACGACTGTCAGGAAGTCATTGAGACGGCTGTCAGGAAGTCATTGAGACGACTGTCAGGAAGTCATTGAGATGGCTGTCAGGAAGTCATTGAGACGGCTGTCAGGAAGTCATTGAGACGGCTGTCAGGAAGTCATTGAGACGGCTGTCAGGAAGTCATTGAGACGGCTGTCAGGAAGTCATTGAGACGGCTGTCAGGAAGTCATTGAGACGGCTGTCAGGAAGTCATTGAGACGGCTGTCAGGAAGTCATTGAGACGGCTGTCAGGAAGTCATTGAGACGGCTGTCAGGAAGTCATTGAGACGGCTGTCAGGAAGTCATTGAGACGGCTGTCAGGAATTAAGAGATAAAAGAAGAAGAAGAACTACATCAACATATGAAATAAGTGTTACACATTGTAAGTTTATGTTTTATTAACAATACATGAACTAAAGGGATGTGTTACACAATGTAAATTTATGTTTGGCTAACAACACATCAATAATAGATATATTTATATACATATAGTAAAAAAAAGTGAAAAATAATGGATTAAGCGTGAATAGAAATAAATATGTGGTCCTCAGTGAGTCATTGAGACGGCTGTCAGGAAGTGATTGAGACGGCTGTGAGGAAGTCATTGAGACGGCTGTGAGGAAGTCATTGAGACGGCTGTCAGGAAGTCATTGAGACGGCTGTCAGGAAGTGATTGAGACGGCTGTCAGGAAGTCATTGAGACGACTGTCAGGAAGTGATTGAGACGACTGTCAGGAAGTCATTGAGACGGCTGTCAGGAAGTCATTGAGACGACTGTCAGGAAGTGATTGAGACGACTGTCAGGAAGTCATTGAGACGGCTGTCAGGAAGTCATTGAGACGGCTGTCAGGAAGTCATTGAGATGGCTGTCAGGAAGTCATTGAGACGGCTGTCAGGAAGTCATTGAGACGGCTGTCAGGAAGGCATTGAGACGGCTGTCAGGAAGTGATTGAGACGACTGTCAGGAAGTCATTGAGACGGCTGTCAGGAAGTCATTGAGACGGCTGTCAGGAAGTCATTGAGACGGCTGTCAGGAAGTCATTGAGACGGCTGTCAGGAAGTCATTGAGACGGCTGTCAGGAAGGCATTGAGACGGCTGTCAGGAAGTTATTGAGACGGCTGTCAGGAAGTCATTGAGACGGCTGTCAGGAAGTCATTGAGACGGCTGTCAGGAAGTCATTGAGACGGCTGTCAGGAAGTCATTGAGACGGCTGTCAGGAAGTCATTGAGACGGCTGTCAGGAAGTCATTGAGACGGCTGTCAGGAAGTCATTGAGACGGCTGTCAGGAAGTCATTGAGACGGCTGTCAGGAAGTTATTGAGAGGGCTGTCAAGAAGTCATTGAGACGGCTGTCAGGAAGTCATTGAGACGGCTGTCAGGAAGTCATTGAGACGGCTGTCAGGAAGTTATTGAGACGGCTGTCAGGAAGTCATTGAGACGGCTGTCAGGAAGTTATTGAGACGGCTGTCAGGAAGTCATTGAGAGGGCTGTCAGGAAGTCATTGAGACGGCTGTCAGGAAGTCATTGAGACGGCTGTCAGGAAGTCATTGAGACGGCTGTCAGGAAGTCATTGAGACGGCTGTCAGGAAGTCATTGAGACGGCTGTCAGGAAGTCATTGAGACGGCTGTCAGGAAGTCATTGAGACGGCTGTCAGGAATTAAGAGATAAAAGAAGAAGAAGAACTACATCAACATATGAAATAAGTGTTACACATTGTAAGTTTATGTTTTATTAACAATACATGAACTAAAGGGATGTGTTACACAATGTAAATTTATGTTTGGCTAACAACACATCAATAATAGATATATTTATATACATATAGTAAAAAAAAGTGAAAAATAATGGATTAAGCGTGAATAGAAATAAAAAAAAGAGGTTATGGTTGTATCCAAGAAACAGGAAACACCAACATCTAATATCAAAATAAATAACGCAACACTAAAACAAGTCCATCGATTCAAGTATCTGGGAATATTCCTGACATCAGATGGCAGGTGTAAAACAGAGATCAGGAGTAGAATAGCTCAAACAAAAGCAACATTTATGACAATGCAAAGCACACTATGCGTGAATTCTCTACCAATGACATTGCAAAAACGAATACTCCAGTGCAATATTGAACAAATACTTATGTATGGCAGCGAATTATGGACAATGAACAAACAATCAATAAGATCATTGGAAGCCATGGAGATGTTGTTTTACAGAAGAATGTTGAAAATTCCATGGACAGCAAAGAAAACAAATGTGGAGGTTTCAAATCATGCCTGCACACAAAGAAACCTTATCAAAAGAATAAGAATCCGACAATCAAGGTTCTTTGGGCATATAATGCGAAGAGAAGGTTTAGAACATTTGGTGACTACAGGTAAAATTCAGGAAGGAGAGATCGTGGAAGACAGAAGGAGAAGATGTTGGATGGTCTGACATCATGGTTCGACACAAGATCGACATCAGAACTGATTACATGCACCAAGGAGAGAGAGAGTTGTAGAAAGACATGATCGCCTACCGCAGCATGCATGGCACTTGATTGATTGATATATATATATATATATAGTCATTTATTACATTTATTGAATTAAGAAACAGTTAGTACACATTTAAACACATATTTGAATATAATAGCGATAATATAACTCAGTTTAGTCAACTAAAATAAAATATGGCATATTCTTTACAGGACGTACCCATCAACCACATTAAAGGAGTCGATGATTTTCTAGGCACCACATAGTGTGAGGACGCAAGCATCACACCCTACCTTAACATTGGATGGAGATACTGGGGAGGTCTAAGATGACAAAGATAAGTTTTATTTTTATGCCAGGACATGCAGGTGTAAGGAGGAATGAAAGCGCGGATAGGCTTGCAGGTATGGCTGCTGTACAAAGCAGGCGAGCAATGCACCAGGCTGTTATTATAAATTCCCTAGGGGAGAGAAGTCGTGTACATGATTTAAGTAATAGTGGTGTGAATCTACAACACTAAACATACTGCAAGAATTCCAAATCAAGTGTGATGTAGCTAGACAAGAACGCTATGCTGGTAGACAAAGACGAATAGTAAACCAACAAATAGCCAGGGTCGTTAGTCACGAAACGCTTAGAGACATGATTGAACCTTCTCCAACCATCTTGACTTTGCCCTACCACTGGACATAGAATGAATTGGGTGAGAGAGTGAGATCGACGAACTGCGCAACTCATTCTCACTTTAAACCAAATCATCGCGCAAGTCACCATTTCATCCAAAAAAGGTAGTAAAGCTTCCCACAAGTGCAAGTATACCTTGCCCACACTGTACAAGAACATTTCAAGCCCGCATTGGGCTCACTAGTCATCTACGTTCACACAGACAAACATAACGCAACTACATTTCCTTGGATTAAAAGTGTGTGGTAATCATCACCCATGATGGACGAGCATCATCAGAGACATACTGAGGGGTAGCACTTAGGGACTAATTGGTTCGACGTGAGTGATGATTATCCGATGACTAAACTAAACTGAAAGTCAGAGGCGTGCCGTCCAATATATTATAGGACTCGCCTATTCCACAAGAGCAAAGACATTATAGTTAATCTAATTTGAATCAAATTTCCATGTGTCATGAAAGCATAAACTAAATGTATTGATTACACAGCATTCATATTTCTCACAATTTGCTTCACAATACTCAAACGATATTTCCTGCTAATTGAGATATTTCTCACAATTTGCTTCACAATACTCAAACGATATTTCCTGCTAATTGAGAAACCAAAGACATCACTCTGACATCGGTAGCGCTCGTTTTTTTTTACCAAAGTGGATCATGATGTATTCGGCTCTTTCCGTGATGGGACTTGGTTCGTCGTAGCCATTCCCCAAGTGACAGTCTGTGTATGTATATGAAAAACGCAACACATATCGTTCTGTCGTAAGTCTATTTATTTGCCGTTTTCATCTTCTAGTTTATAGTGCTTTGATTATTTAATTGTTCCCATTAATGAAAGAGATCTAGGGAAATGTTCAATCGTTCGATTGTCAATATAGTGTGACATCCCTTCAAAGTATGAAATATAGCGGGGGACTATAGCGCGTTTCAAAACGTTCGGTCAACGATTGACCTCAAATATCTCCATATTCATTGCATGGATGAACGTGATTTTTGCATGTGGTGTTGTATTTCCGATGTCCGAACGATTTTCTAAAATTCAATGTTGCAGGTAGTGTACTTTTCTTGCAACAGCGAATTCCTTTGATCTTTTCAAACCTAGTAATTATTTGGTGCTAGAAAAAAATAATTTACCGTAAATTTAAAAAATCACATATTGTCGGCATAGGCGTATATACAATTCGAATTTTGGAGGGTGAGATAACTCACTATATAAATCATATAAAGTGTTTACTCACTTACTCTGAGTCCGATGAGTCTAACATATTGATGACTATTCTTGGCTGCACGAACGACAGTCCATCTTTGTCCCAGTAGTCATTTTCCTCCTTTAAGACATGGTCTTCGCATTTACACCAATAATCTCTGTCTATCTTCGACAGGGCGGCATATGTTAGTTCTTTCATATTGCTTAGCTTGAAAGTTTTATTTTCAGCTGCTACAAGTCCTTTAACTTTGGCCCAAATGAGTTTAATTGGGTTTAAGTGTGAAAGATAATGTGGTAGTCTCAAACACACATGACCATGATGTTGAATCAACTTGTCTGTTTGGAATACCCTGGTCTTCTGTGATGTTTTAACAATAGATTGTAATTCAGGCTTCAAAACCCCTCGTTAAATGGAATGTTCTCCTTTCTGAGCCAAAGTTTTATAGCATCTTTGTACTCGAAGATGTCGGAATTTTGTCTTCTTCTGACACAGTGTTGTGGTATGATGCGTTGTCCATTATCACACAGGATGGTCTGTCTAGGGACGGAAGAAGAGTATGTTCAATCCAATCCCTAAATATGTTACCGTTCATCTCGGTATGATAGTCCCTGTTGTCCGTATAATTGGAAGTGAAAATAAGTTCAGTATCTTTAACCAGCCCATTTTGTCTGCTGCCTGCATGTGCCATTATCAGACGTTGTCCTTTTCCACTAGGTACATAACGTTTAATTGTTCCATCGGATAACTGCCACTCCTTTTCATTAGTGTGGTGAGCATTGTTCCAGGTTTCATTCACATACACAATATCGTAACCTTGATTACGCATTTCCCGTACTTCACGTAAATATTTACTTCTCAGACGTACTAAATGCGGCTTCTCGCAGATGACATTTCTCCCATTAGCGTACTTCCTAAAAGTAAAACCGATGCTTCTAACAGCTCTCCATAACGTTGATTTCGATACATCAATGTCATTATGTATTCTAAACCTAATCCTCAGCTTTCTTAGTGTCACAGTTTCTTTGGAATCGAACATTCTGCAAATTTCTCTTCTAATCACATCCCTGTCAAAATTGTCTACTACTTTCTTTCTGCCTTGAGTCAATGTATTGACTGTACTGACAGCTCCACTAACATTGAGTAATTTATGTAAATATCTTTTACTTAAGCCCAAAGCATGCATAGTTCTCTGTTCAGGATTTGATATACTCCGATACAGTTTTCCACGATTAGATTCTCTGATAAAATATTTATACATTTTCACAGCCACTGTATGCAGTGTAAGAAACTTGATTTTCATATCCATTGTATAACAAATCTAGAATACTAAACGTTTTGTAATACACCTATGCTCTGAAAACACAAACGGTAGATTGTAACTAAACACACAGGAAGGATCATTATACATTTTTTAAAAGTCCGATAAAGCGATTAAAATCGGGAAAACCATGTGAAAAACGTGCAAGTCGTGGAACTTGCAACATCTCACAAATATGAAGGGGTAATACTTCTCATTATATGGTTGGCTAAAGAGATGGTCACTTTTATATACTGTACATAAAGAAAATTTTAAACCATACGTTTGTTATTGAGTACAAAAATATCAACCTCGGGACATTACGATCATTAGATCATATGCAAAGTTACAACAAATAGGGTCAAGCGGTTGCAGAGATATTACATTTTCCCCGCGGAAAATCATTTGAAACGCACTATTGTATTTGAAAGCGATTCCTCAAAGCCTAGAGTATATTATATAGACGCGCGACAAGTAGTAGGTCAGAGGTATACTCAATACTGGATGCAGTGTCGTTAGCTTGTCACATGTGTTCTCGACCGATTATTCACAGTATCATTTGGAAGTCTCAGTTTGAAGAAAAGTATCAAATAATAACGAAAGGTACAGCCACAGACATTTCTGTAAGAATGAAAAATGAAATATGTGCCATATCAAAACGGACTATTATATTGCTACAAAACGGAGACTATTATATTGGTACAAAACGGGGACTATTATATTGCTACAAAACGGAGACTATTATATTGCTACAAAACGGGGACTATTATATTGGTACAAAACGGGGACTATTATATTGCTACAAAACGGAGACTATTATATTGCTACAAAACGGGGACTATTATATTGGTACAAAACGGAGACTATTATATTGCTACAAAACGGAGACTATTATATTGCTACAAAACGGGGACTATTATATTGCTACAAAACGGGGACTATTATATTGGTACAAAACGGGGACTATTATATTGCTACAAAATGTTTAAATGAATTGAAATCAAGAATCACATTCGTCCATGTGTTGCCGGGATTGCACGGCATGTAGTAAGAGGCGACTGAGGTAGGGGCCTAGGGAAGTTACCCTAGTAAATATAAAGCGTCGCAGAAATCAGATGTGCTGGCTTAATTGTAGGCGCTTAACTGGCACAACGTACAATCGCTCTTAGGCTCGAATCACATACAAATCACAAAGAGTGATTAACAAGTGGTCGATATGGAGCGTTCTAAGAAGACACAGATTGTATCAATTGTTGGCATTGTGTTGCTGTTGGAAACAGATTGTATCAATTGTTGGCATTGTGTACTGTTGGAAACAGATTGTATCAATTGTTGGCATTGTGTACTGTTGGAAACATATTGTATCAATTGTTGGCATTGTGTGCTGTTGGAAACAGATTGTATCAATTGTTGGCATTGTGTACTGTTGGAAACAGATTGTATCAATTGTTGGCATTGTGTACTGTTGGAAACATATTGTATCAATTGTTGGCATTGTGTGCTGTTGGAAACAGATTGTATCAATTGTTGGCATTGTGTGCTGTTGAAAACAGATTGTATCAATTGTTGGCATTGTGTACTGTTGGAAACATATTGTATCAATTGTTGGCATTGTGTGCTGTTGGAAACAGATTGTATCAATTGTTGGCATTGTGTGCTGTTGGAAACAGATTGTATCAATTGTTGGCATTGTGTGCTGTTGGAAACAGATTGTATCAATTGTTGGCATTGTGTGCTGTTGAAAACAGATTGTATCAATTGTTGGCATTGTGTGCTGTTGGAAACAGATTGTATCAATTGTTGGCATTGTGTTGCTGTTGGAAACAGATTGTATCAATTGTTGGCATTGTGTGCTGTTGGAAACAGATTGTATCAATTGTTGGCATTGTGTTGCTGTTGGAAACAGATTGTATCAATTGTTGGCATTGTGTGCTGTTGGAAACAGATTGTATCAATTGTTGGCATTGTGTGCTGTTGGAAATAGTTCAAGTAATGTGCAGTAATAATAGTTTATGTGATATCAATAATTTTCACAAAGCCAAGATGCAACACAAAAAGACTCACATCTATCCAAAATAACTACATTAAAAACTTTCGAAGAAACTAGATTAGATTTGTAATTGAGTGAGCCAAAAGAAGGTTCTAAAATATAAAACATAAGTATATTCAAACCGGGAACTACTGAGGCGATTAATTGATGCAGGCTTTTTTTTTTTGCTAAACCTTCTTCTTCTTCTGCATTCTCACTACATTGGATTTTCGGATTCTCTAATAAAGGCAGTCGTCTGTCTCAGATTGTCAGCCACGCCATACAGTTTGTCTTGGACGCTGGTGTAAATGGACCTATTCTTTCTTCTCAGGTCTGCATATTGGGGGTAGTTCTATATGATATGCTCTGTTGTTATACTCGCTACTCAGGTCTGCATATTGGGGGTAGTTCTATATGATATGCTCTGTTGTTTTACTCGCTACTCAGGTCTGCATATTGGGGGTAGTTCTATATGATATGCTCTGTTGTTTTACTTGCTAAGCGACAGGGGCACAGGTCGTTGGCGTCTATCTTGAATTGAGTGTACATGTGTTATCACATTCTGTTGTGATCTACGATGAGCCTTCTCTCCAGGTCTGTCTGTGTTCCTTTCTTGTCAATGTCACTTATTTCTTTTGAGAACTCTGGGAGCCTGCATGCTCAGGGAGTGGAGGTGCTGGCTGGTTGTATATGTCTTGGTTGAGCCAGTGTCAATATATTGCATCTTTGTGAGCAAGTTCTTTGGAGTTTGCCACAAGTTACTTCTTTCAATCTGCCCCTACCGTAGCTGTTGATTCAGGGGTGCATTGGATGGTTCATCAGTCTTTGTATTTTTCTCCTTGTTGAAGTACCTTCATGTCCCGCCTGTCCTCCATTGGCTGAAGCCCTGTCACAATACTTTTCCAGTTTCCAGTACTTCTATGGGGATAGACTTCTTGGTTCCAGTGATGATCGGTGAAACCTGATTTTACACTCTGCTTAGCTTTACAAATTGTGTCTTGGAGGTTGTGGCCCAGACTGCTATGCCATACTCAAGTACTGGTCGGACTCTTCCAGTGTACAACCTTTTCAAAATGCCACTATCTGCACCCCAGGTGGTGCCGCCTAGTTTGTTCATGATCCCCATTCTCTGCTTTGCTCTTTACCCAGCTTTGTCTATCTGTGTTTTCCAAGTCTGCTGTGCCAATCAGAAGTCATAAAAAACCCAGGAAAATTTCAATAACCGGGAAACTACATTCAATTCATACATTTACCTTATGAATACTATAGTAAATTAGAATTTCATCTTCAGATTGGTGGGGAAGGAGGCTTTAAAGGAACCTCTAACTTAATTCAAAACGACTTCATTGAATGTGTTGATGGTGTCATTCTGGATAAAATTACGTCAGAACTAAATGATGCATTTTTTCTAGTGGTAATGTTAGACAAAACTATGGACATTGCAAACCTTTCTCGAAAGTTAGACAAAACTATTGACATTGCAAAGCTTTCTCGAAAGTTAGACAAAACTATTGACATTGCAAAGCTTTCTCGAAAGTTAGACAAAACTATTGACATTACAAAGCTTTCTCGAAAGTTAGACAAAACTATTGACATTGCAAAGCTTTCTCGAAAGTTAGACAAAACTATGGACATTGCAAAGCTTTCTCGAAGGGCCTATGCTGTGTAAACTGTGAACGGTAAAAGTATCCTTGCTAAGCTGCCTTGTTCCAGAACCTAGTCCCCTTTGAGTAAAGACACCGCACGCCACTGCTGAGAGTTATACTGAGGGGGAGATCGGAGCACTTATGGACTAATTTGGTTCGACGTACAGTGATGATGATCCGACGACTAAACTACACTAAACACCATACCTATCTTCTTTATCGCTTTTTATGACATGCAATAGAAGGCAGTGGTTCTATTCTTCGATCCTAGGAAAGCACACGTGGACAGTGAGAGAGAGAGAGAGAGTTATGGATACTTCCACAAAGAATATGGTGATGTAGAACGTTTGATTGGGAGAGACGGTAAAGGGTACAGTATACAAACGCGATGAACACTTTTGTCTATGTTTGTATTAATATCATCTGACTTGTCCACTGTTACAGAGAAACGTTTTCTTGATTTCTGAAAGTCAAACATGATAATATATTTAATAGGTATCATAGAAGTAGATTTTCGGAAAATCAATCAATTAAGTGGCATGACTGCCGGCGTAGGCGATCATGTCTCTACACAACTCTCTTTGTTTGGTACATATAATCAGTTCTGACGTCGATCTTTTGTCGAACCACGATGTCAGGCCATCCAACATCTGCTCCCTCTGTCTTCCACGATCTTTCCTTCCCTGAATTTTACCTGTTGTTACCAAATGTTCTAAACCTTCTCTTCACATTATATGACAGAAGAACCTTGATTGTTGGATTCTTATTCTTTTGATAAGGTTTCTTTGTGCGCAGACCTGATTTAAAACCTCCACATTTGTTTTCTTTGCTGGCCATGGAATTTTCAGCATTCTACTGTAAAACCACATTTCTGTGGCATCCAATGATCGTATTGATTGTTTGCTCGTTGTCCATGATTCGCTGCCATACATAAGTATTGGTTCAATATAACACTGGAGTATTCGTTTTCGCAAAGTCATTGGTAGTGAGTTCACAAATGGTGTTTTCTTCATGTTCATAAAGTTAAGCTATTCTACTTCTAATCTCTGTTGTACATCTTTCATCTGATGTTATGAATGTTTCCAGATACTTGAATCGATGGACTTGTTTCATTGTTGTCTTATTTATTTTGATATTACATTTTGCTGTTTCCTGTTTCTTGGAGACAACCATAACCTCTGTTTTCTTTACATTCATGCTGAATCTCTTCTTTTCACTCGAACAATATATTTGTTAGTGTACAATGCATGATTTATTGTCAGACCAATTTCATTATGTAACCTATGATTTATTATATAATAGATTGTATAGTGTATAATAGATTGTATAGTGTATAATAGATTGTATAGTGTATAATAGATTGTATAGTGTATAATAGATTGTATAGTGTATAATAGATTGTATAGTGTATAATAGATTGTATAGTGTATAATAGATTGTATAGTGTATAATAGATTGTATAGTGTATGATAGATTGTATAGTGTATGATAGATTGTATAGTGTATAATAGATTGTATAGTGTATAATAGATTGTATAGTGTATAATAGATTGTATAGTGTATAATAGATTGTATAGTGTATGATAGATTGTATAGTGTATAATAGATTGTATAGTGTATAATAGATTGTATAGTGTATAATAGATTGTATAGTGTATAATAGATTGTATAGTGTATAATAGATTGTATAGTGTATAATAGATTGTATAGTGTATAATAGATTGTATAGTGTATAATAGATTGTATAGTGTATGATAGATTGTATAGTGTATAATAGATTGTATAGTGTATAATAGATTGTATAGTGTATGATAGATTGTATAGTGTATAATAGATTGTATAGTGTATAATAGATTGTATAGTGTATGTATGATAGATTGTATAGTGTATGATAGATTGTATAGTGTATGATAGATTGTATAGTGTATAATAGATTGTATAGTGTATGTATGATAGATTGTATAGTGTATAATAGATTGTATAGTGTATGTATGATAGATTGTATAGTGTATGATAGATTGTATAGTGTATGATAGATTGTATAGTGTATAATAGATTGTATAGTGTATGTATGATAGATTGTATAGTGTATAATAGATTGTATAGTGTATGTATGATAGATTGTATAGTGTATGATAGATTGTATAGTGTATGATAGATTGTATAGTGTATAATAGATTGTATAGTGTATAATAGATTGTATAGTGTATAATAGATTGTATAGTGTATAATAGATTGTATAGTGTATAATAGATTGTATAGTGTATAATAGATTGTATAGTGTATAATAGATTGTATAGTGTATGTATGATAGATTGTATAGTGTATAATAGATTGTATAGTGTATAATAGATTGTATAGTGTATAATAGATTGTATAGTGTATGATAGATTGTATAGTGTATGATAGATTGTATAGTGTATGATAGATTGTATAGTGTATAATAGATTGTATAGTGTATAATAGATTGTATAGTGTATAATAGATTGTATAGTGTATGTATGATAGATTGTATAGTGTATAATAGATTGTATAGTGTATAATAGATTGTATAGTGTATAATAGATTGTATAGTGTATAATAGATTGTATAGTGTATGTATGATAGATTGTATAGTGTATAATAGATTGTATAGTGTATAATAGATTGTATAGTGTATAATAGATTGTATAGTGTATAATAGATTGTATAGTAAGTATGTTGATGTGATAATGATTGTATAGTGTATAATAGATTGTATAGTGTATAATAGATTGTATAGTGTATAATAGATTGTATAGTGTATAATAGATTGTATAGTGTATAATAGATTGTATAGTGTATAATAGATTGTATAGTGTATAATAGATTGTATAGTGTATAATAGATTGTATAGTGTATAATAGATTGTATAGTGTATAATAGATTGTATAGTGTATAATAGATTGTATAGTGTATAATAGAGTTAGTAGATAGTGTATAATAGATTGTATAGTGTATAATAGATTGTATAGTGTATAATAGATTGTATAGTGTATAATAGATTGTATAGTGTATAATAGATTGTATAGTGTATAATAGATTGTATAGTGTATAATAGATTGTATAGTGTATAATAGATTGTATAGTGTATAATAGATTGTATAGTGTATAATAGATTGTATAGTGTATAATAGATTGTATAGTGTATAATAGATTGTATAGTGTATAATAGATTGTATAGTGTATATAAGATTGATAGATGTATGTATATAGATTGTATAGTGTATGATAGATTGTATAGTGTATAATAGATTGTATAGTGTATAATAGATTGTATAGTGTATGATAGATTGTATAGTGTATGATAGATTGTATAGTGTATGATAGATTGTATAGTGTATGATAGATTGTATAGTGTATGATAGATTGTATAGTGTATAATAGATTGTATAGTGTATGATAGATTGTATAGTGTATGATAGATTGTATAGTGTATAATAGATTGTATAGTGTATAATAGATTGTATAGTGTATGATAGATTGTATAGTGTATGATAGATTGTATAGTGTATAATAGATTGTATAGTGTATAATAGATTGTATAGTGTATGATAGATTGTATAGTGTATAATAGATTGTATAGTGTATAATAGATTGTATAGTGTATAATAGATTGTATAGTGTATAATAGATTGTATAGTGTATAATAGATTGTATAGTGTATGATAGATTGTATAGTGTATGATAGATTGTATAGTGTATGATAGATTGTATAGTGTATGATAGATTGTATAGTGTATGATAGATTGTATAGTGTATGATAGATTGTATAGTGTATGATAGATTGTATAGTGTATGATAGATGTATAGTGTATATAGATTGTATAGTGTATGTATAAGATTGTATAGTGTATGTATGATAGATTGTATAGTGTATGATAGATAGATATGTATGATGATGTATGTATGATAAGATTGTATAGTGTATGTATGATAGATTGTATAGTGTATGTATGATAGATTGTATAGTGTATGTATGATAGATTTTATAGTGTATGTATGGAAGAACTTCAATTTGTAGAGAGCTACAAATATCTGGGTTCAATAATTAACAATAACTGTGACTGCTCCAAAGAGATCTCAAGAAGATTGGCAATAGCAATCAAGAAGTTAAACACAATGAAGAACATGTGGCAAAGCACCAGCAAAATATTAAAATTACAAATATTGAGAGCATGCATTTTCCCAGCTGCTACTTATGGTTGTGAATCATGGACTATTACACAACAATTAAGAACGAAAATCAAGTCCTTCGAAACTAAATGCTACAGAAAGATTCTACGAATACCATGGACAGAAAAAGAAAGAACACTGATGTCCTGAAAGAACTAAATGTTAAAGAGAATTGGCTGATAAACAACATACTATACAGAAAAATTACATACTTTGGTCACATCAAGCGTCACGATGGCCTGGAAAGAACAATACTAGAGGGCAGGGTCCCAGGAGGCAGAGGCAGACCAAGAAGAAGATGGCAACAAGATATTAAAGAAACCATGAATATAACCATCGACGAAGTGGGTGAACTGGCAAGAGACAGAGTGAATTTCAGATGTGCTGCAAAGAGAGCAACGTCCTATAAAGGACACGCACTTTGATGATGAGTGTATGTATTATAGATTGTATAGTGTATTAGTGCAGATATCACACTGGAATCTAAAATGATAAAAATAACAGAGCAGTTCACCTATTTAGGTAGCAATTTTGATTGCACTGGAAATGTTAAAAAGAAATTATGATACGAATTGGCAAAGCAACATCAGCTTTTAAAAGTCTAAATAAAATATGGAACTGCAAGTTATATAGTATTAAAACTAAATTACGAATTTTCAATTCAAATGTTGTATCAATCCAGGAGAGTTGGAAAATGACTAAAGATATAGAAAGCAAGTTGAATGCATTTGAAAATAGATGTCTGAGAAAAATAATGAATATAAAATGGAACGAATTCAGAAGAAGTGATGAAATCAGAGACATGTCTGGTCAATCACTAGTGACAACTGTTATAAGAAAGAGAAGATGGAGATATGTTGGGCACACCTTGAGGAGAAATGATCAACGAATATCAAAGCAGGCATTGAAGTGGGATGCAAAGGGTTCAAGAAAGAGAGGTCGACCTAAGGAGACCCTGAAACGAACTTTGCTGAGAGAGGCAGGAAATATCGGTCTCAATTCCATGGAGGAGATTGAGCGAGTTGCCCAGGATAGAGCGGTATGGAGAAATTACTTGCAGGCCCTATTTAACATATAACGGTACGAGAGGAATTATTATTATTATTATTTATAGTGTATTAAGGAGCATAGAATCAAGGAGAATAAAATATTTCTAACACATCAAACGACATGAGTGCCCAGAGAAGATCATTTTTGGAAGAAGAATGAGAGAAAGATCTAGAATACGATGGATGCAAGATGTCATTGACGATCTGAGAATGACTGATGCTGACGTTGGTCAACTTGCACAGAACAGAGAGCTTTTCACAACTGCTGACATGGGAACCAAGTTCTGGAAGGCACAAGCTACTTGATTATGATGATGATAGTGTTTGTATCCTTTCTTGTATGATAGACTGTATAATATATGAATGTTTTACTGCATTTATGGAAAAACTATGTTTAAATATTTTTGAGTTTGCACCCCAGGACATGCCGGCTTTTTTTGTCATCATAGCAAATCTTTGCATGACTTTTCTTGGAATTTGGTCTATGTTTGGCTTCCAGGTAAGTCTGCTGTCGAGGCTACTTCCAAGGTATATGGGTGTACCTGTTAGGTAATAATAATAATACATACCTTGGTAGGAAAATAGACACAGAAGGCGGTACAAACAAAGATGTCAAGATAAGAATACAAAAAGCAAGGGAAACTTTATTGCATTGAGTGAGATATGGAAGTCAAAGGAGATCAAAACAAACACAAAGCTGAGAATCTTTCAATCAAATGTGAAGTCAGTGCTGCTCTAGGGCTCGGAAACATGGAAGACAACAAAAGAAACCATCAGAAAACTACAGACCTTCATAAATGAATGCTTACGTAGAATACAGGGACTGAGATGATATGGTCAGATTACTAACGAGGAACTCAGAGAAAGAACTAAGCAGGTACCAGTGGAGGACGATGGATACAGGGACTGAGATGATATGGTCAGATTACTAACGAGGAACTCAGAGAAAGAACTAAGCAGGTACCAGTGGAGGACGATTGATAAGGCATACATTGAAAAGACCGATCTGAAGCATTGCAAGATAGACACTGTTTTGGACCCCGCTGGGAAAGATGAGTATGGGAGGACTAGACAGACTTGGAGAAGAGAGCTGGAGGCTGATATTAAAAGGATAGGTAAAACATGGAAAGAATAGGAAGGGATGGCAAGAAAGAGGAAGAGCTGTAAGAAGTTTGTTGAAGACTTCTGCTCCGTTGGGAGCTGAAAGGTGATGCAGCAGAACCAATTACAACGTCTTCTTCATTTCTTATTTCCGTACTCACCACATTTTTAGCTCTCTGTGCAGATTTTGGCGTCATTATCGTCGGAGTTCTATTCGGATCACTCTCAATTGAAATCTGGGAATAAACATCGAATCTCTCAAGTACAAGTCAAACTAAGAGCAAACATTGCAGATTAAATATTTGTAAAACTATGGTATATCGATTGTATCAGTTCTTCCTATTTGTAAAACTATGGTATATTGATTGTATCAGTTCTTCCTATTTGTAAAACTATGGTAGATTTATTGTATCAGTTCTTCATATTTGTAGAACTACGCATTCGCAGCTCTAAGTATATAAATGATGTCGCCGGTGTCATGAATATATACAAGTTTGAAAGGAAAGAATTAAACAAATTTATTGATTGAAATTTATGGATGCCCTTTTCACATCATATGAAGATACAATTCAGAGATAAAAGACAGAATAGCTCAGTCGAATTCAGCTTTTCTGAAGATGAAAAATATACTATGAAATAAATCCTTGTCAGTGGCGTCGAGGAAACGAGTAATCCAATGATATAAAGAGTCAATACTTTTATATGGTAGTGAGTCCGCAGGGAAAGAGGAGTAGGGGAAGACCTAGACAGACCTAGAGAAGAGAGCCGGAAGCTGATATTAAAAGGATAGGTAAAATATGGAAAGAATTGGAAGGGATGGCAAGAAAGAGGAAGAACTGTAAGAAGTTTGTTGAAGACCTGTGCTCCGTTGGGAGTTGAAAGGTGAGGAGAAGAAGAGTCATGGACAATGAACAGACAAATGGTAAGAACATTGGAAGCCACAGAAATGTGATTTCTCAGAAGAATGTTGAAAGTTTCATGGACAGCTAGAAAGACCAAAGAAGAAATCTTGTCCTAGAGAGATTTATATGGAAATAAGAAATCTTGTCCTAGAGAGATTTATATCGAAATAAGAAATCTTGTCCTAGAGAGATTTATATCGAAATAAGAAATCTTGTCCTAGAGAGATTTATATGGAAATCTCATCAATCGAATAAGAAGCAGACAACCAACATTTTTTGAAGATATAATTAGAAGTGACAGTTTAGAACATTTGGTTACAACAGGTAAAATACAGGGAAGAGAGATAACGGAAACAAAGGGACAAGATTACGGACTGTCTGAAATCTTGGTTTGCAATGTTTCGATGGCGTAGTTGATGGATTGTACCTGAGACAGACAGATGTGAGAGACCTACGCCAACCGGCACGGCATTTGCTTGATTGATCAGGAACAGACCAATCATATCCACAATAACTAGCGTTACTATTAATATATAAGAGTTTCAATACCAAAAATTGCCTGTACAAACGATGAACACATAAATATCTAATATATAACAGTTTCAATACCAAAAATTGCCTGTACAAACGATGAACACATAAATATCTAATATATAACAGTTTCAATATCAAAAATTGCCTGTACAAACGATGAACACATACATATCTAATATATAACAGTTTCAATATCAAAAATTGCCTGTACAAACGATGAACACATAAATGATGAACTAACGAGGAACTCAGAGAAAAAACTAAGCAGGTACCAGTGGAGGACGATGGATACAGGGACTGAGATGATATGGTCAGATTACTAACGAGGAACTCAGAGAAAGAACTAAGCAGGTACCAGTGGAGGACGATTGATAAGGCATACATTGAAAAGACCGATCTGAAGCATTGCAAGATAGACACTGTTTTGGACCCCGCTGGGAAAGATGAGTATGGGAGGCCTAGACAGACTTGGAGAAGAGAGCTGGAGGCTGATATTAAAAGGATAGGTAAAACATGGAAAGAATAGGAAGGGATGGCAAGAAAGAGGAAGAGCTGTAAGAAGTTTGTTGAAGACTTCTGCTCCGTTGGGAGCTGAAAGGTGATGCAGCAGAACCAATTACAACGTCTTCTTCATTTCTTATTTCCGTACTCACCACATTTTTAGCTCTCTGTGCAGATTTTGGCGTCATTATCGTCGGAGTTCTATTCGGATCACTCTCAATTGAAATCTGGGAATAAACATCGAATCTCTCAAGTACAAGTCAAACTAAGAGCAAACATTGCAGATTAAATATTTGTTAAACTATGGTATATCGATTGTATCAGTTCTTCCTATTTGTAAAACTATGGTATATTGATTGTATCAGTTCTTCCTATTTGTAAAACTATGGTAGATTTATTGTATCAGTTCTTCATATTTGTAGAACTACGCATTCGCAGCTCTAAGTATATAAATGATGTCGCCGGTGTCATGAATATATACAAGTTTGAAAGGAAAGAATTAAACAAATTTATTGATTGAAATTTATGGATGCCCTTTTCACATCATATGAAGATACAATTCAGAGATAAAAGACAGAATAGCTCAGTCGAATTCAGCTTTTCTGAAGATGAAAAATATACTATGAAATAAATCCTTGTCAGTGGCGTCGAGGAAACGAGTAATCCAATGATATAAAGAGTCAATACTTTTATATGGTAGTGAGTCCGCAGGGAAAGAGGAGTAGGGGAAGACCTAGACAGACCTAGAGAAGAGAGCCGGAAGCTGATATTAAAAGGATAGGTAAAATATGGAAAGAATTGGAAGGGATGGCAAGAAAGAGGAAGAACTGTAAGAAGTTTGTTGAAGACCTGTGCTCCGTTGGGAGTTGAAAGGTGAGGAGAAGAAGAGTCATGGACAATGAACAGACAAATGGTAAGAACATTGGAAGCCACAGAAATGTGATTTCTCAGAAGAATGTTGAAAGTTTCATGGACAGCTAGAAAGACCAAAGAAGAAATCTTGTCCTAGAGAGATTTATATGGAAATAAGAAATCTTGTCCTAGAGAGATTTATATCGAAATAAGAAATCTTGTCCTAGAAAATTTATATCGAAATAAGAAATCTTGTCCTAGAGAGATTTATATGGAAATCTCATCAATCGAATAAGAAGCAGACAACCAACATTTTTTGAAGATATAATTAGAAGTGACAGTTTAGAACATTTGGTTACAACAGGTAAAATACAGGGAAGAGAGATAACGGGAAACAAAGGGACAAGATTACGGACTGTCTGAAATCTTGGTTTGCAATGTTTCGATGGCGTAGTTGATGGATTGTACCTGAGACAGACAGATGTGAGAGACCTACGCCAACCGGCACGGCATTTGCTTGATTGATCAGGAACAGACCAATCATATCCACAATAACTAGCGTTACTATTAATATATAAGAGTTTCAATACCAAAAATTGCCTGTACAAACGATGAACACATAAATATCTAATATATAACAGTTTCAATACCAAAAATTGCCTGTACAAACGATGAACACATAAATATCTAATATATAACAGTTTCAATACCAAAAATTGCCTGTACAAACGATGAACACATAAATATCTAATATATAACAGTTTCAATATCAAAAATTGCCTGTACAAACGATGAACACATACATATCTAATATATAACAGTTTCAATATCAAAAATTGCCTGTACAAACGATGAACACATAAATGATGAACTAACGAGGAACTCAGAGAAAAAACTAAGCAGGTACCAGTGGAGGACGATGGATACAGGGACTGAGATGATATGGTCAGATTACTAACGAGGAACTCAGAGAAAGAACTAAGCAGGTACCAGTGGAGGACGATTGATAAGGCATACATTGAAAAGACCGATCTGAAGCATTGCAAGATAGACACTGTTTTGGACCCCGCTGGGAAAGATGAGTATGGGAGGCCTAGACAGACTTGGAGAAGAGAGCTGGAGGCTGATATTAAAAGGATAGGTAAAACATGGAAAGAATAGGAAGGGATGGCAAGAAAGAGGAAGAGCTGTAAGAAGTTTGTTGAAGACTTCTGCTCCGTTGGGAGCTGAAAGGTGATGCAGCAGAACCAATTACAACGTCTTCTTCATTTCTTATTTCCGTACTCACATTTTTAGCTCTCTGTGCAGATTTTGGCGTCATTATCGTCGGAGTTCTATTCGGATCACTCTCAATTGAAATCTGGGAATAAACATCGAATCTCTCAAGTACAAGTCAAACTAAGAGCAAACATTGCAGATTAAATATTTGTTAAACTATGGTATATCGATTGTATCAGTTCTTCCTATTTGTAAAACTATGGTATATCGATTGTATCAGTTCTTCCTATTTGTAAAACTATGGTATATTGATTGTATCAGTTCTTCCTATTTGTAAAACTATGGTAGATTTATTGTATCAGTTCTTCATATTTGTAGAACTACGCATTCGCAGCTCTAAGTATATAAATGATGTCGCCGGTGTCATGAATATATACAAGTTTGAAAGGAAAGAATTAAACAAATTTATTGATTGAAATTTATGGATGCCCTTTTCACATCATATGAAGATACAATTCAGAGATAAAAGACAGAATAGCTCAGTCGAATTCAGCTTTTCTGAAGATGAAAAATATACTATGAAATAAATCCTTGTCAGTGGCGTCGAGGAAACGAGTAATCCAATGATATAAAGAGTCAATACTTTTATATGGTAGTGAGTCCGCAGGGAAAGAGGAGTAGGGGAAGACCTAGACAGACCTAGAGAAGAGAGCCGGAAGCTGATATTAAAAGGATAGGTAAAATATGGAAAGAATTGGAAGGGATGGCAAGAAAGAGGAAGAACTGTAAGAAGTTTGTTGAAGACCTGTGCTCCGTTGGGAGTTGAAAGGTGAGGAGAAGAAGAGTCATGGACAATGAACAGACAAATGGTAAGAACATTGGAAGCCACAGAAATGTGATTTCTCAGAAGAATGTTGAAAGTTTCATGGACAGCTAGAAAGACCAAAGAAGAAATCTTGTCCTAGAGAGATTTATATGGAAATAAGAAATCTTGTCCTAGAGAGATTTATATCGAAATAAGAAATCTTGTCCTAGAGAGATTTATATCGAAATAAGAAATCTTGTCCTAGAGAGATTTATATGGAAATCTCATCAATCGAATAAGAAGCAGACAACCAACATTTTTTGAAGATATAATTAGAAGTGACAGTTTAGAACATTTGGTTACAACAGGTAAAATACAGGGAAGAGAGATAAAGGAAACAAAGGGACAAGATTACGGACTGTCTGAAATCTTGGTTTGCAATGTTTCGATGGCGTAGTTGATGGATTGTACCTGAGACAGACAGATGTGAGAGACCTACGCCAACCGGCACGGCATTTGCTTGATTGATCAGGAACAGACCAATCATATCCACAATAACTAGCGTTACTATTAATATATAAGAGTTTCAATACCAAAAATTGCCTGTACAAACGATGAACACATAAATATCTAATATATAACAGTTTCAATACCAAAAATTGCCTGTACAAACGATGAACACATAAATATCTAATATATAACAGTTTCAATATCAAAAATTGCCTGTACAAACGATGAACACATAAATATCTAATATATAACAGTTTCAATACCAAAAATTGCCTGTACAAACGATGAACACATAAATATCAAATGTGCTAGGAACCATCATATACGAGATACACTTGAGGGAACTTTTCACAACTCTTCGAATATCATCAAACAGAAAGGCATAACGGACGATCGTCTAACAGAATTGACTTGGGCGCGGCTCTTGTGCAAGAGACCCGTGTTTCATTCACGGAAAGGTCAATGTTTTTTTCTGTTAGCATGAATGAAAAATCCTAATCTAAAATAGCTTCTCAGCGACTGCACTAGCCATGCAGCCAATAAATTCATAAGGTTCTCGTCCCACTTGTCCTACACCGCCCTACAAATTAGTACTACATGCAGTAACGTCAGCTTTTTGTTTTGTTATAACAGGAAAAACATTGTCTTTACCAGTGTGACATGTGATATTCTGTCATCTGTAGGAGGATTCATTGGTTTAGTAACTGTGCCATTCCCCGATATCTGTGAGGAATTAGTACTACATGCAGTAACGTCAGCTTTTTGTTTGGTTATAACAGGAAAAACATTGTCTTTACCAGTGTAACATGTGATATTCTGTCATCTGTAGGAGGATTCATTGGTTTAGTAACTGTGCCATTCCCCGATATCTGTGAGGAATTAGTACTACATGCAGTAACGTCAGCTTTTGTTTTGTTATAACAGGAAAAACATTGTCTTTACCAGTGTGACATGTGATATTCTGTCATCTGTAGGAGGATTCATTGGTTTAGTAACTGTGCCATTCCCCGATATCTGTGAGCAATTATCATGTGCATCTTCCCAAGATACATGAAAAAAAACTACAGCATTGAATCTATTAGAAGTTAGTAATTTATAAAAATACTTATAAGCAGATACTATTCCTGTGATACTTCTAGAACGATAATTGAATGATTTCAAAGCAGCTGAAGCTGAGGTTAGAAATCATTATGGACATGGTAATGTTACAGTAAGTAATGTGATGACGTGTTAGTTAGAGATCATTATGGACATGGTAATGTTACAGTAAGTAATGTGATGATGTGTTAGTTAGAGATCATTATGGACATGGTAATGTTACAGTAAGTAATGTGATGACGTGTTAGTTAGAGATCATTATGGACATGGTAATGTTACAGTAAGTAATGTGATGACGTGTTAGTTAGAGATCATTATGGACATGGTAATGTTACAGTAAGTAATGTGATGACGTGTTAGTTAGAGATCATTATGGACATGGTAATGTTACAGTAAGTAATGTGATGACGTGTTAGTTAGAGATCATTATGGACATGGTAATGTTACAGTAAGTAATGTGATGATGTGTTAGTTAGAGATCATTATGGACATGGTAATGTTACAGTAAGTAATGTGATGACGTGTTAGTTAGAGATCATTATGGACATGGTAATGTTACAGTAAGTAATGTGATGATGTGTTAGTTAGAGATCATTATGGACATGGTAATGTTACAGTAAGTAATGTGATGACGTGTTAGTTAGAGATCATTATGGACATGGTAATGTTACAGTAAGTAATGTGATGACGTGTTAGTTAGAGATCATTATGGACATGGTAATGTTACAGTAAGTAATGTGATGATGTGTTAGTTAGAGATCATTATGGACATGGTAATGTTACAGTAAGTAATGTGATGACGTGTTAGTTAGAGATCATTATGGACATGGTAATGTTACAGTAAGTAATGTGATGATGTGTTAGTTAGAGATCATTATGGACATGGTAATGTTACAGTAAGTAATGTGATGACGTGTTAGTTAGAGATCATTATGGACATGGTAATGTTACAGTAAGTAATGTGATGATGTGTTAGTTAGAGATCATTATGGACATGGTAATGTTACAGTAAGTAATGTGATGACGTGTTAGTTAGAGATCATTATGGACATGGTAATGTTACAGTAAGTAATGTGATGACGTGTTAGTTAGAGATCATTATGGACATGGTAATGTTACAGTAAGTAATGTGATGACGTGTTAGAGATCATTATGGACAAGGTAATGTTACAGTAAGTAATGTGATGACGTGTTAGTTAGAGATCATTATGGACAAGGTAATGTTACAACAAGTAATGTGATAACATGTTAGTTAATGTGAAGTGTTAGATATCATTATGGACAAGGTAATGTTACAACAAGTAATGCGATGATGTGTTAGTTAATGTGATGATGTGTTAGTTAATGTGATGACGTGTTAGTTAATGTGATGACGTGTTAGTTAATGTGATGACGTGTTAGTTAATGTGATGACGTGTTAGTTAATGTGATGATGTGTTAGTTAATGTGATGACGTGTTAGTTAATGTGATGATGTGTTAGTTAATGTGATGACGTGTTAGTTAATGTGATGACGTGTTAGTTAATGTGATGATGTGTTAGTTAATGTGATGACGTGTTAGTTAATGGGAAGAGTTAGAGATCATTATGGACAAGGTAATGTTACAACAAGTAATGTGATGACGTGTTAGTTAATGTGATGACGTGTTAGTTAATGTGATGACGTGTTAGTTAATGTGATGACGTGTTAGTTAATGTGATGATGTGTTAGTTAATGTGATGACGTGTTAGTTAATGTGATGACGTGTTAGTTAATGTGATGACGTGTTAGTTAATGTGATGACGTGTTAGTTAATGTGATGATGTGTTAGTTAATGTGATGACGTGTTAGTTAATGTGATGATGTGTTAGTTAATGTGATGACGTGTTAGTTAATGTGATGACGTGTTAGTTAATGTGATGATGTGTTAGTTAATGTGATGACGTGTTAGTTAATGGGAAGAGTTAGAGATCATTATGGACAAGGTAATGTTACAACAAGTAATGTGATGACGTGTTAGTTAATGTGATGACGTGTTAGTTAATGTGATGACGTGTTAGTTAATGTGATGACGTGTTAGTTAATGTGATGACGTGTTAGTTAATGTGATGACGTGTTAGTTAATGTGATGACGTGTTAGTTAATGTGATGATGTGTTAGTTAATGTGATGACGTGTTAGTTAATGTGATGACGTGTTAGTTAATGTGATGATGTGTTAGTTAATGTGATGACGTGTTAGTTAATGTGATGACGTGTTAGTTAATGTGATGATGTGTTAGTTAATGTGATGATGTGTTAGTTAATGTGATGATGTGTTAGTTAATGGGAAGAGTTAGAGATCATTATGGACAAGGTAATGTTACAACAAGTAATGTGATGACGTGTTAGTTAATGTGATGACGTGTTAGTTAATGTGATGATGTGTTAGTTAATGTGATGATGTGTTAGTTAATGGGAAGAGTTAGAGATCATTATGGACAAGGTAATGTTACAACAAGTAATGTGATGACGTGTTAGTTAATGTGATGACGTGTTAGTTAATGTGATGACTTGTTAGTTAATGTGATGACGTATTAGTTAATGTGATGACGTGTTAGTTAATGTGATGACGTGTTAGTTAGAGATCATTATGGACAAGGTAATGTTACAACAAGTAATGTGATGATGTGTTAGTTAATGTGATGACGTGTTAGTTAATGTGATGATGTGTTAGTTAATGTGATGACGTGTTAGTTAATGTGATGACGTGTTAGTTAATGTGATGACGTGTTAGTTAATGTGATGATGTGTTAGTTAATGTGATGACGTGTTAGTTAATGTGATGATGTGTTAGTTAATGTGATGACGTGTTAGTTAATGTGATGATGTGTTAGTTAATGTGATGACGTGTTAGTTAATGTGATGATGTGTTAGTTAATGGGAAGAGTTAAAGATCATTAAGGTTGAGGTAAAGTCATCATCAGATAGCATGTCCTGATCAGAACTTTACCACCCCATTAGTCCTTCGAAATTTTTCTTTCTCATAGACAGGCCTGTGCAGCCGTCATGTTCAAAGCATCAGTTACATCATGAAACAATCTTCTCCTTGGCTTCCTCTTCTTCTCTTTGCCGGTATGCCTTCTTTCATGATGTTCTTCTCCAGCCCTTCATGTCTTTTTATATGTCCAAAATATCTCAATTTTCTCTTTTGTATTTGTATCATCAGCAACTTTTCTTGGATTTTGAGTTCTTTCTGGATAGATCTATTTTCTCTCTTCTCTGTCTAAGATATACGGAGGACTCTTCTGTAACACTTATTTTCAAAACCACGTATATGTTTTTTCCACTGCTTTATTAAATGTCCATGCTTCACACCCATACATTGCCACTGGGAATATGCATGCTCTTAGTATTCTGATCTTTGTTTTCCTATCAGTTCCGTTCCATACTGTTTTTGGTTCTTTACTTTTTTGTAAAGGCATGTTTGTTCTTCTTTTAATTTCCTTCATCCCATTTCCATCTGTTGTTAGCAGTGAACTAAGATATTCAATATATATTTCGTCATGTTCGTTGTATTCATAACGTCACTAGAAATGATGTGAGAATGTGTTATTAGTTAATGTGAAGACTTAGAGATCACTATGGACATTGTTACGTAACAGCAAGTACTGTGATGATGTGCTAGAGATCTCACAGAACTAATAATTGTTATAGTTTACTTCTTCTTCTTCTTCTGATCGTTATTTGAATGTTTATACCGTCAGATATGTTCCTATGTTAAATCCAGCTGTTATCTGGAGCTCGTCTCTGATGTCTTATAGTTTTGTATGTCCAGACTTAACTACGCGAGGTAGATCTTCTTATGATTATTTTTCGAACGCCCCCATATCGACACGCCCCCATATCGATACGCCCCCATATCGACATACCCCCATATCGACCATTTGTTAAAGAACTCTATTTGATTTGTATGTCATCTGAACAGTTTCGAGTCGATTGTACTAGTCATTAAACTGCACCGGCACATGTACCTTTGACCTACAAGCGATATTACAGGCACATGTACCGTTGACCTACAAGCAATATTACATGCACATGTACCCTTGACCTACAAGCAATATTACAGGCACATGTACCCTTGACCTACAAGCGATATTACAGGCACATGTACCCTTGACCTACAAGCGATATTACAGGCACATGTACCCTTGACCTACAAGCAATATTACAGGCACATGTACCCTTGACCTACAAGCAATATTACAGGCACATGTACCCTTGACCTACAAGCAATATTACAGGCACATGTACCCTTGACCTACAAGCAATATTACAGGCAGTAACGCAGATTGTGTTTTCATATGTGCACTTACAAATTTAATAATAATCAATATTTATTTTTACATTCTTTATATCAATTTCAAAGTGTAAAATTGAATTTTCTCAAAGTAATTTTTCCATTTTTAAGAATCTAAACTCCCGAACTCTCAACAAATAAAAATTGATTTAAAACAGGAAATTGCCTGTGTATACTCCTCATTAAATTGTGTGTGTACTTCTCATTATCTTGTGTGTGTATACTCCTCATTAAATTGTGTGTGTGTGTACTCCTCATTAAATTGTGTGTGTGTGTATACTCCTTATTAAATTGTGTGTGTGTGTATGATGCTCTATAACAAAGTAAATTTGGTTAAATATTTTTGTTTTTAATAAATTATTGTTGCACAATTTATGGGGGACGCATACATAGCAGATGTGATAGGAACTATTATATACGAAATGTACTTGAGGGAACTTCCAGAACTCTTTGAATACCCTAAAACTGGAAGGCATAACAGGAAAAATAAATGTCTTTACCGGTCTGACAGGTGATATTCTGTGACCTCGAGGAGGAGTCACTGGTTCAGTAACTGTGTCGTTCCCCAATAGATGTGAGATTGAAGTTGATTGATCTTCCTACAATACATGAGAAAACTACAACATTGAATCTACTAGAAGCTAATGATGTATAAAGATATTTATCAGCAGATACTGGGAATGTAACACTTCTAGAATGATAATTGTTTGAGTTCTTCTTCTTAACCACTCTTTGTGATGTGTATGTGATCTGAGCCAAGAGTGATTGTACGTTGTGCAAGTTATGCGCCAACATGTATGCCAGCAAATTATATTTCAGCGATGCTTTTTATTAACTAGGGTAGCTTCACTAGGTAATACATCAGTCGCCTTTTACGACATGCCTTGTAGGTTGCAGTGGTACTATTCTTTGTTTCCTTGCGGCACCGGCACCACACCGGCAAGACCTATGTCTACAAGGTATGTTCTCCTTGCGGGCACCGGCACCACACCGGCAAGACCTATGTCTACAAGGTATGTTCTCCTTGCGGCACGGCACCACACCGGCAAGACCTATGTCTACAAGGTATGTTCTCTATGCGGGCACCGGCACCACACCGGCAAGACCTATGTCTACAAGGTATGTTCTCCTTGCGGGCACCGGCACCACACCGGCAAGACCTATGTCTACAAGGTATGTTCTACGCTTGGTTCTACCTCCAGCAGAGTTGGGGCCGGTTAATAGATCTTAGTGAAGGCAACAAATAACCATTAGTAGCTTGCTGATAACTTGTATCAAACACAAGCCAATCTTACCTTCCTGTGATGTAGAAACTTTGACTGTGAAGTTCAAGATTAGCAGGGGTCTGACTTGCCTAAGTAGATGGACTCCACTAGATCATGGTTCTGACTTGCCTAAGTAGATGGACTCCACTAGATCATGGTTCTGACTCGTCTAAGTAGATGGACTCCACTAGATCATGGTTCTGACTCTTCTAAGTAGATGGACTCCACTAGATCATGGTTTTGACTCGTCTAAGTAGATGGACTCCACTAGATTATGGTTCTGTCTCGCCGAAGTAGATGGACTCCACTAGATCATGGTTCTGTCTCGCCGAAGTAGATGGACTCCACTAGATCATGGTTCTGACTCGTCTAAGTAGATGGACTCCACTAGATCATGGTTCTGACTCGTCTAAGTAGATGGACTCCACTAGATCATGGTTCTGACTCGCCGAAGTAGATGGACTCCACTAGATCATGGTTCTGACTCGTCTAAGTAGATGGACTCCACTAGATCATGGTTCTGACTCGTCTAAGTAGATGGACTCCACTAGATCATGGTTTTGACTCGCCTAAGTAGATGGACTCCACTTGATCATGGTTCTGACTCGTCTAAGTAGATGGACTCCACTAGATCATGGTTCTGACGTCTAAGTAGATGGACTCCACTAGATCATGGTTCTGACTCGTCTAAGTAGATGGACTCCACTAGATCATGGTTCTGACTCGTCTAAGTAGATGGACTCCACTAGATTATGGTTCTGACTCGTCTAAGTAGATGGACTCCACTTGATCATGGTTCTGACTCGTCTAAGTAGATGGACTCCACTAGATCATGGTTCTGACGTCTAAGTAGATGGACTCCACTAGATCATGGTTCTGACTCGTCTAAGTAGATGGACTCCACTAGATCATGGTTCTGACTCGTCTAAGTAGATGGACTCCACTAGATTATGGTTCTGACTCGTCTAAGTAGATGGACTCCACTTGATCATGGTTCTGTCTCGCCGAAGTAGATGGACTCCACTAGATCATGGTTCTGACGTCTAAGTAGATGGACTCCACTAGATCATGGTTCTGACTCGTCTAAGTAGATGGACTCCACTAGATTATGGTTCTGACTCGTCTAAGTAGATGGACTCCACTAGATTATGGTTCTGTCTCGTCTAAGTAGATGGACTCCACTAGATCATGGTTCTGACTCTTCTAAGTAGATGCTCCACTAGATCATGGTTCTGACTCGTCTAAGTAGATGGACTCCACTAGATCATGGTTCTGTCTCGCCGAAGTAGATGGACTCCACTAGATTATGGTTCTGACTCGTCTAAGTAGATGGACTCCACTAGATCATGGTTCTGTCTCGCCGAAGTAGATGGACTCCACTAGATCATGGTTCTGACTCGTCTAAGTAGATGGACTCCACTAGATCATGGTTCTGACTCTTCTAAGTAGATGCTCCACTAGATCATGTTTCTGACTCGTCTAAGTAGATGGACTCCACTAGATTATGGTTCTGACTCGTCTAAGTAGATGGACTCCACTAGATCATGGTTCTGTCTCGTCTAAGTAGATGGACTCCACTAGATCATGGTTCTGTCTCGCCGAAGTAGATGGACTCCACTAGATCATGGTTCTGTCTCGCCGAAGTAGATGGACTCCACTAGATCATGGTTCTGTCTCGCCGAAGTAGATGGACTCCACTAGATCATGGTTCTGTCTCGCCGAAGTAGATGGACTCCACTAGATCATGGTTCTGTCTCGCCGAAGTAGATGGACTCCACTAGATCATGGTTCTGTCTCATCTAAGTAGATGGACTCCACTAGATCATGGTTCTGTCTCGCCGAAGTAGATGGACTCCACTAGATCATGGTTCTGTCTCGCCGAAGTAGATGTACTCCACTAGATCATGGTTCTGTCTCGCCGAAGTAGATGTACTCCACTAGATCATGGTTCTGTCTCGCCGAAGTTGATGGACTCCACTAGATCATGGTTCTGTCTCGCCGAAGTAGATGGACTCCACTAGATCATGGTTCTGTCTCGCCGAAGTAGATGTACTCCACTAGATCATGGTTCTGACTCGTCTAAGTAGATGGACTCCACTAGATCATGGTTCTGTCTCGTCTAAGTAGATGGACTCCACTAGATTATGGTTCTGTCTCGCCGAAGTAGATGGACTCCACTAGATCATGGTTCTGTCTCGCCGAAGTAGATGGACTCCACTAGATCATGGTTCTGTCTCGCCGAAGTAGATGGACTCCACTAGATCATGGTTCTGTCTCGCCGAAGTAGATGGACTCCACTAGATCATGGTTCTGTCTCGTCTAAGTAGATGGACTCCACTATATCATGGTTCTGACTCGTCTAAGTAGATGGACTCCACTAGATTATGGTTCTGTCTCGCCGAAGTAGATGGACTCCACTAGATCATGGTTCTGTCTCGCCGAAGTAGATGGACTCCACTAGATCATGGTTCTGACTCGTCTAAGTAGATGGACTCCACTAGATCATGGTTCTGTCTCGCCGAAGTAGATGGACTCCACTAGATCATGGTTCTGACTCGCCGAAGTAGATGGACTCCACTAGATCATGGTTCTGACTCGTCTAAGTAGATGGACTCCACTATATCATGGTTCTGACTCGTCTAAGTAGATGGACTCCACTAGATTATGGTTCTGTCTCGCCGAAGTAGATGGACTCCACTAGATCATGGTTCTGTCTCGCCGAAGTAGATGGACTCCACTAGATCATGGTTCTGTCTCGTCTAAGTAGATGGACTCCACTATATCATGGTTCTGACTCGTCTAAGTAGATGGACTCCACTAGATTATGGTTCTGTCTCGCCGAAGTAGATGGACTCCACTAGATCATGGTTCTGTCTCGCCGAAGTAGATGGACTCCACTAGATCATGGTTCTGACTCGTCTAAGTAGATGGACTCCACTAGATCATGGTTCTGTCTCGCCGAAGTAGATGGACTCCACTAGATCATCGTTCTGACTCGTCTAAGTAGATGGACTCCACTAGATCATGGTTCTGTCTCGTCTAAGTAGATGGACTCGACTAGATCAACAAACAATTATCCTACTTAAGATGGCGAACCCAGAAAAAAGCATGAAGAAAACGGTTGTACTGTCCTGCGGGTCGTTAGCCCCAAACTGGCATTACTAACTCACAATCTAAGGCTAATATCACATACAGACCACAAAGAGTGGTTAACAAGTCGACAAAGAAGAAGCTGTAGAAGCAGTTTGAGGTTTTAATTTACATTTGTTACTGTACCTTATTCTTAACAATGACAACTTCCTCACTCTGAAGACTTTGTTTTCTTGTCTGTTCCTAGAATGTCAGTTGAAAATGGAAGAAAAAGATCATGTTATAAATGGGAGGTAAGTATATTGTCACAATCAATCATCTAATGATAGGGAAACAATTGTGCAATTACAGTATTTATTATTTGTTTAATATAATAATTATTATTTGTTTTAATAAAGGTGTCAAAAAGCAAATGCAGTGACCTACCAGCTGGCACCATTACTACAACACCCAAAGATCAAGATGGAAGTGAAAAGACAGATGATAAAAGTAGTTTCCTACCAACACTTTGTTACCAGTGCCAAACTTGGTCTCTTACAGCAACACATCACAGAAAGCTCACCACGTGTGAAATGAAATGCTTGAGAAAGGCAGTGGGGGTCACCAGGAAAGACAGACTACGAAATGAGAACATCAGAAGCAGAGTGGGCATAACTTCATGCACCAAATACATCGAAAGACAACAAATGCAGTGGTTTGGACATTTAATGAGAATGAAATACAACCAACCACCAATAACAGCATACAATAAAAAGATGTCGGGTACTAAAGCTAAGGGAAGACCAAGAAAAGATGGATAGACAATATCAAGACCACACTACATAAACATGGATATAACACAACAAGGGCGACTCATCTAGCCCTAGAATGCAAATTAAATCTCCTATCCCTACGCTAACGGCAAGAGTGGACAGCCAACTCCATCTTCCACCTGGCGATAGACAATATCAAGACCACACTACATAAACATGGATATAACACAACAAGGGCGACTCATCTAGCCCTAGAATGCAAATTAAATCTCCTATCCCTACGCTTAACGGCAAGAGTGGACAACCAACTACATCTTCCACCTGGCGATAGACAATATCAAGACCACACTACATAAACATGGATATAACACAACAAGGGCGACTCATCTAGCCCTAGAATGCAAATTAAATCTCCTATCCCTACGCTTAACGGCAAGAGTGGACAACCAACTACATCTTCCACCTGGCGATAGACAATATCAAGACCACACTACATAAACATGGATATAACACAACAAGGGCGACTCATCTAGCCCTAGAATGCAAATTAAATCTCCTATCCCTACGCTTAACGGCAAGAGTGGACAACCAACTACATCTTCCACCTGGCGATAGACAATAGACAATTATTTGTTTCTTTCCTACCAAATATTTGTCCCTCTCTCTCTTCATCTTTTCACTCCCGACGGAGCACATGACTTCAATAAACGTCTTCCAGCTCTTCTTTTCTCTTGCAATCCCTTCCAATTATTGCTATGTTTTGCCTATCCTTTTCATATTAGTCTCCAGTTCTCTTCTACAGTTCTCTTCTCCAGGTATGTCTAGGACTTTCTCTTTTCCTCAGGTTCCAAAACATTTCTAGTCTTGCAATGCTTCCGCTTGGTGTGTCCTATATATGTCCTATCCATCCGCAGCATCTCTTCCTGAGCTCTTTCTCCACTAGTATCTGCTTAGTTCATTCTCTGAGTTCCTCGTTTGTAAAATTATCATACCATCTCAGTCCCTCTATTCTATGTAAACATCCATTTATGAAGGTCTGCAGTTTTCTGGTGGTTTCTTTTGTTGTTTTCAATGTTTCCGAGCCATAGAACAGCACTGACTTCACATTTGATTGAAAGACTGAGCTTTGTGTTTACTTTGATTTCCTTTGACTTCCAAATCTTACTTAATGCAATAAGGTTTCTCCTTGCTTAAAATAATGTTACCATCTTTTAACTTACATATGGGACCTCAACGATGCTTCAGAGTGCGTGCACTGCCGCTGAGATAAGAAAGAGATGGGAGGAGTACACTTATTTTCCATAATCTGGGCGTGCGCAGCTTAAGTGGTAGTAAGCTAGACTATAACCTAAGCGTACCTGGTTCAAAATCTGCGGCAGGAAGTTTGGAAGCAAATTTGTTCGCGTGAAAATTTCTTCTTCTTTTTTTTCTGCGAACGCTCCATATCGATCACTTGTTAAACCACTCTTTGTGATTTGTATGTGATCCAAGCCTAAGAGCGATTGTACGGTGTGCAAGTTATGCGTCTACAAGTAGGACAGTATATCCGATTTACAGCACATCCCTAGGCCCCTACCTCGGTCACTTCATGCGTCATGACTTTTAGGTGGTAGTGTTTCTATTCTTTGCTCTCTTTGAGGGCTCCGGAAACACACAGGTGGTGTTCGCGTGCAATTTAAAACGGATCTCACCGCTCACAAAACAATAGCAAACTACTGAACGTATAAATTGTGTCTTGAAAATCAACAACTCGTTTATGGTGGTTAATGGTGACTTTATGTAAAGAGTATGCCACGATATTCCTTTTCTCTTATTTATTAACTGCTCATCTCTTTTGTGTCTACTAATACAATCTTATTTATTAACTGCTCATTTCTTTTGTGTCTACTAATACAATCTTATTTATTAACTGCTCATCTCTTTTGTGTCTACTAATACAATCTTATTTATTAACTGCTCATCTCTTTTGTGTCTACTAATACAATCTTATTTATTAACTGCTCATCTCTTTTGTGTCTACTAATACAATCTTATTTATTAACTGCTCATCTCTTTTGTGTCTACTAATACAATCTTATTTATTAACTGCTCATCTCTTTTGTGTCTACTAATACAATTCTTACTCTCGGTTTGTCCTACCTTTGTGGGTTCATCATTATCTTCATCATCATCTCCATAATCTTTTGTATCTGACATTCGATTTTCACATTTGTTGACACAAGGTTTTAACTGCAAGAACAAAGCACAATTCTTCAAACAGGTTAAACAAAATAAATAAGAAACAGGTCATGGTGATGACAGATATATGTGACTATATATGATGGTAGCATTACGGTCACATATGATGGTAGCATTACGACCACATATGATGGAAGCATTACGGCCACATATGATGGTAGAATTATGACCACATATGGTAGTAGTATTACGGCCACATATGGTAGTATCATTAAGGCTACATATGATGGTAGCATTAAAGCCGCATAGGGTGATATCATTATGGCTACATATGGTGATATCATTATGGCTACATATGGTGATATCATTAAGGCTACATATGGTGATATCATTAAGGCTACATATGGTTATTGGTTATTGGTTATTGGTTATTGGTTACTAAACTGCCGTCATTGCACTCCGGGCAAACCCATAGGTGCTCAGTCTCCCCAACAGATATCGAAGAGTATGCATACTGATGGTTTCTACATATGGTGATATCATTAAAGCTACATATGGTGATATCATTAAGTTTGGACAAAGAAATATAATGAGAGAAAGAGACGATTTCATTTTTACTGTTTATTGTCTCTGCTTTATGTACCATTGAGCGCAATGAGGATTGATAATGATATGACGATTGACGATTGTGATGATGATGATGATGACAATGATGATTTTGATGATGATGATGATGATGTTGATGATGATTATGTTGATGATGATGATGATGATAATGACGATGACGATGTTGATTATGTTGATGATGACGATGACGATGATGATTATGTTGATGATGATGATTATGTTGATGTTGATTATGTTGATGATGATTATGTTGATGATGATTATGTTGATGATGATGTTGATGATAATGATGATTATGATGATGTCGATGTTGATGATGCTGTTGATGACGATGATGATTATGTTGATGATGACGTTATTGATGATGATGACGATGATGATGACGTTGTTGATGATGATGATGATTATAATGCTGATGATGATGAATATACTAAGTGAAATAAATATAGACACCAACTCTTACCTTGTCCCAAAACAAGACTGTAAGATGTACCATTATGGCAGGTAAGTGAACAAATACCAGAATACTGATTTGAAGAACACCATACTTGTTGTCCAAATGATCACTGTAGTTCATAACCGTGTGTACTATAGTGTCAATGGTATTTACAATGGTGACAATCAAAACTCCCAATCGAGCATGTCTATCTCCAACATCAACCAGTTCCGCCTTATCTTTCTGGGCGCTGGGAAATAAAAAGTGCGGCTGACTGTTGTTATAATTTTCATAAATTTCAGTGTTCGTTTGAAGATCATCTTCATACATTTCATTGTTCATTTGAAGATCATCTTCATACAGTTCATTGTTCATTTGAAGATAATCTTCATACAGTTCATTGTTCATTTGAAGACCATCTTCATACAGTTCATTGTTCATTTGAAGATCATCTTCATACAGTTCATTGTTCATTTGAAGATCATCTTCATACAGTTCATTGTTCATTTGAAGATCATCTTCATACAGTTCATTGTTCATTTGAAGATCATCTTCATACAGTTCATTGTTCATTTGAAGATCATCTTCATACAGTTCATTGTGCATTTGAAGATCATCTTCATACAGTTCATTGTTCATTTGAAGATCATCTTCATACAGTTCATTGTTCATTTGAAGATCATCTTCATACAGTTCATTGTTCATTTGAAGATCATCTTCATACAGTTCATTGTTCACTTGAAGACCATCTTCATACAGTTCATTGTTCATTTGAAGACTATCTTCATACAGTTCATTGTTCATTTGAAGATCATCTTCATACAGTTCATTGTTCATTTGAAGATCATCTTCATACAGTTAATTGTGCATTTGAAGATCATCTTCATACAGTTCATTGTTCATTTGAAGATCATCTTCATACAGTTCATTGTTCATTTGAAGATCATCTTCATACAGTTCATTGTGCATTTGAAGATCATCTTCATACAGTTCATTGTTCATTTGAAGATCATCTTCATACAGTTCATTGTTCATTTGAAGATCATCTTCATACTGTTCATTGTTCATTTGAAGATCATCTTCATTACACATCAGACATGTACACAATTGGTTCGATCCCCTGCCAATCATCTATCTCAGTGTGTTTAGACTAACAACTCCCGTTCTGTGTTGATTGATGTATCTACTGGGGTTTCTCTTCTGGTTTTCCCGTCTTGCCGCAACTATTGGTATGCGTAACTTGCGCAACCGAGATAAAGAATAGCCTTTATCTTCTTGGTTGAGATCTTCAGTAAGTATGTTTTCTCTGAGAATGTTGATGATGTGGCCGTTACCCATAGAAGACCCATTCTCAATCGTAGAATTGCTCGCCAGTGCACCCGCTCTCTCATTGCTCGCCAGTGCACCCGCTCTCTCATTGCTCGCCAGTGCACCCGCTCTCTCATTTCTCGCCAGTGCACCCGCTCTCTCATTGCTCGCCAGTGCACCCGCTCTCTCATTGCTTTTCAAGCCAGCATGATCTGGGACAAAGATGACGGTAAGTGTATGGATTGTCGCTTTTTGAATTAATTCATCCACTGCATTCATATATAACCGGTCTTAATCTTCTGTTCATGCTCATAGAATGAATTCATCCACTGCATTCATACATAACCGGTCTTAATCTTCTGTTCAATGCTCATAGAATTAATTCATCCACTGCATTCATACATAACCGGTCTTAATCTTCTGTTCATGCTCATAGAATTAATTCATCCACTGCATTCATACATAACCGGTCTTAATCTTCTGTTCAATGCTCATATAATTAATTCATCCACTACATTCATACATAACCGGTCTTAATCTTCTGTTCAATGCTCATATAATTAATTCATCCACTGCATTCATACATAACCGGTCTTAATCTTCTGTTCAATGCTCATAGAATTAATTCATCCACTGCATTCATACATAACCGGTCTTAATCTTCTGTTCAATGCTCATAGAATTAATTCATCCACTGCATTCATACATAACCGGTCTTAATCTTCTGTTCAATGCTCATAGAATTAATTCATCCACTGCATTCATACAATAACCGGTCTTAATCTTCTGTTCAATGCTCATAGAATTAATTCATCCACTGCATTCATACATAACCGGTCTTAATCTTCTGTTCATGCTCATAGATTCGCTGAGCATGCATGCCTGGGTGAATGAAAGTGGGTTTTCAAAAATGATTTCTTCCTGGCCAGAAGTGTTGCATCTTGCCCGTATTGATTTGAATCTGCTGATGTACGAACACGTAACGTATATGTTTAATTGAGTTTCTAGTTCTTCTATATATTTATGAATATTGTAAAGTATGTCATAAAACCACATTGAATGTGTAGATCAAAGGTTCCCAAACCTTTTTCGTGCCACCACCCACTCAGACATACATTTTGTAATATTATCGCCTCTACCACATTAGGTTTAAGGCTGCACACTCGCAGGATGGTTCCATTATAAAGAGATGGAGCGTTTAGATTTCGCAGCAACATTATTGGCAAGACCAGATTATGAGTTTTAGCCTGTGGGGTGGAGGGGAGGGGGGGGGCAAGCATGGTGGATTCAAAGAGTTCAGAAACTCTACTGGAAAGTTAACAGCCTCGTTTTCCTGCAATACATTGTCTATTGACTCGTAGATCTTATCCTCCCCTGGAATCTTACCTAGCAGGTATTCATTTATTGCAGATGCTGTTTCATTCTTACAATATAAAGGAGACTGCTGTTTCATTCTTACAATATAAAGGAGACTGCTGTTTCATTCTTACAATATAGAGGAGACTGCTGTATCTTTCTTAGGTGTCAAGAGGGCTCCCTCAGATATCCACTTCTGAGACATCAGATTGATCTGGCCTACACTTGGAAATACTTTGGTGATTAATTCATCAAGAATATTTACCAATCTACCCATTCCGCTTGTTACGTTAATCTCTCCATTGTTTTCAAGTATTTTGCCAACACCTATATCTAACAATGTTTGGCAAACTCGCCACATGAATTGTCGCCAATAAGGTGAACCCTCATGTTTATGGTATTTGAACTTTGCTCCAAATGTAATAAGAATGTTTTTCCTGTACCACTAGCAGCGTCAGCGTCTAGGAAAAAGATATGTTCCTGATTATCATTTACACTGTCTGGGACTTTTAAGTAGGCAATATTTTGTTCAATAACAGACTTGCTTATTCTAGTTAACAAAATTGATTAGTTCTGTGACATTGTAAGATGTTTTCCTAACTATTCACTATCAAACAAAACTTGTTTATCACGCGTGAGTGATAGAAATCCAAAATCTGCAAGAGTTTTGTGTGTAAGAGAATACAGCTTGTCTTCAATCAGTAACATGCCTTTACTGCACACACGATCGTCATAATGAACAGGGATATCAAGAAAATCTCGTCTTGAGTTGATGCGGTATGTCTTATGTCAAACTGTCTCTCTGATTTTTCTACAACAGTGGTGGGTCTGTAACATCAAAATCGGCTGCTTTTCCATTAATAACAATATGTTTTCTCATTGTCAAATGGGAATGCATCAATACCTACAATTAGCAAATTAAATAATTGAACTGATTATAAAATTATCGAATAGTGATCATATGTGTTAAAATACTACAGCGTAATCTAGATCAAATTTACTTTAGGCATTTGAATACGTCTGCCGGAAATAAACAACATGACCTCTGAGTATCACGTGACCGGGAACGTCGTTACAACATTGATATTCTTTTTCGACGAATTCTGTGCATGGCCATATTGTTTAAGTTGGAATATCTTTATAGAAACGAACAAATAGGCTAGTTTTCTAATTTTTACCTCTTCTCATCTATGAAGGCTACACTCTTACCAAATTTCAAGTCCGTAGGATTTCCAGATATTTTCAAACGATTGAGACAGATATAGATACAATTCCATTCAATTTTCGTTTATATATATATTAGATGACATGAAAATCAATAACGTTAAAGCAGAAATAATGAATATGGGAAGAGAACATAACAAACTAGACATCCATGTCAGTGGCACTAAAATAAACCAAGTGAAAGAATTCAAACACTTGAGAAGCATATTCACAGAAGACGGAAGACTAGATAGAGAGATAGAGGCTAGAGTGCAAAAGCAAATGCTGTGACCCACCTGCTAGCCCCATTGTTAAGGCATCCAAAATTTCACTGACAGTTAATCAACAGACGATCAACAGCATTTTTATATCATACCTACTTTGTGTCACTAGAGCCAAACATGGACAATGAACAAAGTGCAGTCACAAAAATAACTACATGTGAAATGCGGTGACTACGAAAAGTTACCAGCAACACAATAAAAGACAGTCACCAACATCAGCATAAGAAAGAAAGTTGTCACAGAACCTATTTTGAATTACATTGAGAAACAAAGAATGAAGTGGTTTGACCACCTAATAAGAATGCAGCCAAACTCCACAGTATACAGAGTCTTCTACAACAGAACATCAGGAAAGAAGGCGAGAGGAAGACCATGAAAAAGATGTTTAGATGGCAGAATCCTGTCAAAGAGCAAAATTAACAATCACCCAAGTTACAAGAACAGCACAAGACAAAAACAGAAAACCTCGACACTGGACATGACACTCGGTAGCAGTGTGACGACACTGGGCAACAATCTGGTAGCAGTGTGACGACACTGAGCAACAACATGGTAGCAGTGTGACGACACTGGGCAACAACCTGGTAGCAGTGTGACGACACTGGGCAACAACCTGGTAGCAGTGTGACGACACTGGGCAACAACCTGGTAGCAGTGTGACGACACTGGGCAACAACTCGGTAGCAGTGTGACAACAAAAGAAGAAGAAGAAGAAGCATAGTGATCCTTGATAATGTCAAGTATATCACACGTCATAGAACAACTGTCCATGTAGATGTATATAATGCCAAGTATATCACACGTCATAGAACAACTGTCCATGTAGATGTATATAATGTCAAGTATATCACACGTCATAGAAAAACTGTTCATGTAGATGTATATAATGTCAAGTATATCACACGTCATAGAAAAACTGTCCATGTAGATGTATATAATGTCAAGTATATCACACGTCATAGAAAAACTGTCCATGTAGATGTATATAATGCCAAGTATATCACACGTCATAGAAAAACTGTCCATGTAGATGTATATAATGTCAAGTATATTACACGTCATAGAACAACTGTCCATGTAGATTGATATATCTTCATTCTTTCATTCTTACATCATCAATGCACTTCGGTAAGTAACCATGTGTGCTCCGATCTCTTTCTTACACAGGAAGATCTCAGTTGCAGTGAACGAACTCTGTAGCACCGGCAAAGATCCCCGAGGTAATTTTGTAGATGGTGAATATATTTCTGTAGGAATTTTATTTTTTATCTTTCCTAAAGAATTTTGCACGGGCAGCGGCTTTACAGCCTGCTCTCTCGAGTTTGAACTGTCAAGGGTTCTTTTATGTGCTCAAATTTAACTCAGGACCTATGTTTTATCGTTCGTCTCCGATAGGACTAGGAACTCGCTCTCACCTACAATGAGATCAGGGATCTCTGGGAAAATATCAGGAAGGCTTCACGAAGAAGCGAACCTGTTACCTTTGAGACGAGAGACGAGCACCTAACCACTACGCCACAGAGACGAGTATCTAACCACTACGCCACAGAGACGAGTATCTAACCACTACGCCACAGAGACGAGTATCTAACCACTACGCCACAGAGACGAGTATCTAACCACTACGCCACAGAGACGAGTATCTAACCACTACGCCACAGAGACGAGTATCTAACCACTACGCCACAGAGACGAGTATCTAACCACTACGCCACAGAGACGAGTATCTAACCACTACGCCACAGAGACGAGTATCTAACCACTACGCCACAGAGACGAGTATCTAACCACTACGCCACAGAGACGAGTATCTAACCTCTACGCCACAGAGACGAGTATCTAACCACTACGCCACAGAGACGAGTATCTAACCACTACGCCACAGAGACGAGTATCTAACCACTACGCCACAGAGACGAGTATCTAACCACTACGCCACAGAGACGAGTATCTAACCACTACGCCACAGAGACGAGTATCTAACCACTACGCCACAGAGACGAGTATCTAACCACTACGCCACAGAGACGAGTATCTAACCACTACGCCACAGAGACGAGTATCTAACCACTACGCCACAGAGACGAGTATCTAACCACTACGCCACAGAGACGAGTACCTAACCACTACGCCACAGAGACGAGTATCTAACCACTACGCCACAGAGACGAGTACCTAACCACTACGCCACAGAGACGAGTATCTAACCACTACGCCACAGAGACGAGTATCTAACCACTACGCCACAGAGACGAGTATCTAACCATTACGCCACAGAGACGAGTATCTAACCACTACGCCACAGAGACGAGCACCTAACCACTACGCCACAGAGACGAGTATCTAACCACTACGCCACAGAGACGAGCACCTAACCACTACGCCACAGAGACGAGTATCTAACCACTACGCCACAGAGACGAGTATCTAACCACTACGTCACAGAGACGAGCACCTAACCACTACGCCACAGAGACGAGTATCTAACCACTACGCCACAGAGACGAGCACCTAACCACTACGCCACAGAGACGAGTATCTAACCACTACGCCACAGAGACGAGTATCTAACCACTACGCCACAGAGACGAGTATCTAACCACTACGCCACAGAGACGAGTATCTAACCACTACGCCACAGAGACCACATTTAATCAGAGTTAGTAGCGAGAGCTAGAGATCACATTTAATCAGAGTTAGTAGCGAGAGCTAGAGATCACCTTTAATCAGAGTTAGTAGCGAGAGTTCAGTCATCAGATAATAATGGAGTTTGAGATGATTGATTCCCTTACTTTGTTGGAGAACTTTAACCTCTTAACTCTTAAACGTTCATGGGTTTTTTTTAACTCTTAAACGTTCATGGATTTTTTAATGTTTTATTGTTATTTTTTTATTATCTGCTCTATTACTCAATCAATCAAGTACCATGCCTGCCGGCGTAGGCGATCATGTCTCCCCATAACTCTCTTTGCTTGGTGCATGTAATCAGTTCTGACGTCGATCTTTTGTCGAACCATGATGTCAGACCATCCAACATCTTCTCCCTCTGTCTTCCACGATTTCTCCTTCCCTGAATTTTACCTGTAGTCACCAAATGTTATAAACCTTACATGCCCGAATTACCGTGATTAATTCCTATTCTTTTGATAAGGTTTTTTTGAGTGCAGGCTTGATTTAAAACCTCCTCATTTGTTTTCTTCGCTGTCCATGGAATTTTCAGCATTCTTCTGTAAAACCACATCTCTGTGGCTTCTCATTGATTGTTTGTTCAATGTCCATGATTCGCTGCCATACATGAATATTGGTTCAATATAGCACTGGTGTACTCGTTTTCGCAATGTCATTGGTAGTGAGTTCCCGCATAGTGTGTTCTTCATTTTCATAAAAGCTTCTTTCGCTTGAACTATTCTACTGCTAATCTCGGTTGTACTATTACTAGCATTGAAAATATGCATGTTGTATATGGTTGGAATGATTATTGAATGTACTATCAAGATATGTGATTTTAATATCAGTGTCATGTAATATGTGATACCAGTGATCTACTGTTGGTGATGATAAAAATATTTTTTTCTACAAATTTCAAATAATTATACAGTCATAAAAAAGTGGAACAAATGTATGAAATATATCATGAAAACTATAACTGTATGGAACAAATGTATGAAATATATCATGAAAATTATAACTGTATGGAACAAATGTATGAAATATATCATGAAAATTATAACTGTATGGAACAAATGTATGAAATATATCATGAAAACTATAACTGTATGGAACAAATGTATGAAATATATCATGAAAACTATAACTGTATGGAACAAATGTATGAAATATATCATGAAAATTATAACTGTATGGAACAAATGTATGAAATATATCATGAAAATTATAACTGTATGGAACAAATGTATGAAATATATCATGAAAATTATAACTGTATGGAACAAATGTATGAAATATATCATGAAAACTATAACTGTATGGAACAAATGTATGAAATATATCATGAAAACTATAACTGTATGGAACAAATGTATGAAATATATCATGAAAATTATAACTGTATGGAACAAATGTATGAAATATATCATGAAAACTATAACTGTATGGAACAAATGTATGAAATATATCATGAAAACTATAACTGTATGGAACAAATGTATGAAATATATCATGAAAACTATAACTGTATGGAACAAATGTATGAAATATATAATGAAAATTATAACTGTATGGAACAAATGTATGAAATATATCATGAAAACTATAACTGTATGGAACAAATGTATGAAATATATCATGAAAACTATAACTGTATGGAACAAATGTATGAAATATATCATGAAAATTATAACTGTATGGAACAAATGTATGAAATATATCATGAAAATTATAACTGTATGGAACAAATGTATGAAATATATCATGAAAATTATAACTGTATGGAACAAATGTATGAAATATATCATGAAAATTATAACTGTATGGAACAAATGTATGAAATATATCATGAAAACTATAACTGTATGGAACAAATGTATGAAATATATCATGAAAACTATAACTGTATGGAACAAATGTATGAAATATATCATGAAAACTATAACTGTATGGAACAAATGTATGAAATATATCATGAAAACTATAACTGTATGGAACAAATGTATGAAATATATCATGAAAACTATAACTGTATGGAACAAATGTATGAAATATATCATGAAAACTATAACTGTATGGAACAAATGTATGAAATATATCATGAAAACTATAACTGTATGGAACAAATGTATGAAATATATCATGAAAACTATAACTGTATGGAACAAATGTATGAAATATATCATGAAAACTATAACTGTATGGAACAAATGTATGAAATATATCATGAAAACTATAACTGTATGGAACAAATGTATGAAATATATCATGAAAACTATAACTGTATGGAACAAATGTATGAAATATATCATGAAAACTATAACTGTATGGAACAAATGTATGAAATATATCATGAAAATTATAACTGTATGGAACAAATGTATGAAATATATCATGAAAACTATAACTGTATGGAACAAATGTATGAAATATATCATGAAAACTATAACTGTATGGAACAAATGTATGAAATATATCATGAAAACTATAACTGTATGGAACAAATGTATGAAATATATCATGGAAACTATAACTGTATGGAACAAATGTATGAAATATATCATGAAAACTATAACTGTATGGAACAAATGTATGAAATATATCATGAAAACTATAACTGTATGGAACAAATGTATGAAATATATCATGAAAACTATAACTGTATGGAACAAATGTATGAAATATATCATGAAAACTATAACTGTATGGAACAAATGTATGAAATATATCATGAAAACTATAACTGTATGGAACAAATGTATGAAATATATCATGAAAACTATAACTGTATGGAACAAATGTATGAAATATATCATGAAAATTATAACTGTATGGAACAAATGTATGAAATATATCATGAAAACTATAACTGTATGGAACAAATGTATGAAATATATCATGAAAATTATAACTGTATGGAACAAATGTATGAAATATATCACGAAAACTATAACTGTATGGAACAAATGTATGAAATATATCATGAAAACTATAACTGTATGGAACAAATGTATGAAATATATCATGAAAACTATAACTGTATGGAACAAATGTATGAAATATATCATGAAAACTATAACTGTATGGAACAAATGTATGAAATATATCATGAAAATTATAACTGTATGGAACAAATGTATGAAATATATCATGAAAACTATAACTGTATGGAACAAATGTATGAAATATATCATGAAAACTATAACTGTATGGAACAAATGTATGAAATATATCATGAAAACTATAACTGTATGGAACAAATGTATGAAATATATCATGTAAATTATAACTGTATGGAACAAATGTATGAAATATATCATGAAAACTATAACTGTATGGAACAAATGTATGAAATATATCATGAAAATTATAACTGTATGGAACAAATGTATGAAATATATCACGAAAACTATAACTGTATGGAACAAATGTATGAAATATATCATGAAAACTATAACTGTATGGAACAAATGTATGAAATATATCATGAAAATTATAACTGTATGGAACAAATGTATGAAATATATCATGAAAACTATAACTGTATGGAACAAATGTATGAAATATATCATGAAAATTATAACTGTATGGAACAAATGTATGAAATATATCATGAAAACTATAACTGTATGGAACAAATGTATGAAATATATCATGAAAATTATAACTGTATGGAACAAATGTATGAAATATATCACGAAAACTATAACTGTATGGAACAAATGTATGAAATATATCATGAAAACTATAACTGTATGGAACAAATGTATGAAATATATCATGAAAACTATAACTGTATGGAACAAATGTATGAAATATATCATGAAAACTATAACTGTATGGAACAAATGTATGAAATATATCATGAAAATTATAACTGTATGGAACAAATGTATGAAATATATCATGAAAACTATAACTGTATGGAACAAATGTATGAAATATATCATGAAAACTATAACTGTATGGAACAAATGTATGAAATATATCATGAAAACTATAACTGTATGGAACAAATGTATGAAATATATCATGTAAATTATAACTGTATGGAACAAATGTATGAAATATATCATGAAAACTATAACTGTATGGAACAAATGTATGAAATATATCATGAAAATTATAACTGTATGGAACAAATGTATGAAATATATCACGAAAACTATAACTGTATGGAACAAATGTATGAAATATATCATGAAAACTATAACTGTATGGAACAAATGTATGAAATATATCATGAAAATTATAACTGTATGGAACAAATGTATGAAATATATCATGAAAACTATAACTGTATGGAACAAATGTATGAAATATATCATGAAAATTATAACTGTATGGAACAAATGTATGAAATATATCATGAAAATTATAACTGTATGGAACAAATGTATGAAATATATCATGAAAACTATAACTGTATGGAACAAATGTATGAAATATATCATGAAAACTATAACTGTATGGAACAAATGTATGAAATATATCATGAAAACTATAACTGTATGGAACAAATGTATGAAATATATCATGAAAATTATAACTGTATGGAACAAATGTATGAAATATATCATGAAAATTATAACTGTATGGAACAAATGTATGAAATATATCATGAAAATTATAACTGTATGGAACAAATGTATGAAATATATCATGAAAACTATAACTGTATGGAACAAATGTATGAAATATATCATGAAAATTATAACTGTATGGAACAAATGTATGAAATATATCATGAAAACTATAACTGTATGGAACAAATGTATGAAATATATCATGAAAACTATAACTGTATGGAACAAATGTATGAAATATATCATGAAAATTATAACTGTATGGAACAAATGTATGAAATATATCATGAAAACTATAACTGTATGGAACAAATGTATGAAATATATCATGAAAACTATAACTGTATGGAACAAATGTATGAAATATATCATGAAAACTATAACTGGATGGAACAAATGTATGAAATATATCATGAAAACTATAACTGTATCAAAGAATTCTTACTATTTTAATATTCACACAATATATCCAAAATGAAGTTTTTATACAATATATAAGGCAAAACTCAGGAAATTTATTAACTTCCAAATATTTCCATATTTTGAAGACACAAATTAACAAAAAAATTTAAAAGAGAAAATGATGCAGAACTGGTCTAGTATGCAACCCATAAAGAACTAACACGTATAGTTTTCATTAAGACAGTAATCTGAGTCATTAGATGCCATTTTATAAGCAAATGTGGTTTTTTTTACAAGAGCAAGTGAAAACAATTCTGCAGAGATTATCAAAAATGGCGGCCGATCGGAAATGTCGCTATAATAGAAGCATGCTCTTACCACTGGTCGGAGAAGGTTCGCCTGAATCGCTAGGGACACCGTAGAAATGGTAAGTAGGCATCTCGCAAAAATCAGTCACAAGCGCCATACCAGGCTCCCTGACTACGTATGAATTCCTAGCGGGCGAACAAAGAAGAAGAAGAACAAAAAACATGCTTTAATCAACGAGATCAGACATCTTAAACATATATCATTTTTTGGGGTTAATTATTCATTAAATTATCATATGATTTGCATTATTTAACATATATTATATACATTTAAATACATAACTAATATAAACGGAAAGTTTATGAGTCATGTAATTTCTTATTTATAAATGAGATATTCTTTATAGTCGAACGTTTAAGAGTTAAGATTGAATAGATTACTACGATAGATCCTTCTATCATCCCTCCTCTCCGCCCCCTAACATCTCATTGAGAATGGAGAAAGAGAAGAAGAAGAAGCTAAATGGAGACAATATTGGTATTAGACTTACCTATTTAGCACAAATTGTTTCGTTATTCCACGTGGACCATTCTTTTTAATCTGTGCTGCCATATTAGTAGTCAATCACAGTCTATGCTAAATCACACAAGTCTATGCTAAATCACACTATTGTATGCTAAATCACACAAATGTATGCTAAGTCACACAAATGTATGCTAAATCACAAGTATATGATAACTCACACAAATGTATGCTATATCACACACAAGTGTATGTTAAATCACATAAATGTATGCTGAATCACACAAGTGAATGCTAAATCACACAAATGTATGCTAAATCATACAAGTGAATGCTGAATAGAAAATGTTAAAATTATGATAAAATATAACTCAGTGCAGAACTATAAGTTGATGATATAATCACGTGACACATAAGACCACGTGATAATGTCCGACATGATGTCGATATTATTCATGTCTTTCAAAAGCTAGAAATGTTAGTTAGACTAACACTATAAAACACCACCAAAAAAAAAAAAAAAATAGAATTCCTGAAAATGTGATCGCTTTCCAGGAAACTCAAGTTTTCAAACAAAACCCTATTTCAGATGCTCAATAATATTGATTTTATGCTAAATACTACATGTATTACCAACCATAAATTCTGCAACCATAATCGTTTTCTTGGAAGTTCAAATTCTGCATACATAAACAGTGTTTGATGTGATCAATAATATTGATTTTATCCTGACAGATTCTGAATATAGTTCATGACCTACATTCGCAATCTCAATGCGGAAGCACATTTCTGAAGTATATATATATAACACGCCCGTGCTTGCTTGAACATGAAGATACCCTAACTGAACTATAATATTTACAATATACCTGGTATACGTGACACTACACATTGTATTTGTGTTTGATTAATATTTGACTATCCTTTCATTCAAATTTGTATAACTTTCAATTATATCAAGCAAATTCTTTTATGTTCACTGAAATCGTTGTCCACATCGCCATATTAATAAATCATATTAAATATTATATTATCGGGGTAAGAGAAATACATGCGACCTCTTTTCTCTGACAATAAGTGTCTCCAAAACAGTTGTATTATGTCAGGGAGGTAAGACATCAAATATCACTTTAAATGGCAACCATCTAACCCCAGTGCAAAAATTCTGCTATCTTGGGTCCACGGTCACTGCCAGCCTTTCTCTTGACGAAGAAATCAACGCTCGTATAGGGAGTGCCGCTACTATTAAAGCGAGCGTGGGACAACAACAAATTGACATTGCAGACGAAGACTCAAATATATCGAGCCTGTGTAATTAGTTCTTTACTATATGGCTCAGAAACATGGACAGCCTACTCAAGACACGAGAGGAGACTTAACATCTTTCACCTGCGATGTCTCCGCAAGATTATGAACATCAGGTGGTACGACAAGATAACCAACTCTGAAGTACTACAACGTGCAAATCTGCCTTCCATCATGGGCATGCTCAGCAGTAGACGACTAAGATGGTTGGGACATGTGAGAAGAATGGAAACTTATCGCATACCAAAACAAATGTTGTTCTGTGAACTTTCGGAGGAAGAGGCACCAGGGCAGACCACTGCTCAGATATAAAGATGTCTGCAAAACCTCAATGAAAAACTTTTCTATAGATCCCAGCACATGGGAGGGACTAGCTGATGACAGAGTTGTGTGGAAAGCCAAATTACGGAAGGGCGCAGAGTCTTTTGAGAAGAGACTTATGTACGAGCTGAACAACAAGAGAGAAAAGCGAAAACTCAGAAGTTGTCACAGTAAAACACTTGCCTATTGACCGTCTGTAAAGATGAAAAGGGCCATACCATACCAAGAGAAATACATGAACTAAGATTTGCTGACAAGACAGTTGTTCACATCGCCATATTAATAAATAGTATTAAATATTACTAATAACAGTTAGAGATTAGATTGTATAGCTTACACATGCAGATCACAACGCAGGTGTATGAACTCTCCAGCAATCTGTGAGAAGGGGCCTCAATGTAATTTCTATTAAGATAATTTCTTTTTGTATAGTGGAGGATATAACGGTTTGCAAGAAATGCAGAGGCGTTTCATCCTGCAGCCGACGGTATTGTATAGTGGAGGATATAACGGTCTGCAAGAAATGCAGAGGCGTTTCATCCTGCAGCCGACGGTATTGTATAGTGGAGGATATAACGGTTTGCAAGAAATGCAGAGGCGTTTCATCCTGCAGCCGACGGTATTGTATAGGGGAGGATATAACGGTGTGCAAGAAATGCAGTTTCATCCTGCAGCCGACGGTGTTCTTAGAACATATTTGTTTAATAGTTTCCTTAGAAATATCTTACGCATAAGTTGTACACAGATAAATAGTAATGTATATCATGGACAGAGACGAGAACAAGAGGATCTATTCAGAGAGAAGTTAGAGTCAAGTTGCAGGCTTGCTGATGCTATTAATAAGAATGAGAAAATTGAAATATTTGGTATGCATATAAAGAGACACGAAGGGTTGGAGAAGACCATGATGGAAGGAGGCATACTGGCAAAGAGGAGAAGAGGAAGACCACGAAGATTGATTCAGGACGCAACTTATGATTTGAACATGACGACAGCAGAGGCAGGACATCTGCTTATGAGAGAGAGAAATCCCCGAAAGACTGTTAATGTAGCAAAGTTCTGCTCAGGACAAGCTATTTGATAATGATGATTGTAAGGTTATGGTAAAGAAATCATGCAAACAAAAATCTGTTGAATAACAAAATCCGCAGGAAAAGATGGAGATGAATGAGAAAACCACTCACTGTCAAGATCCACACGGATAAGAGAATTTGATAAAGACATCAAATAAATGGGCTTCAGTTACGTAGATATGGAGAGGTCTACCTAAAGCAGCAATAGCTGGGGAACTATTATTGATAGCATGTGTACCAAAGGGTATAAAAATATTTGTGTAAATATATTTACTAAGATAACACTCACTTCTTAGGTGAGTGGTCCGGTAGAATTCCACAGTAAACGTGGACTAATTTTCCCACCGTAACGTACCTCAGGTCGACCCAGCCTGTATATCAGGAAAAGCATTCAAAGTAAAGGGGGCCGGCATTATGTTGATAACATCACCCATCGTGTGCCAATGGTCAGGGAAAATTATCGGCTCAACATCGTAATACCCAACATACTTCCAGGTATGACAAAAAGTGATCCGTTACTAAGATCATCATCATCAAATAGCTTGTCCTGAGCAGAACTTTGATACCCCAAACAGTCCTCCGGAATTTCTCTCTCTCTCTTATAGGTCAGATGTCCTGCCTCAGCAGCCGTCATGTTCAAACCATCAGTCACATCCTGAATCCATCTTCTCCGTGGTCTTCCTCTTCTTCTCTTTGCCGGTATGCCTCCTTCCATGATGGTCTTCTCCAGCCCTTCGGTTCCTTTTATATGTCCAAAATACTTCAATTGTCTCTTTCTTATTTGTAGCATCAGCCAGTTTTTTTTTAATTTTGAGTTCTTTCTGGATAGATCTATTTGTTCTCTTCTTTGTCCAAGATATACGGAGTACTCTTCTGTAACACTTATATTCGAAAGTAGCTATATGTTTTTCCACTGCCTTATTAAATGTCCATGCTTCACACCCATATGTTGCCATTGTGAATATGCATGCTCTTAGTATTCTGATTTTTGTTTTTCTATCAGTTCCGATAATTTCCTACCAGAGTAAGAGAATGTTCCTATCCTTAGGTATCAGATAAGGCGTGGGGTAGTATCGGGGAAGGCGTGAGACAGTGTCAGGGAAGGCGTGAGGTAGTATTTGGGAAAATGTGAGACTTATCAGGGAAGATGTGAGACAGTATCAGGGAAGTCGTGAGACTTATCATGGAAGGCGTGAGACAGTGTCAGGGAAGGCGTGAGACAGTATCAGGGAAGTCGTGAGACAGTGTCAGGGAAGACTTGAGTCAGTATCAGGGAAGGCTTGAGTCAGTATCAGGAAAGGCGTGAGACATATCAAGGAAGGCGTGAGACAGTGTCAGGGAAGGATTGAGGCAGTATCAGGAAAGGCGTGAGACATATCAGAGAAGGCGTGAGGTAGTATCTGGGAAAACTTGAGACAGTATCGAGGAAGGCTTGAGGTAGTATCACGGAAGGCGTGAGACAGTGTCAGGGAAGGCTTGAGATAGTATCAGAGAAGGCGTGAGACAGTGCCAGGGAAAACGGGAGACAGTGTCAGGGAAGACTTGAGAGAATGTCAGGGAAGGCGTGAAACTTATCAGTGAAGGCGTGAGGCACTCAGGGAAGTTCCTATCACTCTGGATTGGAACATATTTATAAATGTTTTCAAATTCATCTATACGAACTTTTCCCTAATGGTATTGATGAAATCATTACTGTTTTTTGACTTACTGTTTTCCTTCGACCACTTCTGTATTAAACAAGTGATCTGTACGTTTATTGCATTGTAACACAGCTTTCACTGGTACAAAAACAAAGAATACTTGGGTTATTCGGGATGTGACAAATCTACCGTATGCAGAAAATTGACATGTTTTTCAACATTAAGTTGATCTGTCCACACCATAGGAACCTAAAGTAGGAGGTAACGTTTCCCAGTGGGAGTTGAAGCCTGATGACAATAGTGGGTTCAGAAACATTTGGGTTGGGGAGGAGGAGGGGTTGTGCGTTTTTTGTCCCGATTTTGCGTTTGAATAATTATAAAAATTTGAATACTGCATTTTAATTCATCTTATGCCCGTCTTACACAATCGATTTTTTCATCAATTTTCTATTTCATGCATATAATCATTTGAAAATTAACCATGTATGACAGAAATGACAGATGGCAGATGCCGATCAGAAATAAAGAGCAGAATACGATAAGCGAAAACATCATTCCTGACAATGAGTATCATTATCTGCAACAAGTCCCTGTCAATCCCGATCAGAATGTGACTTATTCAGTGCTACATAGAACCAATACTGACGTACAGATGCGAGTCATGGACAATGAACACACAGATCGAAAAATCTCTGAGGGTCACATAAATGAGGTTATACAGAAGAATGATGAAAATCACATGGACTGCTAAAATGACTAATGTTGAGGTGCTGAATGAGATCAAGACACAGAGAAAGCTTATCATCAATATAAGAAAGAGGCAGTCATCATTTTTCGGGCATGTGATGAGGAGAGGTTTAGAACACATCGTGACAACCGGTAAAATTGAGGGTAGACGAGGCAGAGGAACACAGAGAGAGAAAATGTTGGATAGCCTGACTTCATGGCACGGTAGAGCGTCAATATCTGAGTTGATAGCAAACACCAATGACAGAGATTTGTGGAGATCCATGATCGCCTACGCCAGCCGGCACGGCACCTGATGATGATGAAAACAGAAATATATATCAATGTTCTATGTCAAAGGGAAAATGGAGCATGTATATTTGTGGGGTGGGGGCGTTGGCAAACTGTTACAATGGGGAAGGGGCGTTACAAAGTTGATGTTGCACAAAGTGGGCGGTGGGCCGAAAAAGTTTGAGAACCTATGGTCTACACGCACGAGTGAATTCTTGTATGTCATCCACTTTAAATACATGTTTACCGCTGTCATAGTTACCGTTGAGATCTTCTTTGTAAGACTGCTTGTAGTTACATCAAAGACCCCGCTGTGCTCATTGATATTATCGATTACATGTCAATGATTTATGTTATGTCATGTTATGCGATCGAAGTCATGGCACATTGGACATTCCCATTCGTGCTCTGTCCTCCGCTGCAGCGGCCATCCCAAAGTCCATTTGCTCATCGTAGCCATGAGAAGTTGATTTGTATATCTTCTCTCTCTACCACGAAGACGACACTATCTGGCATGTCCAAACTTAATGCCTGATTCTCAAACTCGTTCCAATGTTTGAGATTTGCTCATATTACACAATTGAGAGTGTACCGCATTGATGATATCGGCTCTGTCCATGCTTTTACCAGGCTTGAATTGGGGCATGTTTGCAAGAAGGTCAGCACGCTCGTTATCCTGCACTCCAGCATGTCCAGGGGTGTACAGCCAAGTCATTTTCTATAGATGTGATCTCCGAATAATGTCCACCCATTCCACGCGCAGACTTCCAGATTCAATCCTTTGAAGCATATTCATCGAGTCTGATATGTTAATCGTATGGGTTACCTGTTGCTCAGCCGCTCATGACAGAGCCCTGGAGGCAGCGATGATCTCCATAATCATGCTCGATGTTGTTGTTTCGAAAGCCCCGCAGTCCTTATGAAGTGTGCTACCTTTTCGTTGTACTAAATAAGCTCTCGATGATCTGGTTTCGCGTCTGACAGAGCCGTCGGTGTAGATAATGATATCACCTGAATGGTAGTACTGATCCACGAGTGCAAGAATCTTCGCATTGGCGACGTCCAGGGTCAATTCTCTACAGCAATTTCGACGTCCAGGGCCCATTCTCTACAGCATTGGCGACGTCCAGGGCTCATTTTTTACAGCATTGACGACGTCCAGGGATCATTCTCTACAGCATTGGCGACGTCCAGGACCCATTCTCTACAGCATTGGCGACGTCCAGGGCTCATTCTCTACAGCATTGACGACGTCCAGGGCTCATTCTCTACAGCATTGACGACGTCCAGGGCTCATTCTCTACAGCATTGGCGACGTCCAGGGCCCATTCTCTACAGCATTGACGACGTCCAGGGTCCATTCTCTACAGCATTGGCGACGTCCAGGGCACATTCTCTACAGCATTGGCGACGTCCAGGGTCCATTCACTACAGCATTGGCAACGTCCAGGGTCCATTCTCTACAGCATTGGCGACGTCCAGGGTTCATTCTCTACAGCATTGGCGACGTCCAGGGTCCATTCTCTACAGCATTGGCAACGTCCAGGGTTCATTCTCTACAGCATTGGCGACGTCCAGGGTCCATTCTCTACAGCATTGGCGACGTCCAGGGTTCATTCTCTACAGCATTGGCGACGTCCAGGGTCCATTCTCTACAGCATTGGCGACGTCCAGGGATCATTCTCTACAGCATTGACGACGTCCAGGGCCCATTCTCTACAGCATTGGCGACGTCCAGGGCCCATTCTCTGCAGCAATTGCAAGACATTTGAGAGATTGTTCGTCCGTGTGCTGTCGGGACTCACTAGGGGAGCAAAGAATAGTAACACTGCCACCTATAAGACATGTCGTAAGAAGTGACTGAGGTAGGAACCTAGTGAAGCTAATAATCAAAAAACGTCTTCGCAGAAATTGAAAGTTCTGACCTACTGGAGCATAACTGGCACAACGTACAATCGATCTTAGGCTCAGATCGCATACAAATCACAATGAGTGGTTAACAAGTGGTCGATATGGTACGTTGAAAGAAGAAGAAGATAGATTGTAAAATGACATAGGAAACAACTGGTAAAGATTCTGCACAACAGCAAAACAGGAAATCTCTTGTTCCGTCTTTATAATGGATAACATTATGTTTTATAATGGATAACATTATGTTTTATAATGGATAACATTATGTTTTATAATGGATAACATTATGTTTTATAATGGATAACATTATGTTTTATAATGGATAACATTATGTTTTATAATGGATAACATTATGTTTTATAATGGATAACATTATGTTTTATAATGGATAACATTATGTTTTATAATGGATAACATTATGTTTTATAATGGATAACATTATGTTTTATAATGGATAACATTATGTTTTATAATGGATAACATTATGTTTTATAATGGATACAACCAGAATACAGATCAGTGTTTCAGCATGCAAGGCTTGAGGCAGTATCAGTGAAGGCGTGAGGCAGTGTTGGGAAAGACGTGAGGCAGTATCAAGGAAGATGTGAGGCAGTATCAGGGGAGATGTGAGGCATTGTCATGGAAGGTTTGAGGCAGTATCAGGGGAAACGTGAGGCATTATCATGGAAGGTTTGAGTCAGTATCAGTGGAGACATGAGGCATTATCATGGAAGGTTTGAGTCAGTATCAGTGGAGACATGAGGCATTATCATGGAAGGTTTGAGGCAGTATCAGGGGAGACATGAGGCATTATCATGGAAGGTTTAAGGCAGTATCAGTGGAGACGTGAGGCATTATCATGGAAGGTTTGAGTCAGTATCAGTGGAGACATGAGGCATTATCATGGAAGGTTTGAGGCAGTATCAGGGGAGACATGAGGCATTATCATGGAAGGTTTAAGGCAGTATCAGTGGAGACGTGAGGCATTATCATGGAAGGTTTGAGTCAGTATCAGGGGAGACATGAGGCATTATCATGGAAGGTTTGAGGCAGTATCAGGGGAGACATGAGGCATTATCATGGAAGGTTTGAGGCAGTATCAGTGGAGACGTGAGGCATTATCATGGAAGGTGTGAGGCAGTATCAGGGAATGAATGAGGTTGTTTCAGGAAAGGCTTAATGCAGTATCAGGGAAGACTTGAGACAGTATCAGAAACACCCGAGTGGTTTCCTGGGCCCAAATTTGGAGTGTAAAGAATAGAACCACTGTTACCTGCCACTAATGTCGTAAGAGGCGACTAAGGAGGTTTGGCTGCAATCGGATGCACATGTCCTAAATGTGGGCCTACCAAATCAATGTGCAACGTATTCACATTCTTGACAAAGATCAAACATATCACAAATGGTGATTAAAATTGGTCGTAAAGAACGAACTCAAATAAGAAGAATAAGTATCAGAAAATGCGTGAGGCAGTATCAGAAAATGCGTGAGGCAGTATCAGGGAATGCGTGAGGCAGTATCAGGGAATGCGTGAGGCAGTATCAGGGAATGCGTGAGGCAGTATCAGGGAATGCGTGAGGCAGTATCAGGGAATGCGTGAGGCAGTATCAGAAAATGCGTGAGGCAGTATCAGGGAATGCGTGAGGCAGTATCAGGGAATGCGTGAGGCAGTATCAGAAAATGCGTGAGGCAGTATCAGGGAATGCGTGAGGCAGTATCAGGGAATGCGTGAGGCTGTTTCAGGAAAGGCATGAAACAGTATCAGGGAATGCGTGAGGCTGTTTCAGGAAAGGCGTGAGGCAGTATCAGCGAATGCGTGAGGCTGTTTCAGGAAAGGCATGATGCGGTATGAGGGAAGGTTTAAGGCAGTATAAGGGAAGGCAATAGGCTGTTTCAGGAAAGGCTTGAGACTGTATCAGAAAATGCGTGAGGCTGTATCAGGAAAGACTTGAGACAGTATCAGGGTAGACGTGAGGCAGTATCAGAAATGAGTGAGACAGTATCAGGGTAGACGTGAGGCTGTATCAGAAAAGACGTGAGACAGTATCAGAGAAAGCGTGAGGCTGTATCAGGAAAGACGTGAGACAGTATCAGAGAAAGCGTGAGGCTGTATCAGGAAAGACGTGAGACAGTATCAGAGAAAGCGTGAGGCTGTATCAGGAAAGGCGTTAGGCTGTTTCAAGAAAGACTTGAGACTGTATCAGAAAATGCTTGAGCCTGTATCAGAAAATGCTTGAGGCTGTATCAGGAAAGGATTGAGACAGTATCAGGGTAGGCGTGAGGCAGTATCAGAGAAAGCGTGAGGCTGTATTAGGAAAGGCTTGTTGACGGTATAGGACGAAGTCACCTCTGTCTATTTGCCTTGTATTTCGCAGTGTTACTATTATTTTCTCCTCTGGAGCCCTGACAACACACATGAACTTCTGTAATCATATTCTTCTTCTTCTTCTCTTACATGTTCAAATATTGTTCACAAATGCAAAGCTTGGTTTGAAATACCATTTCCGAGATTTTCTATCTGATCAAATATTATTTCCATTGTAGACAAGTTCATGAACTTCTCTCAATACTTCAATGTAGACAAGTTCATGAACTTCTCTCAATACTTCATAGTAGACAAGTTCATGAACTTCTCTCAATACTTCATAGTAGACAAGTTCATGAACTTCTCTCAATACTTCAATGTAGACAAGCTCATGAACTTCTCTCAATACTTCAATGTAGACAAGCTCATGAACGTCTCTCAATACTTCAATGTAGACAAGCGCATGAACTTCTCTCAATACTTCATAGTAGACAAGCGCATGAACTTCTCTCAATACTTCATAGTAGACAAGCTCATGAACTTCTCTCAATACTTCATAGTAGACAAGTTCATGAACTTCTCTCAATACTTCAATGTAGACAAGTTCATGAACTTCTCTCAATACTTCATAGTAGACAAGTTCATGAACTTCTCTCAATACTTCATAGTAGACAAGCTCATGAACTTCTCTCAATACTTCATAGTAGACAAGTTCATGAACTTCTCTCAATACTTCATAGTAGACAAGTTCATGAACTTCTCTCAATACTTCATAGTAGACAAGTTCATGAACTTCTCTCAATACTTCAATGTAGACAAGCTCATGAACTTCTCTCAATACTTCAATGTAGACAAGTTCATGAACTTCTCTCAATACTTCATAGTAGACAAGCTCATGAACTTCTCTCAATACTTCATAGTAGACAAGCTCATGAACTTCTCTCAATACTTCATAGTAGACAAGTTCATGAACTTCTCTCAATACTTCAATGTAGACAAGCTCATGAACTTCTCTCAATACTTCAATGTAGACAAGCTCATGAACTTCTCTCAATACTTCAATGTAGACAAGTTCATGAACTTCTCTCAATACTTCATAGTAGACAAGTTCATGAACTTCTCTCAATACTTCATAGTAGACAAGTTCATGAACTTCTCTCAATACTTCATAGTAGACAAGTTCATGAACTTCTCTCAATACTTCATAGTAGACAAGCTCATGAACTTCTCTCAATACTTCATAGTAGACAAGTTCATGAACTTCTCTCAATACTTCATAGTAGACAAGTTCATGAACTTCTCTCAATACTTCAATGTAGACAAGTTCATGAACTTCTCTCAATACTTCAATGTAGACAAGTTCATGAACTTCTCTCAATACTTCATAGTAGACAAGTTCATGAACTTCTCTCAATACTTCATAGTAGACAAGTTCATGAACTTCTCTCAATACTTCATAGTAGACAAGCTCATGAACTTCTCTCAATACTTCAATGTAGACAAGTTCATGAACTTCTCTCAATACTTCAATGTAGACAAGTTCATGAACTTCTCTCAATACTTCATAGTAGACAAGCTCATGAACTTCTCTCAATACTTCATAGTAGACAAGCTCATGAACTTCTCTCAATACTTCATAGTAGACAAGTTCATGAACTTCTCTCAATACTTCAATGTAGACAAGTTCATGAACTTCTCTCAATACTTCATAGTAGACAAGCGCATGAACTTCTCTCAATACTTCATAGTAGACAAGTTCATGAACCTCTCAATATCTAGTAGACAAGCTCATGAACTTCTCTCAATACTTCATAGTAGACAAGCTCATGAACTTCTCTCAATACTTCATAGTAGACAAGCTCATGAACTTCTCTCAATACTTCAATGTAGACAAGCTCATGAACTTCTCTCAATACTTCAATGTAGACAAGTTCATGAACTTCCCCAATACTTCATAGTAGACAAGCTCATGAACTTCTCTCAATACTTCATAGTAGACAAGTTCATGAACTTCTCTCAATACTTCAATGTAGACAAGTTCATGAACTTCTCTCAATACTTCATAGTAGACAAGCTCATGAACTTCTCTCAATACTTCAATGTAGACAAGTTCATGAACTTCTCTCAATACTTCATAGTAGACAAGTTCATGAACTTCTCTCAATACTTCAATGTAGACAAGTTCATGAACTTCTCTCAATACTTCATAGTAGACAAGTTCATGAACTTCTCTCAATACTTCAATGTAGACAAGTTCATGAACTTCTCTCAATACTTCAATGTAGACAAGTTCATGAACTTCTCTCAATACTTCATGTAGACAAGTCATGAACTCTCTCAATACTTCATAGTAGACAAGTTCATGAACTTCTCTCAATACTTCATAGTAGACAAGTTCATGAACTTCTCTCAATACTTCATAGTAGACAAGTTCATGAACTTCTCTCAATACTTCATAGTAGACAAGTTCATGAACTTCTCTCAATACTTCAATGTAGACAAGTTCATGAACTTCTCTCAATACTTCAATGTAGACAAGTTCATGAACTTCTCTCAATACTTCATAGTAGACAAGTCTGAACTTCTCAATACTTCAATGTAGACAAGTTCATGAACTTCTCTCAATACTTCAAGTAGACAAGTCATGAACTCTCTCAATACTTCATAGTAGACAAGTTCATGAACTTCTCTCAATACTTCATAGTAGACAAGTTCATGAACTTCTCTCAATACTTCATAGTAGACAAGTTCATGAACTTCTCTCAATACTTCAATGTAGACAAGTTCATGAACTTCTCTCAATACTTCAATGTAGACAAGTTCATGAACTTCTCTCAATACTTCATAGTAGACAAGTTCATGAACTTCTCTCAATACTTCATAGTAGACAAGTTCATGAACTTCTCTCAATACTTCATAGTAGACAAGCTCATGAACTTCTCTCAATACTTCAATGTAGACAAGTTCATGAACTTCTCTCAATACTTCATAGTAGACAAGTTCATGAACTTCTCTCAATACTTCAATGTAGACAAGCTCATGAACTTCTCTCAATACTTCAATGTTTAGTCAATTCATTTTCTGACTGCCTGTTATTTCTTGTTAGACTTATGTTTGATGCTTTTATCTTTAGTCATATCTTTTGAGCTAATCCTGGCTGTTTGATGCTTTCATCTTTAGTCATATCTTTTGAGCTAATCCTGGCTGTTTGATGCTTTTATCTTTAGTCATATCTTTTGAGCTATTTCTGTCTGATGCTTTATCTTTAGTCATATCTTTGAGCTATTCCTGGCTGTTTGATGCTTTCATCTTTAGTCATATCTTTTGAGCTATTCCTGGCTGTTTGATGCTTTTATCTTTAGTCATATCTTTAGAGCTATTCCTGGCTGTTTGATGCTTTTATCTTTAGTCATATCTTTAGAGCTATTCCTGGCTGTTTGATGCTTTTATCTTTAGTCATATCTTTAGAGCTATTCCTGTCTGTTTGATGCTTTTATCTTTAGTCATATCTTTTGAGCTATTCCTGGCTGTTTGATGCTTTCATCTTTAGTCATATCTTTTGAGCTATTCCTGTCTGTTTGATGCCTTCATCTTTAGTCATATCTTTTGAGCTATTCCTGGCTGTTTGATGCTTTTATCCTTAGTCATATCTTTTGAGCTATTCCTGGCTGTTTGATGCTTTTATCTTTAGTCATATCTTTTGAGCTATTCCTGGCTGTTTGATGCTTTCATCTTTAGTCATATCTTTTGAGCTATTCCTGTCTGTTTGATGCCTTCATCTTTAGTCATATCTTTTGAGCTATTCCTGGCTGTTTGATGCTTTTACCTTTAGTCATATCTTTTGAGCTATTCCTGGCTGTTTGATGCTTTTATCTTTAGTCATATCTTTAGAGCTATTCCTGGCTGTTTGATGCTTTTATCTTTAGTCATATCTTTTGAGCTATTCCTGGCTGTTTGATGCTTTCATCTTTAGTCATATCTTTTGAGCTATTCCTGGCTGTTTGATGCTTTCATCTTTAGTCATATCTTTTGAGCTATTCCTGTCTGTTTGATGCTTTTATCTTTAGTCATATCTTTTGAGCTATTCCTGGCTGTTTGATCTTTTTATCTTTAGTCATATCTTTTGAGCTATTCCTGGCTGTTTGATGCTTTCATCTTTAGTCATATCTTTTGAGCTATTCCTGGCTGTTTGATGCTTTCATCTTTAGTCATATCTTTTGAGCTATTCCTGGCTGTTTGATGCTTTTATCTTTAGTCATATCTTTAGAGCTATTCCTGGCTGTTTGATGCTTTTATCTTTAGTCATATCTTTAGAGCTATTCCTGGCTGTTGTTCTATATTTACCTGGGCATTAACATATATATTAGCTTACAGACTTCTTCTTCTTTTACCGCTCCATATCGACCACTTGCCAACCACTCTGTGTGACTTGCATGTGATCTGAGCCTTAGAGCGATTGTTCGTTGTGTCAGTTATGCACCTACAAGTAGGCCAGCACACCCGATTTCTGCGATGCTTTTTATTTTACTAGGGTAGCATCCCGAAGAGCTACATGAGTCGCCTCTTACGACATGCATTGTAGTTCGCAGTGGTACTATTCTTTGCTTCCCTTGCGGGCCCCGGTACCACACAGACGGCTTACAGACTAACTGCTGTTCTGTCTTTTCATGGGCTTGTACATAGCTATTAGAATACAGACTAACTGCTGTTCTGTCTTTTCCTGGGCTTGTACATAGCTATTAGAATACAGACTGGCTGCTTCTTCTTCTTCTTCTTCATCCAACGTTTTCAGACATTGACCTGTATTATTTAGATTAGTTAGTAGTTTACATTGCTATGCATTGTTATTGGGTTTTTTCCATTTTGTGAAACAACAGTACTTTATTTTTACTTTTTTCGCCATTGGTACATAGTTTTACTGCATGAAATATACACAGTTACAGTGTTACATATGTGACAGACTGATGATGCAATCTGCAAAGTTTAGTTCTTACCAAAAACATAAAAAGTAAGAAATAGAACTGATAGGCAAACAAAGATCATAATACTAAGAGTAAGCATATTCCCAGTTGCAACATATAGGAGTGAGCATGGACATTTAACAAGGCATGGAAAAACATATATGTGCTTTTGAATATAAGTGTTACAGAAGAGTACTCCGTACATAGACAGAGAAGAGAACAAATAGATCTTTCTAGAAAGAATTCAAAGTCAAATAAAGCTGGCCGATGCTACAAATAATTATGAGAAAATTGAAATATTTTGAATATACAAGGAGACACGAAGGTCTTTAGAAGATCATCATGGAAAGAGGTATCTCGACAAAGACGAGAATAGGAAGACCATTGAGAAAGTGAATACGTGATGTAACTGATGGTTTGGAGATGGGGGCTGCAGAGATGGGACCTTTGGCTTATGAGAGAGAAAAATTCAGAAGACTTGACTATTAGCGTGACAAAGTTCTGCTCATGACAAGCTATGTGCTGGTGACGATTTTAGGGTAGCAAAGTTCTGCTCAGGACAAGTTATGTGCTGGTGGTGATGTTAGGATGACAAAGTTCTACTCAGGACACGTTATGTGCTGGTGACGATGTTAGGATGACAAAGTTCTGCTCAGGACACGTTATGTGCTGGTGACGATGCTAGGGTGGCAAAGTTCTGCTCATGACACGTTACGTGTTCGTGACGATGTGCTCATATCTAATATATGTGTTTCTCTCCTTTATGACTTCATTCATCAGTCATTCAATGGCCAGGTAAAATACAAATGTTGATTGTATACATGATTGCCAAACATAACTGGTGACACCAAACTATAGTTCACTAAAACTTATTAGTCTAGTTGTCTGCTCCTATTTACCACTCTGTATGGTTGTGTGGTAAATGGGAGCTGACAACTAAATGGGAGGTAAATGGGAGCGAAAATGTTGCAAGGCGAAACTGGCATCGATTGGGTAGAAAATAGTCAACTAGAAGATTTTTATTTTGCAGATGATATTGCCTTGTTAAGTAGAAACAACCAAGATATGCAAAAAAAACAGACAACTTGTCATCTATAGCATCAAAAGTTGGACTGCAGATAAGCTATGAAAAACAAATATAATGAAGACACCTATGGCAAGTAATGCAGATATCACACTGGAATCTAAAATGATAAAATAACAGAGCAGTTCACCTATTTAGGTAGCAATTTTGATTGCACAGGAAATGTTAAAAATAAATTATGATACGAATTGGCAAAGCAACATCAGCTTTTAAAAGTCTAAATAAAATATGGAACTGCAAGTTATATAGTATTAAAACTAAATTACGAATTTTCTATTCAAATGTTGTATCAATCCTAACATATGCCAGCGAGAGTTGGAAAATGACTAAAGATATAGAATGCAAGTTGAATGCATTTGAAAATAGATGTCTGCGAAAAATAATGAATATAAAATGGAACGAATTCAGGAGAAGTGATGAAATCAGAGACATGTCTGGTCAACCACTAGTGACAACTGTTATAAGAAAGAGAAGATGGAGATATGTTGGACACACCTTGAGGAGGAATGATCAACGAATATCAAAGCAGACATTGACGTGGGATGCAAAGGATTCAAGAAAGAGAGGACGACCTAGGGAGACTCTGAAACGAACTTTGCTGAGAGAGGCAAGAAATATCGTCTCAGTTCCATGGAGGAGATTGAGCGAGTTGCAGAGGATAGAGCGTTATGGAGAAATTACTTGCAGGCCCTATGTGACGTATAACGGTACGAGAGGAATTATTATTATTATTATGGTTGTGTGGTATACGATAATAGCTATTCAAGCTATTCAAGTATATTCAAGCTATTCAAGTATATTCAAGTATATTCAAGTATATTCAAGTATATTCAAGTATATTCAAGCTATTCAAGTATATTCAAGTATAGGCTGTCAAAAGACTTGTCAAAAGTAATCAAATACCACATAGACTATGCTATTGAATTGGTAAGTTTATTTTCAAGTGTTTGGAGCAAAGTTAAAACATAATAAATATAAGGCTTATTTTTTCTGAGACCTGCTTGGTCTTGTTGAACTTCACTGACAAGTTCTTGCTCCATTTTCTGGAGAATCACTAAGCCAAAATCTGACACGTTACTGACAGTAAGGTTATCCAGAGCCACTTGAAACTTAAGTCCGATAAGCTCATTCAGAAAATAAGAAATAATTTCAGTTTAAGTGTACTAACTTTCTTATATGTTTGATATAAACATTGTCAGCTTGTGTGCCATTTAACATGGTTCATTGAGTCCATGATTATTTATTGATGAATGTGTACACGATTCATTGAGTATATGATTATTTATTGATGAATGTGTACACGATTCATTGAGTATATGATTATTTATTGATGAATGTGTACACGAGTCTATGGTTATTTATTAATGAAAGTGTACACGAGTCTATGGTTATTTATTAATGAAAGTGTACACGAGTCTATGGTTATTTATTAATGAAAGTGTACACGAGTCTATGGTTATTTATTAATGAAAGTGTACACGAGTCTATGGTTATTTATTAATGAAAGTGTACACGAGTCTATGGTTATTTATTAATGAAAGTGTACACGAGTCTATGGTTATTTATTGATGAAAGTGTACACGAGTCTATGGTTATTTATTAATGAAAGTGTACACGAGTCTATGGTTATTTATTAATGAAAGTGTACACGAGTCTATGGTTATTTATTGATGAAAGTGTACACGAGTCTATGGTTATTTATTAATGAAAGTGTACACGAGTCTATGGTTATTTATTAATGAAAGTGTACACGAGTCTATGGTTATTTATTAATGAAAGTGTACACGAGTCTATGGTTATTTATTAATGAAAGTGTACACGAGTCTATGGTTATTTATTAATGAAAGTGTACACGAGTCTATGGTTATTTATTGATGAAAGTGTTATTGATATTCCTAAGTTAGTGGGGGCCTCTGCCAACTACATTGATATTCCTAAGTTAGTGGGGGCCTCTGCCAACTACACTGATATTCCTAAGTTAGTGGGGGCCTCTGCCAACTACACTGATATTCCTAAGTTAGTGGGGGCCTCTGCCAACTACATTGATATTCCTACGTTAGTGGGGGCCTCTGCCAACTACATTGATATTCCTAAGTTAGTGGGGGCCTCTGCCAACTACATTGATATACCTAAGTTAGTGGGGGCCTCTGCCAACTACATTGATATTCCTAAGTTAGTGGGGGCCTCTGCCAACTACATTGATATTCCTAAGTTAGTGGGGGCCTCTGCCAACTACATTGATATTCCTAAGTTAGTGGGGGCCTCTGCCAACTACACTGATATTCCTAAGTTAGTGGGGGCCTCTGCCAACTACAAAAAATAGATCTAAAAGCGAAAGATTAATTTCGTTGCTCCGGGTTTTTGCATATGGCTACTTTCGGTCGGCAGAAATAGCACGTCACCTACCGAGAGAATTGAACAAAGCACGAGCTCCGTAGCTCCAGCAACAATCATATGGATAGCATTACAAATTAGCACATTTGACTAAATTCGGACTCGAACCTACATCCTTCAGAACGGCATGAAAAGATCTAAAAACTTCCATAAAGATCCCCCGTAGACTCTCTGTGACTAAGTGCACATAAAGATCCCCCTAGACTCTCTGTGACTAAGTGCGACATAAAGATCCCCTGAGACTCTCTGTGACTAAGTGCGACATAAAGATCCCTGTAGACTCTCTGTGACTAAGTGTGACATAAAGATCCCCCTGAGACTCTCTGTGACTAAGTGCGACATAAAGATCCCGTAGACTCTCTGTGATTAAGTGCGACATAAAGATCCCCCCGTAGACTCTCTGTGACTAAGTGAGACATAAAGATCCCCGTAGACTCTCTGTGACTAAGTGCGACATAAAGATCCCTGAGACTCCCTGTGACTAAGTGCGACATAAAGATCCCCGTAGACTGTGACTAAGTGGGACATAAAGATCCCCCTGAGACTCTCTGTGACTAAGTGCGATATAAAGATCCCGTAGACTCTCTGTGACTAAGTGCGACATAAAGATCCCCTTAGACTCTCTGTGACTAAGTGCGACATAAAGATCCCCGTAGACTCTCTGTGACTAAGTGCGACATAAAGATCCCCCGTAGACTCTCTGTGACTAAGTGACATAAAGATCCCTGTAGACTCTCTGTGACTAAGTGCGACATAAAGATCCCCGTAGACTCTCTGTGACTAAGTGCTACATAAAGATCCCCGTAGACTCTCTGTGACTAAGTGCGACATAAAGATCCCTGAGACTCTCTGTGACTAAGTGCACATAAAGATCCCCAGTAGACTGTGACTAAGTGTGACATAAAGATCCCGTAGACTCTCTGTGACTAAGTGCGACATAAAGATCCCCTTAGACTCTCTGTGACTAAGTGCGACATAAAGATCCCCGTAGACTCTCTATGACTAAGTGCGACATAAAGATCCCCGTAGACTCTCTGTGACTAAGTGCGACATAAAGATCCCCGTAGACTCTCTGTGACTAAGTGCGACATGAAGATCCCCGTAGACTCTCTGTGACTAAGTGCGACATAAAGATCCCCCGTAGACTCTCTGTGACTAAGTGCTACATAAAGATCCTGAGACTCTCTGTGACTAAGTGTGACATAAAGATCCCCTTAGACTCTCTGGGACTAAGTGCGACATAAAGATCCCCCTGAGACTCTCTGTGACTAAGTGCGACATAAAGATCCCGTAGACTCTCTGTGATTAAGTGACATAAAGATCCCCTAGACTCTCTGTGACTAAGTGCGACATAAAGATCCCCTGTAGACTCTCTGTGACTAAGTGCGACATAAAGATCCCTGAGACTCCTGTGACTAAGTGCGACATAAAGATCCCGTAGACTGTGACTAAGTGGGACATAAAGATCCCCCTGTAGACTCTCTGTGACTAAGTGCGACATAAAGATCCCGTAGACTCTCTGTGACTAAGTGCGACATAAAGATCCCCGTAGACTCTCTGTGACTAAGTGCGACATAAAGATCCCCGTAGACTCTCTGTGACTAAGTGCGACATAAAGATCCCCTTAGACTCTCTGTGACTAAGTGCGACATAAAGATCCCCGTAGACTCTCTGTGACTAAGTGCGACATAAAGATCCCCCTGTAGACTCTCTGTGACTAAGTGCTACATAAAGATCCCGTAGACTCTCTGTGACTAAGTGCGACATAAAGATCCCCGTAGACTCTCTGTGACTAAGTGCGACATAAAGATCCCCCAGTAGACTCTCTGTGACTAAGTGTGACATAAAGATCCCCCCGTAGACTCTCTGTGACTAAGTGCTACATAAAGATCCCTGAGACTCTCTGTGACTAAGTGCGACATAAAGATCCCGTAGACTCTCTATGACTAAGTGCGACATAAAGATCCCCGAGACTCTCTGTGACTAAGTGCGACATAAAGATCCCTGAGACTCTCTGTGACTAAGTGCGACATGAAGATCCCGTAGACTCTCTGTGACTAAGTGCGACATAAAGATCCCCCGTAGACTCTCTGTGACTAAGTGCGACATAAAGATCCCTGAGACTCTCTGTGACTAAGTGGACATAAAGATCCCCTGAGACTTTCTGTGACTAAGTGCTACATAAAGATCCGCTAGACTCTCTGTGACTAAGTGTGACATAAAGATCCCTTAGACTCTCTGGGACTAAGTGCGACATAAAGATCCCCCCGTAGACTCTCTGTGACTAAGTGCGACATAAAGATCCCTGAGACTCTCTGTGACTAAGTGCGACATAAAGATCCCTGTAGACTCTCTGTGACTAAGTGCGACATAAAGATCCCTGTAGACTCTCTGTGACTAAGTGCGACATAAAGATCCCCGTAGACTCTCTGTGACTAAGTGCGACATAGAGATCCCCGTAGACTCTCTGTGACTAAGTGCGACATAAAGATCCCCCTGAGACTCTCTGTGACTAAGTGCGACATAAAGATCCCGTAGACTCTCTGTGACTAAGTGCGACATAAAGATCCCTGAGACTCTCTGTGACTAAGTGAGACATAAAGATCCCATAGTCTCGCTGTGACTAAGTGCGACATAAAGATCCCCGTAGACTCTCTGTGACTAAGTACGACATAAAGATCCCCGTAGACTCTCTGTGACTAAGTACGACATAAAGATCCCCGTAGACTCTCTGTGACTAAGTGGGACAGAACAACAAGACTCTCTGTGACTAAGTGAGACAGAACAACAAGACTCTCTGTGACTAAGTGGGACAGAACAACAAGACTCTCTGTGACTAAGTGGACAGAACAACAAGACTCTCTGTGACTAAGTGGGACAGAACAACAAGATTCTCTGTGACTAAGTGGGACAGAACAACAAGACTCTCTGTGACTAAGTGGGACAGAACAACAAGATTCTCTGTGACTAAGTGGGACAGAACAACAAGACTCTCTGTGACTAAGTGAGACAGAACAACAAGACTCTCTGTGACTAAGTGGGACAGAACAACAAGACTCTCTGTGACTAAGTGCGACAGAACAACAAGACTCTCTGTGACTAAGTGGGACAGAACAACAAGACTCTCTGTGACTAAGTGGGACAGAACAACAAGACTCTCTGTGACTAAGTGGGACAGAACAACAAGATTCTCTGTGACTAAGTGAGACAGAACAACAAGATTCTCTGTGACTAAGTGAGACAGAACAACAAGACTCTCTGTGACTAAGTGGGACAGAACAACAAGACTCTCTGTGACTAAGTGAGACAGAACAACAAGACTCTCTGTGACTAAGTGGGACAGAACAACAAGACTCTCTGTGACTAAGTGGGACAGAACAACAAGACTCTCTGTGACTAAGTGGGACAGAACAACAAGACTCTCTGTGACTAAGTGGGACAGAACAACAAGACTCTCTGTGACTAAGTGCGACAGAACAACAAGATTCTCTTTTACTAAGTGGGACAGAACAACAAGACTCTCTGTGACTAAGTGGGACAGAACAACAAGACTCTCTGTGACTAAGTGCGACAGAACAACAAGACTCTCTGTGACTAAGTGAGACAGAACAACAAGACTCTCTGTGACTAAGTGGGACAGAACAACAAGATTCTCTGTGACTAAGTGGGACAGAACAACAAGACTCTCTGTGACTAAGTGGGACAGAACAACAAGACTCTCTGTGACTAAGTGAGACAGAACAACACGACTCTCTGTGACTAAGTGAGACAGAACAACAAGACTCTCTGTGACTAAGTGAGACAGAACAACAAGACTCTCTGTGACTAAGTGGGACAGAACAACAAGACTCTCTGTGACTAAGTGAGACAGAACAACAAGACTCTCTGTGACTAAGTGAGACAGAACAACAAGACTCTCTGTGACTAAGTGGGACAGAACAACAAGACTCTCTGTGACTAAGTGGGACAGAACAACAAGACTCTCTGTGACTAAGTGGGACAGAACAACAAGACTCTCTGTGACTAAGTGGGACAGAACAACAAGATTCTCTGTGACTAAGTGGGACAGAACAACAAGACTCTCTGTGACTAAGTGAGACAGAACAACAAGACTCTCTGTGACTAAGTGGGACAGAACAACAAGACTCTCTGTGACTAAGTGAGACAGAACAACAAGACTCTCTGTGACTAAGTGGGACAGAACAACAAGACTCTCTGTGACTAAGTGGGACAGAACAACAAGACTCTCTGTGACTAAGTGCGACAGAACAACAAGATTCTCTTTTACTAAGTGGGACAGAACAACAAGACTCTCTGTGACTAAGTGGGACAGAACAACAAGACTCTCTGTGACTAAGTGCGACAGAACAACAAGACTCTCTGTGACTAAGTGAGACAGAACAACAAGACTCTCTGTGACTAAGTGGGACAGAACAACAAGACTCTCTGTGACTAAGTGGGACAGAACAACAAGACTCTCTGTGACTAAGTGAGACAGAACAACAAGACTCTCTGTGACTAAGTGGGACAGAACAACAAGACTCTCTGTGACTAAGTGGGACAGAACAACAAGACTCTCTGTGACTAAGTGCGACAGAACAACAAGATTCTCTTTTACTAAGTGGGACAGAACAACAAGACTCTCTGTGACTAAGTGGGACAGAACAACAAGACTCTCTGTGACTAAGTGCGACAGAACAACAAGACTCTCTGTGACTAAGTGAGACAGAACAACAAGACTCTCTGTGACTAAGTGGGACAGAACAACAAGACTCTCTGTGACTAAGTGGGACAGAACAACAAGACTCTCTGTGACTAAGTGGGACAGAACAACAAGACTCTCTGTGACTAAGTGAGACAGAACAACACGACTCTCTGTGACTAAGTGAGACAGAACAACAAGACTCTCTGTGACTAAGTGAGACAGAACAACAAGACTCTCTGTGACTAAGTGGGACAGAACAACAAGACTCTCTGTGACTAAGTGAGACAGAACAACAAGACTCTCTGTGACTAAGTGGGACAGAACACCAAGACTCTCTGTGACTAAGTGAGACAGAACAACAAGACTCTCTGTGACTAAGTGGGACAGAACAACAAGACTCTCTGTGACTAAGTGGGACAGAACAACAAGACTCTCTGTGACTAAGTGGACAGAACAACAAGACTCTCTGTGACTAAGTGGGACAGAACAACAAGACTCTCTGTGACTAAGTGGGACAGAACAACAAGATTCTCTGTGACTAAGTGGGACAGAACAACAAGACTCTCTGTGACTAAGTGAGACAGAACAACAAGACTCTCTGTGACTAAGTGGGACAGAACAACAAGACTCTCTGTGACTAAGTGAGACAGAACAACAAGACTCTCTGTGACTAAGTGGGACAGAACAACAAGACTCTCTGTGACTAAGTGGGACAGAACAACAAGACTCTCTGTGACTAAGTGAGACAGAACAACAAGACTCTCTGTGACTAAGTGGGACAGAACAACAAGACTCTCTGTGACTAAGTGGGACAGAACAACAAGACTCTCTGTGACTAAGTGGGACAGAACAACAAGATTCTCTGTGACTAAGTGGGACAGAACAACAAGACTCTCTGTGACTAAGTGAGACAGAACAACAAGACTCTCTGTGACTAAGTGGGACAGAACAACAAGACTCTCTGTGACTAAGTGAGACAGAACAACAAGACTCTATGTGACTAAGTGGGACAGAACAACAAGACTCTCTGTGACTAAGTGGGACAGAACAACAAGACTCTCTGTGACTAAGTGCGACAGAACAACAAGATTCTCTTTTACTAAGTGGGACAGAACAACAAGACTCTCTGTGACTAAGTGGGACAGAACAACAAGACTCTCTGTGACTAAGTGCGACAGAACAACAAGACTCTCTGTGACTAAGTGAGACAGAACAACAAGACTCTCTGTGACTAAGTGGGACAGAACAACAAGACTCTCTGTGACTAAGTGGGACAGAACAACAAGACTCTCTGTGACTAAGTGGACAGAACAACAAGATCTCTGTGACTAAGTGAGACAGAACAACACGACTCTCTGTGACTAAGTGAGACAGAACAACAAGACTCTCTGTGACTAAGTGAGACAGAACAACAAGACTCTCTGTGACTAAGTGGGACAGAACAACAAGACTCTCTGTGACTAAGTGAGACAGAACAACAAGACTCTCTGTGACTAAGTGAGACAGAACAACAAGACTCTCTGTGACTAAGTGGGACAGAACAACAAGACTCTCTGTGACTAAGTGGGACAGAACAACAAGACTCTCTGTGACTAAGTGCGACAGAACAACAAGACTCTCTGTGACTAAGTGAGACAGAACAACAAGACTCTCTGTGACTAAGTGGGACAGAACAACAAGACTCTCTGTGACTAAGTGGGACAGAACAACAAGACTCTCTGTGACTAAGTGGGACAGAACAACAAGACTCTCTGTGACTAAGTGGGACAGAACAACAAGACTCTCTGTGACTAAGTGGGACAGAACAACAAGATTCTCTGTGACTAAGTGAGACAGAACAACAAGATTCTCTGTGACTAAGTGAGACAGAACAACAAGACTCTCTGTGACTAAGTGGGACAGAACAACAAGACTCTCTGTGACTAAGTGAGACAGAACAACAAGACTCTCTGTGACTAAGTGGGACAGAACAACAAGACTCTCTGTGACTAAGTGGGACAGAACAACAAGACTCTCTGTGACTAAGTGAGACAGAACAACAAGACTCTCTGTGACTAAGTGGGACAGAACAACAAGACTCTCTGTGACTAAGTGGGACAGAACAACAAGACTCTCTGTGACTAAGTGAGACAGAACAACAAGACTCTCTGTGACTAAGTGGGACAGAACAACAAGACTCTCTGTGACAAAGTGGGACAGAACAACAAGACTCTCTGTGACTAAGTGGGACAGAACAACAAGATTCTCTGTGACTAAGTGGGACAGAACAACAAGACTCTCTGTGACTAAGTGAGACAGAACAACAAGACTCTCTGTGACTAAGTGGGACAGAACAACAAGACTCTCTGTGACTAAGTGAGACAGAACAACAAGACTCTCTGTGACTAAGTGGGACAGAACAACAAGACTCACTGTGACTAAGTGGGACAGAACAACAAGACTCTCTGTGACTAAGTGCGACAGAACAACAAGATTCTCTTTTACTAAGTGGGACAGAACAACAAGACTCTCTGTGACTAAGTGGGACAGAACAACAAGACTCTCTGTGACTAAGTGCGACAGAACAACAAGACTCTCTGTGACTAAGTGAGACAGAACAACAAGACTCTCTGTGACTAAGTGGGACAGAACAACAAGACTCTCTGTGACTAAGTGGGACAGAACAACAAGACTCTCTGTGACTAAGTGGGACAGAACAACAAGACTCTCTGTGACTAAGTGAGACAGAACAACACGACTCTCTGTGACTAAGTGAGACAGAACAACAAGACTCTCTGTGACTAAGTGAGACAGAACAACAAGACTCTCTGTGACTAAGTGGGACAGAACAACAAGATTCTCTGTGACTAAGTGAGACAGAACAACAAGACTCTCTGTGACTAAGTGAGACAGAACAACAAGACTCTCTGTGACTAAGTGGGACAGAACAACAAGACTCTCTGTGACTAAGTGGACAGAACAACAAGACTCTCTGTGACTAAGTGGACAGAACAACAAGACTCTCTGTGACTAAGTGAGACAGAACAACAAGACTCTCTGTGACTAAGTGGGACAGAACAACAAGACTCTCTGTGACTAAGTGGGACAGAACAACAAGACTCTCTGTGACTAAGTGGGACAGAACAACAAGACTCTCTGTGACTAAGTGGGACAGAACAACAAGACTCTCTGTGACTAAGTGGGACAGAACAACAAGATTCTCTGTGACTAAGTGAGACAGAACAACAAGATTCTCTGTGACTAAGTGAGACAGAACAACAAGACTCTCTGTGACTAAGTGGGACAGAACAACAAGACTCTCTGTGACTAAGTGAGACAGAACAACAAGACTCTCTGTGACTAAGTGGGACAGAACAACAAGACTCTCTGTGACTAAGTAGGACAGAACAACAAGACTCTCTGTGACTAAGTGGGACAGAACAACAAGACTCTCTGTGACTAAGTGGACAGAACAACAAGACTCTCTGTGACTAAGTGGGACAGAACAACAATACTCTCTGTGACTAAGTGGGACAGAACAACAAGACTCTCTGTGACTAAGTGGGACAGAACAACAAGACTCTCTGTGACTAAGTGGACAGAACAACAAGATTCTCTGGACTAAGTGGGACAGAACAACAAGACTCTCTGTGACTAAGTGAGACAGAACAACAAGACTCTCTGTGACTAAGTGGGACAGAACAACAAGACTCTCTGTGACTAAGTGAGACAGAACAACAAGACTCTCTGTGACTAATGGACAGAACAACAAGACTCTCTGTGACTAAGTGGGACAGAACAACAAGACTCTCTGTGACTAAGTGGACAGAACAACAAGATTCTCTTTACTAAGTGGGACAGAACAACAAGACTCTCTGTGACTAAGTGGACAGAACAACAAGACTCTCTGTGACTAAGTGGACAGAACAACAAGACTCTCTGTGACTAAGTGAGACAGAACAACAAGACTCTCTGTGACTAAGTGGGACAGAACAACAAGACTCTCTGTGACTAAGTGGACAGAACAACAAGACTCTCTGTGACTAAGTGGACAGAACAACAAGACTCTCTGTGACTAAGTGAGACAGAACAACACGACTCTCTGTGACTAAGTGAGACAGAACAACAAGACTCTCTGTGACTAAGTGAGACAGAACAACAAGACTCTCTGTGACTAAGTGGGACAGAACAACAAGACTCTCTGTGACTAAGTGAGACAGAACAACAAGACTCTCTGTGACTAAGTGAGACAGAACAACAAGACTCTCTGTGACTAAGTGGGACAGAACAACAAGACTCTCTGTGACTAAGTGGACAGAACAACAAGACTCTCTGTGACTAAGTGCGACAGAACAACAAGACTCTCTGTGACTAAGTGAGACAGAACAACAAGACTCTCTGTGACTAAGTGGGACAGAACAACAAGACTCTCTGTGACTAAGTGGGACAGAACAACAAGACTCTCTGTGACTAAGTGGGACAGAACAACAAGACTCTCTGTGACTAAGTGGGACAGAACAACAAGACTCTCTGTGACTAAGTGGGACAGAACAACAAGATTCTCTGTGACTAAGTGAGACAGAACAACAAGATTCTCTTGCATGACAGAACAGTGATAAGTGAGACAGAACAACAAGACTCTCTGTGACTAAGTGGGACAGAACAACAAGACTCTCTGTGACTAAGTGAGACAGAACAACAAGACTCTCTGTGACTAAGTGGGACAGAACAACAAGACTCTCTGTGACATGACAGAACATAAGTTGACTATGGACAGAACAACAAGACTCTCTGTGACTAAGTGAGACAGAACAACAAGACTCTCTGAGACTAAGTGGGACAGAACAACAAGATTCTCTGTGACTAAGTGGGACAGAACAACAAGAATCTCTGTGACTAAGTGAGACAGAACAACAAGACTCTCTGTGACTAAGTGGGACAGAACAACAAGACTCTCTGTGACTAAGTGGACAGAACAACAAGACCTCTGTGACTAAGTGGGACAGAACAACAAGACTCTCTACTGTGACAACAAGACTCTGGACTAGGACAGAACAACAAGACTCTCTGTGACTAAGTGGACAGAACAACAAGATTCTCTGTGACTAAGTGGGACAGAACAACAAGACTCTCTGTGACTAAGTGAGACAGAACAACAAGACTCTCTGTGACTAAGTGGGACAGAACAACAAGACTCTCTGTGACTAAGTGGGACAGAACAACAAGACTCTCTGTGACTAAGTGGACAGAACAACAAGATCTCTTTGACTAAGTGGGACAGAACAACAAGACTCTCTGTGACTAAGTGGACAGAACAACAAGACTCTCTGTGACTAAGTGGACAGAACAACAAGACTCTCTGTGACTAAGTGAGACAGAACAACAAGACTCTCTGTGACTAAGTGGGACAGAACAACAAGACTCTCTGTGACTAAGTGGACAGAACAACAAGACTCTCTGTGACTAAGTGGGACAGAACAACAAGACTCTCTGTGACTAAGTGAGACAGAACAACAAGACTCTCTGTGACTAAGTGAGACAGAACAACAAGACTCTCTGTGACTAAGTGAGACAGAACAACAAGACTCTCTGTGACTAAGTGGGACAGAACAACAAGACTCTCTGTGACTAAGTGAGACAGAACAACAAGATTCTCTGTGACTAAGTGAGACAGAACAACAAGACTCTCTGTGACTAAGTGGGACAGAACAACAAGACTCTCTGTGACTAAGTGGGACAGAACAACAAGACTCTCTGTGACTAAGTGGGACAGAACAACAAGATTCTCTGTGACTAAGTGGGACAGAACAACAAGATTCTCTGTGACTAAGTGAGACAGAACAACAAGACTCTCTGTGACTAAGTGAGACAGAACAACAAGACTCTCTGTGACTAAGTGGGACAGAACAACAAGACTCTCTGTGACTAAGTGGGACAGAACAACAAGACTCTCTGTGACTAAGTGGGACAGAACAACAAGACTCTCTGTGACTAAGTGAGACAGAACAACAAGATTCTCTGTGACTAAGTGGGACAGAACAACAAGACTCTCTGTGACTAAGTGGGACAGAACAACAAGACTCTCTGTGACTAAGTGAGACAGAACAACAAGACTCTCTGTGACTAAGTGGGACAGAACAACAAGACTCTCTGTGACTAAGTAGGACAGAACAACAAGACTCTCTGTGACTAAGTGGGACAGAACAACAAGACTCTCTGTGACTAAGTGGGACAGAACAACAAGACTCTCTGTGACTAAGTGGGACAGAACAACAAGATCTCTTGACTAAGTGAGACAGAACAACAAGACTCTCTGTGACTAAGTGGGACAGAACAACAAGACTCTCTGTGACTAAGTGAGACAGAACAACAAGACTCTCTGTGACTAAGTGGGACAGAACAACAAGACTCTCTGTGACTAAGTGGGACAGAACAACAAGACTCTCTGTGACTAAGTGGACAGAACAACAAGATTCTCTTACTAAGTGGGACAGAACAACAAGACTCTCTGTGACTAAGTGAGACAGAACAACAAGACTCTCTGTGACTAAGTGGGACAGAACAACAAGACTCTCTGTGACTAAGTGAGACAGAACAACAAGACTCTCTGTGACTAAGTGGGACAGAACAACAAGACTCTATGTGACTAAGTGGGACAGAACAACAAGACTCTCTGTGACTAAGTGGACAGAACAACAAGACTCTCTGTGACTAAGTGGACAGAACAACAGACTCTCTGTGACTAAGTGAGACAGAACAACAAGACTCTCTGTGACTAAGTGAGACAGAACAACAAGACTCTCTGTGACTAAGTGGGACAGAACAACAAGACTCTCTGTGACTAAGTGGACAGAACAACAAGACTCTCTGTGACTAAGTGGACAGAACAACAAGACTCTCTGTGACTAAGTGGACAGAACAACAAGACTCTCTGTGACTAAGTGGGACAGAACAACAAGACTCTCTGTGACTAAGTGGACAGAACAACAAGATCTCTGTGACTAAGTGAGACAGAACAACAAGACTCTCTTGACTAAGTGGACAGAACAACAAGACTCTCTGTGACTAAGTGGGACAGAACAACAAGACTCTCTGTGACTAAGTGGGACAGAACAACAAGACTCTCTGTGACTAAGTGGGACAGAACAACAAGACTCTCTGTGACTAAGTGGACAGAACAACAAGACTCTCTGTGACTAAGTGAGACAGAACAACAAGATTCTCTGTGACTAAGTGGGACAGAACAACAAGACTCTCTGTGACTAAGTGGGACAGAACAACAAGACTCTCTTTGACTAAGTGGGACAGAACAACAAGACTCTAAGCATTGTGTCTAATGTGGTGACGAATGAATTTCTAGATTCCTATGATTAGCTGACAGAAACACAGAGTCCTGTGCTAGTGACAGACAACAAGCTCGTCTGGTGGACTAATTCAGTCATATTTGCAAGACTCTCTGTGCTTGAAGTTGACTTTGCATTTCTTCTTCCTTCTCTTCGATCCCAAGGAGAACAGACTTCAACAAACTCTCTTAGCCTTCATCTTTGCAATTCTTCCATTTTTCATGAATTTTCATGCCTTTGAATTCAGTGCAATTCTTCTCTAGGTCTGTCCTAGTGTCTACTATCACCGGTTCAACAGTGCTATCTTGCAATCTTCGTCTGCAATGTATGTCTACAATCACAGCATATCTTCCTTAGCTCTGGATTGCAGTTCTTCTACTGAACTGTTAGTCTTCACTGATCCTTATTCTTTCTCTCGTTCTATTCTTTCGACTGCATACTGACTTAGTTCTTCACATACTGATCTGTTCAGTTCTTCTCTCTTCTTGCAGATTCTCTTCTCTCAGTATTCTTTCTTTCCATGTTATCTCTATTCTTTCTCTAACGTATCTACCTTAGTTCTTTCTCAGGTATCTGTCTAGTTCTTTCCTACTGCTCTTCTCTTCTCCTGGTATCTACTAGTTCTTCTTCAATGCTTCCTGTTGTTTTCTCAATGTATTCTTATTCTCTCTACCGTCATATCCTTAGTTCTTCTCATGGTATCTGCTTAGTTCTTTCTCTACTGGTATCTGCTTAGTTCTTTCTCTGCTGGTATCTCGTTAGTTCTTTCTGCTTGGTATCTGATTAGTTCTTTCTACTGGTATCTGATTAGTTCTTTCCTACTGGTATCTGTTAGTTCTTTCTACTGGTATCTGCTTAGTTCTTTCTCTATGGTATCTGCTTAGTTCTTTCTCTATGGTATCTGGGTATGTTTCTTCTCTTCCTCTACGTATCCTTGATTTAGTTGTCTCTCATGGTTTCTGCAATTTGAGTTCTTTTACTGGCATCTGCTTAGTCTTCTCACTGGTATCTACTTAGTTCTTTCTCTACTGTTATCTGCTTAGTTCTTTCTCTACTGGTATCTGCTTAGTTCTTTCTACACTGTTATCTGCTTAGTTCTTTCTCTACTGGTATCTGCTTAGTTCTTTTTCTACTGGTATCTGCTTAGTTCTTTCTCTGCTGGTATCTGCTTAGTTCTTTCTCTGCTGGTATCTGATTAGTTCTTTCTCTACTGGTATCTGATTAGTTCTTTCCTACTGGTATCTGATTAGTTCTTTCTCTACTGGTATCTGTTTAGTTCTTTCTCTATTGGTATCTGCTTAGTTCTTTCTCTATTGGTATCTGGTTTGTTGTTTCTCTGAGTTCCTCCTACGTAATATCCTTTGAATTTAGATTGTCTCTCCCGAGTGGTTACCGGGGCCCAAATTTGGGGTGCAAAGAATAGAGCCACTGTTACATGCCATGCATGTCGTAAGAGGCGACTATGGAGATTTTGGATGAAATCGGATGCATGTGTCCTAAACGTGTAGAAGTCTATGCTTTTAGGGTCCTATCAAACCAATGTGCAACGTATACACGTTCTTGGCAAAGATCAAACATATCACAAAGAGTGATTAAAAGTGGTCGTAAAGAACGAACGCAAAGAAGAAGAAGAAGAGATTGTCTTTTATTGAGATATTTAAGTGTTAACTTTCTTAGAGTTAAATCAAATTGGAGTGTTAACTTTCTTAGAGTTAAATCAAATTGGAGTGTTAACTTTCTTAGAGTTAAATCAAATTGGAGTGTTAACTTTCTTAGAGTTAAATCAAATTGGAGACGTAATATAGCTTTGTTCGCGCGCATGTTTTGTTGTTTCTTGAAACACGTTCGTCTACGTGTGTCTTTCTGTTACATCTCCGTATAATCGTCCAGTGCTCAGTCAGTTATATACTTCATTCTAACGCAGTCAACTCTATACCTCATACATCACCTCTATCTTTTTTCTTTTGTCATCACACTGCTACCGGGTTGATGCCTAGTGTCGTAGTTTTCTATTTTTGTCTTGCGTTGTTCTGGTGGCTTGGGTGATTGTTATTTTTGTCTTGCGTTGTTCTGGTGGCTTGGGTGATTGTTATTTTTGCTCTTTGACAAGATTCTGCTATGCCAGACCTCTATACCTTATTTTAATGCTCATTCACCTCTTTACCTCATATCAGTGGTCAGCTGCTCTATACCTCATACCAGCGGTCAGTCAGCTCTATACCTCACACCAGTGGTCAGTCAGCTCTATACCTCATACCAGCGGTCAGTTAATATCTATACCTCATACCTATGGTCGGTCTGTTCTATACCTCATACCAGTGGTCAGTCAGCTCTATAACGCATACCAGTGGTCAGCTGCTCTATGCCTCATACCAGTGGTCAGTCAGCTCTATGCCTCATACCAGTGGTCAGTCAGCTCTATGCCTCATACCAGCGGTCAGTCAGCTCTATGCCTCATTCCAGTGGTCAGTCAACTCTATAACTCATTCCAGCGGTCAGTCAGCTCTATACCTCATACCTATGGTCGGTCTGTTCTATATCTCATTCCAGTGGTCAGTCAGCTCTATACCTCATACCAGTGGTCAGTCAGCTCTATAACGCATACCAGTGGTCAGCTGCTCTATGCCTCATACCAGTGGTCAGTCAGCTCTATGCCTCATACCAGTGGTCAGTCAGCTCTATACCTCATTCCAGTGGTCAGTCAACTCTATAACTCATTCCAGTGGTCAGTCAGCTCTATAACTCATACCAATGGTCAGTTAACATATATAACTCATACCAATGGTCAGTCTGTTCTATATCTCATTCCAATGGTCAGTCAGGTTTGCAGCTCTATCTCGATAGGAGAATTAATCCATCCGTTTCCATGGTTACCTTCATTCATTGTACTGAACTAACTCTGAATCTAGTTCCTCTAGTGATCGAAGTCGATTTGCTCTAGAGAATCGTTTTATTTCGTTTTATGATACCTTGCGACCTAATGGAATTAACACACTACATTCCTATGTTTCTTAGTACTTTCTCTTCCCATGCTCCATATTCTATATGTGTATATATGTTCAATGTATATAAGTTGATATATATATTTGATTTATTTATTGTTTCTCATCTTTTTTTTCACTTCTATTTTTATTTTTTTTTTGCATTTATTTTATTATTCGTCTTCAGTGACATATTTTCATGTTAGGACCGTTGTGATGTTTCTGTCCTAGTCTATATGTAGTGTGTTGTGAAATTCGTCACTCCTGTTTTACCGTTTGCTTGATAAATACCTTTTGATCGAAACGTTGCTGTGTATTGTTATTGTTTTTGTATTTTGTAAAACTACAGTACTTTGTTTTTACATATTTCACAATCTGAAAGCACTTGAGTTCAAGGTTCAATATGTCGATTAGATCAATAATATTACTATTGACAACTAAAATGTGATCTAGTTATGCCGCTTGTCTGTTTGCTGGTTACTTGAAATATCAGAAATGTCGGGGGTCTTTGTAGCCTAGAGGTTACGTGCTCGTCTCTCGTGTTAAAGGTACTAGGTTCGTTCCTTGGTGGAGTCATCTAGATATTTTTTCAGAGATCCCTGATCTCAGTGTAGATGAGATCGTGTTCCTAGTCCTACTGGAGATGGACGATAAAACGTAGGCTCTGTGTTCAATTTGAGAACGTACAAGATCCCTTGGTAATTTAAAATGGAGAAGAGCAGGCTGGAAAGCCGCTCTCAAGTCAATATTCATTTTTAAAAATTAAAATTAAATGCCTACATAAATATCTTTACCATCTACAAAATTATATCGGTGATCCTCGCCGGTGCTACAGAGTTCGTGCACTGCAGCTGAAATCTTCCTGTATAAGAAAGAGATCGGAGAACATATGGTTACTCATTGAAGTGCAATGATGATGGTTCTATTAATCAATCAATCAATCAACCCGATATGTAGTAATTATGACTGCCCCTCGTTCGTCTGTTTCTCATAAATACAGTGATAGCAGTATTAAAGAATCCCTTCCTCGGTCTTTCGCTCTACATCTACATCATGGGTTCACAAAGTGGCCGGCATCGCCTCCCAGTGGGCGCTGAAGCTTTCCAGGGGAACGATAGTGGGTTCAAAAGCATTTGATGGGAGTTTTTTATTCGTGATTTTTGCGATTGAATAATCATGTAAAATGTGAATTCTGCATTAAAATTCATCTTATGCCCGTCTTACACGATCCATTTTGTCATCAATTTTCTATTTCATGCATATAGTCATTTGAAGATTGACCATGTATGACGTAAATATATATCAGTTGTCTATGTCAAAGTGAAAATAAAGCATGTATATATATGTGAGGTGGGGGAGAGAGAGAAACGTTGGCAAACTGTTATAATAAGGAGGGGGAGTTACATAGTTTATGTTGTGCAAAGTGGGCGGTAGGCTCTGTATGCGGTGGGGGGTTTGTTGTCTGTATGTGATTGGAGATAGACCTTGATCTCTTTGAGCTAGTTAAGTGGCTATAGACCCATAGGCTAGCATATCCGGGTTCAGCATGTACCTTTTATTTATATTTGTCTCACTAAGTCACGGACACAAAAACAAAACTTGACGCTGTTGTTTCTGGATTGAATGAGAAATGTTCTCATAAGACAATCAATGATTGTTCCTCCCAATACGTCAGAGCAATATTTGTAATGCATTATGTTCATATTATGAAACTGCAAGTTATATAGTATTAAAACTAAATTACGAATTTTCAATTCAAATGTTGTATCAATCCTAACATATGCCAGTGAGAGTTGGAAAATGACTAAAGATATAGAAAGCAAGTTGAATGCATTTGAAAATAGATATCTGCGAAAAATAATGAATATAAAATGGAACGAATTCAGGAGAAGTGATGAAGTCAGAGACATGTCTGGTCAACCACTAGTGACAACTGTTATAAGAAAGAGAAGATGGAGATATGTTGGATACACCTTGAGGAGAAATGATCAACGAATATCAAAGCAGGCATTGAAGTGGGATGCAAAGGATTCAAGAAAGAGAGGACGACCTAGGGAGAATCTGAAACGAACTTTGCTGAGAGAGGCAGGAAATATCGGTCTCAGTTCCATGGAGGAGATTGAGCGAGTTGCAGAGGATAGAGCGGTATGGAGAAATGGCTTGCAGGCCCAAGGTAACGTATAACGGTACGAGAGGAATTATTATTATTATTCTTTTTTAGTCAAAGATTTTCATTTTGGAATCGTTGGATGTTTCTGTCGTAGTCAATATGTAGTGTGCTGGGACATTCGTCACTCCTGTTCTTTCGTTTGCTTGATAAAGACGTTTTGCTGAAACGTTGCTGTGTATTGTCATTGTATTTTGTAAAACTACAGTACTTTGTTATTACGTGTTTCACCATTACTACATAGTTTTACTGCAGTCTTCCCTTATATATATATAATATAATAAAAGATACGGACATATAGGACAAATTGCACGAATACTGAACTACAAATACGTGTCAATAGACATACAAGGATCACCGGGTCAAAGTTCATTAGAAATAATTAAAAATAAAATTCTAACAAAAATATATTCACCATCTTCAAAATAACATCTGGGACCCTTGCCGGTGCTACAGAGTTCGTGCACTGTCGCTGAGATCTTCCTGTGTAAGAAAGAGATCGGAGCACACATGGTTACTCACAGAAGTGCAATGATGATGGTCATATCAATCAATCAATCATCAATCCCATCTCACCCCCTTTACCCCTACCCCCCAGGCAAGTCATATCCCATCCAACAGAAAAACAAACTATTAATAATGTAGTAGAAATCAGTGATTTTATGACCACCATCAAAAACAAAGCATATCAAAGATTGTGTTTCTATTCTATTTATGACATCATAAAAAACAAAACATATCAAAGATTGTGTTTCTATTCTATTTATGACACAATAAAAAAAAACAAAGCATATCAAAGATTGTGTTTCTATTCTATTTATGACATCATAAAAAACAAAGCATATCAAAGAGTGTGTTTCTATTCTATTTATGACACCATAAAAAAACAAAGCATATCAAAGATTGTGTTTCTATTCTATTTATGACACAATAAAAAAAAACAAAGCATATCAAAGATTGTGTTTCTATTCTATTTATGACATCATCAAAAACAAAGCATATCAAAGATTGTGTTTCTATTCTATTTATGACACAATAAAAAAAAACAAAGCATATCAAAGATTGTGTTTCTATTCTATTTATGACACAATAAAAAAAAACAAAGCATATCAAAGATTGTGTTTCTATTCTATTTTGTAATAAATCTACTGCTATGTGGGTGCGTAAAAAGACATGAAGGGCTGGAGAAGACCATCATAGCTGGAGAAATCGCAACAAAGAAGAGCACCGAGAAAATGGATTCAGATGTAACTATCTCTCACTCACTCTCTCTCTCTCGCGCGATCATTCGTTTTCGGCCATTTTGATCACTCTTATTGTGATATATAAACAGCCTTTGACAAGAACGTATTTTTACGTCACATCATTCAGCGCCATTGTGGACCTTTGGTGCTTATCCTTGTCCGTTTTCGACAAGCTTTTCAGCTGTCCGTCAGCAGCATTTTGAACATATAAAAAGACATAAAGGGCTGGAGATGACCATCGTGGAAGGAGAAATCCCAGCAAAGAGAAGAAGAGGAAGACCACCGAGAAGATGGATTCAGAATCTAACTGATGGCTTGAACATGACGGCTGCAGAGGCAGGACATCTGGCTTATGAGAGAGAGACCTTCCGATGGACGTTTGGGGTGGCAACGTTCTGCTCAGGACAATCTGTTTGATGATGATGAAATGTGTATGTGTGTGTATTCTATTCTTTATGTAATTAATATACTACTAAACGTGTGTGTGTGTGTGTACTATTCTCTTCTGTAATTAATATACTACTAAACGTGTGTGCGTGTGTGTGTGTGTACTATTCTCTTCTGTAATTAATATACTACTAAACGTGTGTGTGTGTGTGTGTACTATTCTCTTCTGTAATTAATATACTACTAAACGTGTGTGTGTATGTGTGTGTGTACTATACTCTTCTGTAATTGACCTACTACTAAACGTGTGTGTGTGTGTGTGTGTACTATTCTCTTCTGTAATTAATATACTACTAAACGTGTGTGTGTGTGTGTGTGTACTATTCTCTTCTGTAATTAATATACTACTAAACGTGTGTGTGTGTGTGTGTGTACTATTCTCTTCTGTAATTAATATACTACTAAACGTGTGTGTGTGTGTGTACTATTCTCTTCTGTAATTAATATACTACTAAACGTGTGTGTGTGTGTGTACTATTCTCTTCTGTAATTAATATACTACTAAACGTGTGTGTGTGTGTGTGTGTACTATTCTCTTCTGTAATTGACCTACTACTAAACGTGTGTGTGCATGTGTGTACTATTCTCTTCTGTAATTAATATACTACTAAACGTGTGTGTGTGTGTGTGTGTACTATTCTCTTCTGTAATTAATATACTACTAAACGTGTGTGTGTGTGTGTGTACTATTCTCTTCTGTAATTAATATACTACTAAACGTGTGTGTGTGTGTGTACTATTCTCTTCTGTAATTAATATACTACTAAACGTGTGTGTGTGTGTGTGTGTGTGTACTATTCTCTTCTGTAATCAATATACTACTAAACGTGTGTGTGTGTGTGTGTGTGTACTATTCTCTTCTGTAATTAATATACTACTAAACGTGTGTGTGTGTGTGTGTGTGTACTATTCTCTTCTGTAATTAATATACTACTAAACGTGTGTGTGTGTGTGTGTGTGTGTACTATTCTCTTCTGTAATTAATATACTACTAAACGTGTGTGCGTGTGTGTGTGTGTACTATTCTCTTCTGTAATTGACCTACTACTAAACGTGTGTGTGTGTGTGTGTACTATTCTCTTCTGTAATTAATATACTACTAAACGTGTGTGTGTGTGTGTGTACTATACTCTTCTGTAATTGACCTACTACTAAACGTGTGTGTGTGTGTGTACTATTCTCTTCTGTAATTAATATACTACTAAACGTGTGTGTGTGTGTGTGTGTGTGTGTGTACTATTCTCTTCTGTAATTAATATACTACTAAACGTGTGTGTGTGTGTGTGTGTGTGTGTGTACTATTCTCTTCTGTAATTAATATACTACTAAACGTGTGTGTGTGTGTGTGTGTGTACTATTCTCTTCTGTAATTAATATACTACTAAACGTGTGTGTGTGTGTGTGTGTGTACTATTCTCTTCTGTAATTAATATACTACTAAATGTGTGTGTGTGTGTGTACTATTCTCTTCTGTAATTGACCTACTACTAAACGTGTGTGTGTGTGTGTGTGTACTATTCTCTTCTGTAATTGACCTACTACTAAACGTGTGTGTGTGTGTGTGTGTGTACTATTCTCTTCTGTAATTGACCTACTACTAAAAGTGTGTGTGTGTGTGTGTGTGTGTACTATTCTCTTCTGTAATTGACCTACTACTAAACGTGTGTGTGCATGTGTGTATACTATTCGCTTCTGTAATGAAACTATTTAGTATGGTTGTCATTGCTTGCGTTATTCTGTTTACTCTCTTCTTCTTCTTTCTTCTCGTCTGGCTCTCTCATCCTCCATATCATTTCGAATTCAGCTTTCATGAATCTCACAGGTGTCTTTATATAACCGATTTCATACTTCATCTTTGCTTTTTCATCCTCTTTATTTGTGGCAGGTGTTTTTTCATCTTTATTTGTGGCAGGTGTTTTTTCATCTTTATTTGTGGCAGGTGTTTTTTCATCTTTATTTGTGGCAGGTGTTTTTTCATCTTTATTTGTGGCAGGTGTTTTTTCCTCTTTATTTGTGGCAGGTGTTTTTTCATCTTTATTTGTGGCAGGTGTTTTTTCATCTTTATTTGTGGCAGGTGTTTTTTCCTCTTTATTTGTGGCAGGTGTTTTTTCATCTTTATTTGTGCAGGTGTTTTTCCTCTTTATTTGTGGCAGGTGTTTTTCATCTTTATTTGTGGCAGGTGTTTTTTCATCTTTATTTGTGGCAGGTGTTTTTTCATCTTTATTTGTGGCAGGTGTTTTTTCATCTTTATTTGTGGCAGGTGTTTTTTCATCTTTATTTGTGGCAGGTGTTTTTTCATCTTTATTTGTGGCAGGTGTTTTTCCTCTTATTTATGGCAGGTGTTTTTTCCTCTTTATTTATGGCAGGTGTTTTTTCATCTTTATTTATGGCAGGTGTTTTTTCATCTTTATTTATGGCAGGTGTTTTTTCATCTTTATTTATGGCAGGTGTTTTTTCATCTTTATTTATGGCAGGTTGTTTCTTCTCTTCCTTCGGTTTCTTAGTCCATGTTTGTGTCCAAATAATCTGGAACAGAAAATGTTCAATAATTGAAGGGTGGACTTGGTAGTGTGGGAGTCAAGAAACTTGTTTTCGTTGTTTTCGTATTAATGTAAAAATTGTGTAACCATTTTAAAAGATTAAGACTTAGGAGACTAGAAAAAGATAAGTTTACTCAACAAAATGTCAAAGCGTTGCCATGGAAACAATACAAAGGGCCACCAAACACAAAATGTCAAATCCTAAGACTCTGAATCTAATGAATGTAAATGAATTCTGTTTTCACTCTAAAGTAAGCAATTGTAATATCTAAAATGTTGCTAAAAACCCTCAAAATATCTAAAATATCCTCAAAATTTGGTCAAAAAAAGTTTTTTTGGGGTGTGTTTACCCAAAAATTCATTTAAAAATTGTAATATGTTATATATCCTAAAAGTCATGTGTAATATTTTAGATATTACACTTGGGCGGCACCTTAGAGTGAAAACAGAAATCATTTACATTCATTATATTCAGAGCCTTAGGGATTTGAAATTTTGTGTTTGGCGGCAATTTTGTATTGTTTCCATGGCAATGCGTTGACATATTTTTTAAAAAAAAACTGTTTCTACTCTTTTAAGTCATAATCTGTCAAAATTATTATACAAGTTCTACATTAGTATGAGGGCAACGACAATATTTTCCAGACCAAAGTCCCCCAAAAAAAAAAGAAAAGATGCCAAATTTTTGTGTGTGAAAAAAAGTTTAAAACGGGGGGAAAAAAGGGTATTGTCTTCTTTTTTTTTTTTCTTCACGAACGCTCCAAAATGACCTCTTTTTTAAAAACCCCCTTTTTGGGGTTTTTAGTGACCCTGAGCCTAAGTGGGGTTGTGCGTCGTGCCGTTATGCCCTGGGGTTTTCCCTTGGGCCACACACCCGGTTTATTGCCAGCATTTTTTTTTTTCCGGGAAATTTCCCCAGAACTGTTGGACGGATGGGTTTGCCCCCCGGAGTCATCTTGCTAGAAAGGATATCGTCGTAAAAGTATTCCTTTGTCAATTTTTTTAAAAACCGTCGCCGCCCGCATTATGGGAATTTTTTTTCATCTCAAAAAAGTTTTTTCCAAAAGGCGTATAATCACCCTTTTTTGGGTCGGTACATCAATTTACAATGTTACTTTGCATTTTCCCTCCCCGGGGAAACACTAACCCGGGCCCTACGCACATATATTATAAAAGGGTGGGTTTCAATCCCCGAAAACCCAAAACAAAAAGGGTTAAAGCTCACCAACATCACCCCCCAGTTCTTCCAGGGATGAAGGTAAATTAAATTCCCTTTCTAAATTGCCCCGGGAGGGTTCGTTTGCAAAAACGAAACTTTGGGTTTTTCCTTCCCCCAACCTTACCCCAAAAAATGTTTTCTTGCGCGGCCTTTGATACGGGATTTAACAGTTTTCCCCATCGCCCCCAAAATTTTTCAGTGTTTCCGGGAAAGTTGGTTTTCGTTCTCTAAACCGAACGCTGCTATTTAAACGTTTCAATTGTTTTTTTGCCCAATTTTTCCCAACGGACTTAGGGGGGATAAAAACCAGGAGAGGGGCCAGGAGAAAAACCGGGATGCAGCGGAGAGGCCGGGAAACTAAAATTTTGTTCGGATTTTGGATTTCCATTATTTTTCCCGGCTATCTACTACCACCACCTTTTCCTTTTCCCCGATCCCTATCCGTTTAATTAACCCTGACCCAAATGTTTTTTTTCCCGGGGGACCACTTAAGGTGGTGTAGGATTTGAATGGCAAGCTCACTAATCCGGCCGATTTTTGTTCCTAGAACTGCGTTTTTTTACACCACTGTTATGTTTTAGTCTCCCTCCCTTTTGTGGATTGTTTTTTCTAGATTCCCCCGCCCTCTCTGGTACTATTATAACAAAAAGTCCCCCGCCTGTGTGGTCTGTTATGTTCAGTCTCCCCCTCTTAGTACTATTATGTTCTAGTTTAAACAGGACATTAAGAAAAGAAAAAACATGTGATGGGGACTAAAGAGCCCCCTCGCATTATGTCAGGCAGACTGTGAGAACTTTTGATGATGGGAGTGACAAAAGAGTTTCCCAAAGGAAGTTATGTCAGGCGGACTGTGACATGATGATGGGAGTGACAAAAGCCCCAACCCTTTATCCAGGGCAACATTGATGACAATGATGGGGTAAAAAAGGCCCCCTAGGAAATTTATGTCAGGCGGACTGTGTAATATGTTTGGGGGACAAAAGGGCCCCTGGGCACAAATGTCAGGCAACAGTAAACATGGGATGGGGACAAAAAAATCCAGGCACGTTAGGTCAGGCAGACAGTGATGACATGAGGGGGGAAAACTAAGAGCTCCTAGGCCCCTTTGTCAGGGGGGGCTGTGGGGGCATGATGATGGGGGGGGACTAAAGAGCCCCAGGCACGTTATGCCCAGGCAACTGTAAATGAATCAGTGGGAGTAAAAAAGACCCCGGGGCAGGGTTAGGCCCGGGCAGACGGGGACATGATGATGGGAGGACTAAAGAGCCCTTTGGGCCCACGTTATGTTGGGCAGACGTTTTTGAAAAAGAGGGGGAAAAGTGACAAAAAAGGGGCTCCCTGGGCCCCGTTTTTCAGGCAGACGGAAATACATATGATGGAGTACAAAGAGCCCCCCCGGAAAGTTATGTCAGGCAACTGTGATGACATGATGAGGGGAGTGACAAAAGGCCCCCAAAACATTTAAGTCAGGCAGATTGGATGACATGATGAGGGGAGGACTAAAAACCCCTGGGCAACCTTATTAAAACCCAGCTGTGATGACATGATGATGGGGGTGCCCAAAGGGGCCCCCTGGGCCCTTTTGGGCAGGCAACGTGACATGATGATGGGAGTGACTAAAGAGCCCCCTAGGCACTTTATGTCAGGCAACTGGATGACATGATGATGGGAGGATTTAAACCTTTTAGGAAAGTTATGTCAGGCAGACTGTGATGACATGTGGGGGGGGGACAAAAGAGCTCCTGGGCACTTATGTAAAGGCAATTGGATAACATGATGAGGGATTAAAGAGCTCCCTGGGCACGTTAGTCAGGCAGACTGTATGACACCATGAGGGGAGTGACAAAAAAGGGGTTTCCGGGGACTTATGTCAGGCAGATTTAACATGATGATGGGGTACTAAAGTTCCCTAGGCACTTTAAAAGCCAGGCGGGCGGGAAATGACATCATGAGGGGAGTGACAAAGAGCCCCTGGGGCCCCTTATGTCAGGCAAAACGAACATGATGAGGGGAAAAGGACTAAAAAAGCCCTAGAAAGTTATGTCAGGCAACTGTGATGACATCATGAGGGGAGTGAAAAAAAGGGGCTTTTTTGGGCACGTTTTTAAAAAAGGAACCAGTGACATCAGGGCGGGGGACTAAAAAAATGGGCCTTTGGGTTCCCAGGCGGGCTGTGATGACATCATGATGGAAAGGCCCCAAAGAGCCCCTGGGCCCTTTTGGGTTTGTCGGGGGCAGACTGTGATGACACCAGTGGGAGGACAAAAGCCCCCCTAGGCCGCTTATGTCAGGCAGATTGGGTGACATGATGGGGGGAAAGTGACAAAGAGCCCCATGGGAAACTTAGGCCCAGGAGACGGGTGGGGATGAGGATGGAGGAAAAAGTGCCCCCTGGGCACTTTTTTCCCAGGCAGACTTGATGACAGGGATGATGGGGGCCCCAAAAGCTCCGGGGACTTATAGGCAAACTGTTTTGGCATCATGATGGGGTGACAAAAAAATAACTGGGCATTATGTCAGGCAGACTGTGATGACAGATAGGGAGGGGGAAAGAGCCTTCACATTATGCCCCAGAGAAGACGGATGAATCATGATGGGGGAAAAAAACCCCCGGGGCACTTATGTCAGGCAGCTGTGATAATCATGAGGGGAGTCCCAAAGAGCCCCTAGGAAAGTTATTGGGGCAGATTGGATAAATGATGATGGGAGGATTTAAAGAGCTCCTAACTTATTAGGGACTGAATTGCCCATTGATGGGGATTAAAATTTCCTAGGCACGTTATGTCAGGAGACTGTTTTGACTTTTATGATGGGAGGGGGACTAAAGAGCCCCTAGGCACAAAGGGGCGGTGATGAACAGTGATGGGAGGACAAAAGAGCCCTTAGGCACTTTTGGTGGCAGACTGTGATGACATCATGATGGGAGTGACTAAAAGCCCCAAAGGCACGTTATGTCAGGGACTGTGATGACATCATGATGGGGGACAAAAGGCTTTTTTAGGGCACATTATGTCAGGCAGATGTGATGACACCCCGGAGGGGAAGGGGGAAAAGAACCCCGGGGCGTTATGTCGGGCAGATTTAGGCCGTTTTAGGGGGATGACAAAAAAAGGGCCCCTTAGGCACTTTAAAGGCCAGGCAGACTGTAAACATAAATGATGGAAGGGAAAAAGAGCCCCTTTACCCCGTTATGTCGGGGAAAACTGTGATGCCCGGATTTTGGGAAAGGATTAAAAAGCTCCCTGGGCACGTTAGGGTCAGGCAGACTTGATGACATGATGAGGGGGGTGATAAAGAGCCCCTGGCCTTTTTCGGGGAACGAAAATCATGATGGGGTGCCCAAAACCCTGGGAAAGTTTTTTGTGGGCAGACTGTGATGAATAAAGAGGGGAGTAACAAAACCCCTTTTAGGCAATTTTAAGGCGGTGACAGAGGGATATGAAAACTGGGGAGACTAAAAGGGATGCCGGCAAAACGGCCCCTGATGATTCAGGGAACTGTGATGCTTTATGATGTCAGACAGATTGGATGACATCATGATGTCAGGCAATTTTTTGACTAAGGGGGAAGTGACTAAAGGCTCCCTGGGCCCATTTAATTCGGGGAACTGTGGGGGCACCCGGGTGCGGCGGCCCGGATGACATGATGAGGGCCGGGGGGGGCTGTGATGGGTTTTGGATTTTTAGGCAGACTGTGAACATGATGTCAGGGGGGAAATGTGATGACACCCCGGATGTCGGGGGGGGCGTTTTGACAGGGGATGATGTCGGGGGGGGTTGGAACATCATGATGTCAAAACGGGCCGGATGACACCCGGATTCAGGGGGGCTGTGATGACATAAAGGATGGGAAAGAGCCCCTAGGCATTAAATCAGGCGGGACGTAAACATCATGATGTCAAAAGACTGTGATGACGTCATGAGGATTTTTTCGGGTGAGCTGTGGGAATAAATTTTTTTGATGGGGGGGCACCTCTATTCAACCAAAAAAATGAGGTTTTTGTTTGGTTATACCCATGGAGTGTATGTAATAAATATGACACATAAGAACAATATATACTTGCCTAATGGGAAAAAAAAATTGATAAATACAATGTTAAACCTTTTAAAGGGTTTTTGGGGGATTTTTTAACTTTCTTATCTCTCAAAAAATTTTTGGATACAGGGTTACACTAGGGGTCAAAAAATGAAAATTTAGATACCCCTTTCCATTAATAAATTATTTTCCCTAAAAGCAAAAAGGGGCCCAGTTAATAAACAACGTCTTCAGTCCCCAAAAACAGGGAAAAAAATAAAAATTTGAATTTTTTACCCCAATATTACCAATATTCGGGGCCCCCAAAACTTTTAAAAAATTTCTGAAAATTTTAAAATTGATCTCTGGGGGCAAAAAATAAGACATCCCCAAAATTTTAGGGCCCCAAAAATAGGCCCCCCTTGGGTTTTCAAAAAAACCTTTAAATTTTTTTTTGTTAGAAAAGGTGCAGTTTCTGTTGTCTGGGGGCTTCAATATTAATATAATATTTTGGGGTCAAACTAAAGCCATTTTTTAAATTTTTTCCCTTGGGGGAAACGCCATTACAAACGGTTAACGAAATTTACAAATGGGAAAACTGTGTTTTAAAATATAATGGGAATTTATCAAAAGTGTCAGGAAAATCCCTTAAGCATAAAACATTGCTACCCCAATTAAACCCTAATATATCTGTTAACCAGATCAAGCTTTCCAATGATACATGCCCTTCGTTTGGGGTTAATTGAATGCCATACCTGTATCTGGGGACAAAAAAAAGAGGGTTAAAGACATTTTTTTGGGAAATTTTTTTAAGGGGTAGGGCTTTTTTGAAAAAAAATTTTTTAAGCAATTTTTCGGGATTTTAAAAAAAACTCTTTATTTGATTGTAGAGAGCAATACTAACAAAATTGGGGTAAATTTTTAAAAAATCGTTTCTATGTTATAATGCCCCAACTTCGGTGTTTTCCCAACTAATCGGGGAAAAATTATGAATACAATGTTAACCCTTTTAACGTCGAAAAACAATAACGAGATGTTAATAATACCCCGCGATCGCGATCAATTCTCCAAAATCCCCCAAAAACCCTATTCATGTAAACCCCATTCTTGAAACCTTTAGCATTGGTGTTTTTTACGTCACATCTTAACCCATTTGAAGCCTGGTGCTTACCCTTTAAAGGGGGATGTGGTAAGGTTTCACCCAAAGGGTTAAATTGGGCCGTTCCCCCCGGGGAAGCCACCCAGGGGTTTTTGCAGGGGGGTACCACCCGGGAAACGCTCAACCATTATGTCACCCCCCAATAGGGCGGGGTAACAGGGGTTTCCCTTTTTTTACATCCCAATTTGGCCCCCGGTAACCACTGTGCGATAAAAAACAGGTGAAAGAAGACCGAATTCCGAAATAAACTACTACGTCCAAGAAGACCGGTAACCACTGTGGAAGTAATTATTTGGGTGAAAGGGAAGACCGGAACACTGTGCGAAGTAAAAATTACCCAAAAGAAGCCCCCGGTAACTACGTTAAGTAATAATACTACGTGCAAGAAGACTTGGAAACAAAATAAAATATCTCCCGGGAAAAAAGTTTAAAACAAAGGAAATTATTTTTTCTTTTTGGGGAACCTTTAAACGACCATTTTAACCCCCGGTGTGATTTTTGTGATCGGGAGCAAGAGGATTGAGTTGTGTTATTTGCCCCCTACAAGTAGGCCAGAAATCCGTTTTAAATCCGATGTTTTTTATTTACTAGGTGTTTTCTAGGTTCCACATCAGTCCCGCTTACGACATCCCTGTAGGTCGAGTGGGTTTTAAATTTTTTTGCCCCCTTTACCCCCCGGCACCAAGGGTTGAAAAAAACCTAAAGTAAGAAGAAAAGAAGTAATGAAAAAACAAACATCCCAAGTCGTTTTCCCAAAAAAGATAAAATAATGAAAAAACCAATACATACAAAAAGTTGTTCGTAAGAAGATAAGAAGAATGAAAAAAATACATACAAGACCGTTGTTCAAGTAAGAAGGAAAGGGTAATGATAAAAAAATTCATACAAGATCGTTTTTTCAGGGAAGATGGGGAAAGATAAAACAATACATACAAGACCGTTGTTCAAGTAAAAAGGAAAGAAAGGAAAAAACAAACATACAAGACCGTTGTTCGGGAAGAAGGTAAGAATGAAAAAACAAAAACATAAAGCCCCTTTTGTTTCTTTAAGATAAAATAATGATAAAAATACATACAAGCCCGTTGTTAAAGTAAAAAATAAAAGTAATGAAAAAAACAATACATACAAAAATGTTTGTTAAAATAAAAGGTAAGAAGAAAGGATAAACAATACATACAAGCCCGTTGTTAAAATAAAAGATAAAAAAAGATAAAAAAAACCCTACAAGCCCTTTTGGGTTCAAGGAAGATAATAAATAATGATAAAAAAATTTTACACACAAATTTGTTAAAGTGAAGGAAAAGAATATAAAACAAAAAATACAAGCCCGTTGTTCAAGTAAGAAGAAAAAATAATAAAAACAATCCCCAAAAAGATCGTTGTTCAAGGAGAAGAAAAAATTTGATAAAACAATACATAAAAGACCGTTTTAAGAAAGAAGATAAGTAAATGTTTTAAAAAAACATAAAAGCCCTTTTTTAAAATGAAGAAAAGAAGTAATGATAAAACAATACATACAAGATCGTTGTTTAAGTAAGAAGATAAGAAGAAAAAACAAAAATAAAAAGGAACGTTGTTTAAGAAGAAGATAAAGAAAAGATAAAACAATAAAAAAAACCGTTTTTTAAAATGAAGATAAAGAATGAAAAAATACATAAAAGAACGTTTTAAAAAGGAGAAGAAAAAAAGTAATGATAAAAAAAATACATAAAAGATCGTTTTTTAATAAGAAAGAAAAAGTAAATGAAAAACAATACATACAAGATCGTTTTCGGAAAGAAAAAGTAATGAAAAAAACAATACAAAGATCGGTTTAAGGAAGAAAAAGAATGAAAAAAACAATAATACAAGCCCTTTGTTCAAGAAGAAAAAGTAATGATAAAAAAATTTACATCCCAAGATCGTTAATTCAAAAGGGTAAGAATGATAAACAAGAGCCAAAGATCGTTGTTTAACTAAAAAAGATAAAATAATGATAAAAAAATTTTACAAGCCCGTTTTTTCAAGGAAGAAAAGGGTAATGAAAAAAACAATACATACAAGATCGTTTTTTAAAGTAAAAGGGAAAAAAATAATGATAAAAAATCAAAAAAGTCGTTGTTCAAGAAAAAAGAAAAGGGTAATGATAAAAATACATACAAGATCGTTGTTCAAGGAAAGATAAAAAGAAAATGAAAAAAAAACCCTTACAAGATCGTTGTTTAAAAGAAGAAAAGGGTAATGATAAAAAAATTTAAAAAAAAACGTTTTTTAATAAGAAGATAAAGTAATGAAAAAACAATACATACAAGATTGTTAAAGAGAAAAGAATGAAAAAACAATACTTTTAAAGAACTTGTTTAAGAAGAAGATAAAAGTGGAAAAAACAATACATACAAGACCTTTTTTGTTCAAGTGAAAGTAAATGATAAAACAATACATAAAAGCCCTTTTAAAATAAAAGGGTAAAAGAAATAAAACAATACATACAAGCCCCGTTGTTCATGTAAGAAGATAAAAAATGATAAAAAAAACCCAAGACCGTTGTTTAAGTAAAAAAGATAAAAGTAATGAAAAAAAAAATACATACAATATCTTTTTAATAAGAAGATAAGAAGAAAAAACAATACATAAAAAGATCGTTTTCGAAAAAAGAAAAGGGTAATGAAAAACAATCCCTACAAGATCGTTGTTCGGAAAAGGGAAAGAAACGAAAAAACAATCCCTTGTAAAGACCGTTGTTCGTGAAGATAAGAAGTAATAATAAAACAATACATACAAGCCCTTTTTTTCCCAAGAAAGAAGGAAGAAGTAATGATAAAAATAACTTACAAGCCCGTTGCCAAGAAAAAAGATAAATAATGAAAAAACAATACATACAAAAAATTTTGTTCAAGTAAGAAGATAAGAAAAATGAAAAAACAATCCCCTTAAATAATTGTTCAAGTAAGGGTAAAAGTAAATAAAACAATAAAACAAGACCTTGTTCAAGTAAAACTAAAAATGATAAAAAATACATACAAGATCTTTTTTCAAGGAAAGAAAAGGGGTAATGAAAAAACAATACATAAAAGATTTTTTTTAAACCCAAGAAAAAAAGAAGAATGATAAAACAATACATACATGATCTTGTTAAGGAAAATAAAAGTTTAAAAAACAATCCCTTAAGATCTTGTTAAAGGAGAAGAAAAGGGTAATGATAAACAATACAAAACAAGACCTTGTTAAGTAAGAAGATAAGTAATAAAAAAAACAATTAAACCTTGTTTAAGTAAGAAGATAAAAGTAATGAAAAAACAATACATAAAAAGTCGTTTTTTTTAAAAAGAAGATAATAAGTAATAAAAAACAATCCCCTAAAAGAACGTTGAAAAAAGTAAAAAAGGAAAGAAGTAATTTGATAAAAAAATACATAAGACCCGTTTTTAAAGAAGATAAAGTAATGATAAAAAAAATTTTTAAAGATTTTTAAAGTAAGAAGAAAAGGGTAATGATAAAACAATACATACAAGACGTTGTTCAAGTAAGAAGATAAAAAAGAAAGAAAAAACAATACAGCCAAGAAAAAGATCTTGTTTAACTAAGAAAAAAGAAAATGATAAAACAATACATACAAGCCCGTTGTTCAAAGGAAAAGTAAGATAAAACAATACATACAAGACGTTTTTTAAGTAAGAAAAAAGGGGTAATGATAAAAAATACATAAAATCGTTGTTTAAGAAAGAAGATAAAAGTAATATAAAACAATACATACAAGATCGTTGTTCAAGGAGAAGATAAGAAGTAATGATAAAACAATACATACAAGAACGTTAGGGGGAAATAAGAAGATAAGAAATGAAAAAAACAATACATACAAGCCCGTTGTTAAAGGGAAAAGAAAAAGTAATGATAAAACAATCCCCAACAAGACCGTTTTCCCAAGTAAGAAGGTAAGAATGATAAAACAATACATACAAGACGTTGTTAAAGAAGAAGATAAGAAAAATAAAAACAAACATAAAACCGTTGTTAAAATGAAGAAAAGGGTAATGATAAAAATACCCGGATCGGCCCGGAAAGAAAAGGGTAATGATAAAACAATACATCCCAAGATCGTTTTTTAAGGAAGATAAGAAAAAATAAAACAATCCCATAAAAGCCCTTTTCAAGAAAGAAGATAAAAGAAAAGTAAAATAAAAATATAAAAAGCCCGTTGTTTAAGAAAGAAGATAAAGAAGTAATGATAAAACAATACATACAAGATTTGAAAAGTAAAGAAGATAAAAGAATAAAAAATACATACAAAATTAATTTTTTAAGAAGAAGAAAATGATAAAATTTTTAATACAAGCCCCGTTGTTTTAAGAAAAAAGAAAGTAATGAAAAAAATACATAAAAGAACGTTGTTCAAGGAAAGATAAGAAAAGAAAAAACAATACAAAAAGATTTTTTTTGGAAGAAGAAAAAAAGAAATAAAACAATAAAACAAGACGTTGTTAAAGGAGAAGATAAAGTAATGAAAAAACTTTTATACCAGACGTTGTTTAAGGAGAAAATAAGTAATGAAAAACAATACATAAAAAGGGCCTTTTGTTAAGTAAGAAGATAAAATTAAATAAAACAATAAAACAAATTTTTGGGTTTAAAGTAAGAAGATAAAAAATAATGATAAAACAATACACCAAGATACAAGATCGTTTTCAAGAAGAAAAAAATGATAAACAATACATACAAGACCTTTTAAAGGAAAGAAGAAAGGGTAATGAAAAAAAATACATACAAGATCGTTGTTTAAGTAAGAAGATAAAAAATAATGAAAAAACAATACATACAAGATCGTTTTTCCCAAGGAAGAAAAGGGTAATGAAAAAACAATAAAACCAAAAACCTTTTTTCAAGGAGAAGATAAAAATAATGATAAAACAATACATAAGATCGTTGTTTAAAGAAGATAAGAAGTAATGATAAAACAATACATACAAGATCGTTGTTCAAGGAGAAGATAAGAAAAAAATTAAAACAATACTTTACAAAGTTTTTTTAAGAAAAGAAGAAAAGGGTAAATGAAAAAAACAATACAAAGGGAATCGTTTTCCCAAGGAGAAGATAAGAAGAATGAAAAAAATACATACAAGATCTTTTTAAGTAAAAAAGATAAATTGTTAAAAAAATTTCCATACAAAAACCCGTTGTTTAAGGGGGAAGATAAAGGGGGATAAAACAATACAAAACAAGATCGTTGTTAAAGGGAGAAGATAAAATGTAATAAAAAAATACATAAAAGAACGTTTTTTAAGTAAGAAGTTTAAAAGAATGAAAAAACAATACCCGGACCGTTGTTAAGGAAAGAAAAAAAGTAATGACAAAAAAACCAACAAAGATCGTTGTTTAAGTAAAAAAAGGAAAAAGAAAATGAAAAAAAATTTTAATACAAGATCGTTGTTCAAGAAGAAGATAAAAGTAATGAAAAAACAATACATAAAGATCTTTTAAAGGGAGAAGATAAGAATGAAAAAACAATCCCCAACAAGCCCGTTGTTCAAGTAAGAAGTTTTAAAAGGGAATGATAAACAATACATACAAACCGTTTTAAAATAAGAAGGAAAGTAAATGAAAAAACAAAAATAAAAGCCCGTTGTTCAAGTAAAGAAAAGGGTAATGATAAAAAAATACATACAAGACCTTTTCGGAAAGAAGAAAAGGAAATGATAAAACAATACATACAAAAATTTTTCAAGTAAAAGGTTAAAGAAGAATGATAAAAAATAAAACAAGCCCGTTGTTCAAGAAAAAGGGAAAAAATTGATAAAAAATCCTAAAATCGTTTTCAAGGAAGATAAAAGTAAATTAAACAATAATAAAGTGTTATTTAAAAGATAAAAAAAAATAAAAATACATCCCAGTCTTTGTTAAAGGAGAAGAAAAGGGTAATGATTAAAACAATACATACAAGATCGTTTTTCCCAAAGGAAGATAAGAAGAAAGGGGAAAAACAAACATACAAGACTTTTTTCGTAAGAAGATAAAGAAAAATTAAAACAATACATACAAGACCGTTTTTTTAAGAAAAGAAGATAAAGTAATGATAAAACAATCCCATACAAGATCGTTGTTTAAAAGAAGATAAGTAAATAAAAAAAAACAAAAATACAAAAACGTTTTTAAATAAGAAAAAAGAATGAAAAAACAATACATACAAGATCTTTTTTAAAGGGAAGGGGAAAGGTAATGATAAAACAATACATACAAGACCGTTGTTCAAGTAAGAAGAAAGAAAATGATAAAACAATCCCTTACAAGATCGTTGTTCAAGTAAGAAGATAAGAATGAAAAAACAATACAGCCAAGATACAAGATCGTTTTTAACTAAAAGTAAAATAATGATAAAAAATCCCAAAAAGACCGTTGTTCGGGAGAAGATAAAAATGATAAAACAATCCCTTACAAGACCCTTGTTTAAGAAAAGGAAGATAAATGAAAAAACAATACCCCGGGAAATCGTTGTTCAAGAAAAAGAAGATAAAAAGTAATTTTAAAACAATACATAAAACGTTGTTCAAGGAAGATAAGAAAATGATAAAAAAATTTAAAAAAGACGTTTTTTAAATTAAAAAAGAAAAATAATAATAAAACAAACATACAAGTTTCGTTGTTAAAGGGAAAGAAGAAAGAAAGAAAAAACAAAACCATAAAAGAACTTTTTTGGTTAAGAAGATAAGAATAATAAAACAATACATAAGCCCTTTTTTCCCAATTGAGAAGAAAATAAGAAAAAACAATACATACAAGACCGTTGTTCAAGAAAAAGGGGAAAGAAAATAATAAAAAACAAAAAAGACCGTTGTTCAAGTAAAGATAAGAATGATAAAACAATAAAACAAGCCCAAATTGTTCAAGTAAGAAGAAAAAGGAATGATAAATTTTTACCAAGTAAGGCGGGGTTCAAAAAAAGGGGAAAAGGGTAATGAAAAAAAATAAAATACAAGACCGTTGTTAAAAGGAGAAGATAAAAGAATGAAAAAACCCAATACATTACAAAGATCGTTTTTTTAAGTAAAAAGATAAGAAGTAATGAAAAAAAACAATACATACAAGATCGTTTTTAAAGGAAAGAGAAAAGGGTAATGAAAAAACAATACATACAAGACCTTGTTCAAGGAAGATAAAAAAGGTGAAAAAACAAAAAACCAAGATCGGGTTTAAAGGAAGAATAGTAATGAAAAAATTTTACATACAAGATCGTTGTTAAAAGGAAGATAAAAGTAATGAAAAAAATACATACAAGATAAATTTAAAGATAAGAAGAAAATGAAAAAAACAATACTACCAAAATCGTTGTTAAAAGGAGAAGATGAAGTAATGATAAAACAATACATAAAAGATCGTTTTTTAAAGGGAAAAAGAAGTAATGAAAAAACAATACATACAAGAACGTTGTTTAAGTAAGAAGATAAAAAATGATAAAAAAATACATTAAAATCGTTTTTCAAGGAAGATAAAAAGAATGATAAAAAAAATAAAGCTTTTTTAAGTGAAAAAAGAAGTAATGATAAAACAATAATTTTTAAAAACCGTTTTTAAAGGAGAAGATAAGTAATGATAAAAAATACATACAAGACGTTTAAAAAAAATAAGAAGGTAAGAAAAATTAAAACAATACATAAAAGATCATTTCGTGAAGATAAAAAATAATGATAAAAAAATCCCAAAAAGATCGTTGTTAAAGGAGAAGATAAGTAATGAAAAAACAATACATCCAAGACCGTTGTTTAAAGAAGATAAAAGTAATGATAAAACAATACTTACAAGCCCGTTGTTCAAGTAAGAAGGTAAGAAGAAATAAACAATCATCAAGACGGTTTTCCCAAAAAGAAGAAAAGAAGTAAATGATAAAAAATACATACAAGACCGTTTTTCCCAAGAAAAGAAGAATGAAAAAACAATACCTTACAAGACCGTTGTTCAAGTAAGAAGGTAAGTAAGAAAAAACAATACATCCCAAGACCTTTGTTCAAGTAAAAAGGGTTAAGGGTAATGAAAAAACAATACCCAAGATGGTTTTAAGGAAAGATAAGAATGAAAACAATAAAAGACTTTTTTAAATAAAAAAAAGAAGAAAATGATAAAACAATACAAACATGATGGTTTTTTCGGAGAAGATAAAAAAAGATAAAACAATACATACAAGATCGTTGTTCAAGGAGAAGAAAAGAAGTAATGAAAAAACAATACATACAAGACTGTTTTTCCCGTAAAAAAGAAAAGGGTAATGATAAAACAATAATCCAAGACCGTTTTTTAATAAGAAGAAAAGAATGATAAAACAATACATACAAGATCGTTGTTTAAGTAAGAAGAAAAGGGGTAATAAAAAAACAATACATCGAAACGTTGTTTAAGTAAGAAGAAAAGAATTAGTAAAACAATAAAATACAAGATCGTTGTTTGGGGGAGAAGATAAGAAAATGATAAAAAAATTTAATACAAAATCCGTTGTTAAATAAGAAGAAAAGGGTAATGTTTTAAAATACATACAAAAAATTTTTTCAAAGTAAAGATAAAAGAATGATAAAACAAACAAAGATACAAGATCGTTTTTTTAACCCAAGAAATAAATAAATAAAAAAATACATAAGACCAGTTTTTAAGGGAAAGAAGTAATGATAAAAAAAATACATACAAGATCTTTTTTAAAAAATGAAGAAAAGAAAGAAAAAACAATACATACAAGACTTTGGGTTCAAGAAAGAAGATAAGAAGTAATGAAAAAACAAAAACATAAAGATCGTTGTTAAAGGAGAAGAAAAATTAATAAACAAAACAATACAAAAGATCTTTTTTTTAAAATAAAAATAAAAATGCTGAAAAAAACAATACATACAAGATCGGTTCAAGGAAAGAAAAGGGAATGATAAAAAAAATTACATCCCAAGAACTTTGGGTTTAAAAGAAAGGGAAAGAAAAGGGTAATGATAAAACAATACAACAAGCCCGTTTTCAAGGAGAAGATAAAAGAAAATGATAAAACAATACTTTAAAGACCTTGTTCAAGTAAGAAGGAAAGAAGTAATATAAAACAATACAAACAAGACCTTGTTCAAGAAGAAGAAAAAAAGGAAATTAAAAAATTTTAACAAGACCGTTGTTCAAGTAAAAAGGTAAAATAATGATAAAACAATACATACAAGCCCGTTGTTCAAGTAAGAAGAAAGTAAATGAAAAAAACAATACATACAAAAACCGTTTTCAAGTAAGAAAAATAAGTAATGATAAAACAATACATACAAGACCGTTTTTCAAGTAAAAAAGGGTAAAAGTGATAAAACAATACATACAAGACCTTGTTAAAAGTAAGAAGAAAGGGTAATGAAAAAAACAATACATACAAATCGTTGTTAAAAGGGAAGAAAAAGTAATGAAAAAAACATACAAGATCGTTGTTTAACTAAGAAGAAAAGGGTAATGAAAAAAACAATACATACATGATCGTTGTTAAAGGGAGAAGTTTGAAGTAATGAAAAAACAATACATAAAAGATCGTTGTTCGGAGAAGATAAAAGTGTCAAACATACAAGACCGTTGTTCAAGTAAGAAAAAAAGGGAATGATAAAACAATACATACAAGACCGTTGTTTAAGAAGAAGATAAGAAAATGATAAAACAATACATAAGACTTTTTTTAGAAAAAAAAGATAAGAAGAAAAAAACAAAAATAAAAGAACGTTTTTTTTAATAAGAAGATAAAAAATGAAAAAAACAATACATACAAGACCGTTGTTTAAGTAAGAAGAAAAGGGTAATGATGAAAAAAACCATAAAAGAACGTTTTAAGGAGAAGAAAAGGGTAATAAAAAAATACATACAAGATCGTTTTTTAAGAAGAAGATAAAAGTAATGATAAAACAATACATACAAGATCGTTGTTCAAGGAAAGATAAGTAAATGATAAAACAATACATAAAATCGTTTTTTAAAGGAAGTAAGAAGAAGGAAAAAAAAAACATACAAGACCTTGTTAAATAAGAAAGATAAGAATGATAAAACAATAAAAAAGATCGTTTTCAAGTAAAAGATAAAATAATGATAAAACAATACACCCAAGATACAAGATGTTCCTTAATTAAGAAGAAAAGAAGATAAAAAATACATACAAGCCCGTTGTTAAAAAGGAAAGAAGAAAAGGGTAATGAAAAAAACAAAAACATAAAAGACGTTTTTAAGTAAGAAGAAAAGAAGTAAAAAACAATACATACAAGTCGTTTTTTAAAGGAGAAGATAAGAAGTAATGATAAACAATACATACAAGACCGTTGTTAAGGAGAAGATAAAAGAAATTAAAAAACAATACATACAAGATCGTTGTTCAAGGAGAAGAAAAAGTAGAAGTCAAACAATCTTTAAAGATCGTTTTTTAAGTAAAAAAAGATAAAAATAATGATAAACAATACATACAAGATCTTTTTTAAAGGGGAAAGATAAGAAGTGATAAACAATACATACAAGACCTTTGTTTAAGAAAGAAGATAAAAAATGAAAAAAACAATACAAAAAGAACGTTGTTTAAGAAGAAAAAGTAATGAAAAAAATATTACAAAGACGTTGTTAAAGGAAAGATGAAGTAATGAAAAAAACAATACATACAAAAACGTTTAAAGTAAAAAGAAAAGAAGAAGAAAAAAAAATAATCAAACCCAGTTTTTCAAGGAAAGATAAAGTAATGATAAAAAATACATACAAGATCGTTTTTTAAAAGAAGAAGAAAGAAGAAAGATAAACAATACATAAGATCGTTGTTCAAGAAAAAAGATAAAAGTAATAAAAACAATACATAAAAAGATTTTTTAAGTAAGAAGATAAAAGTAGGAAAAACAATACATACAAGATCAAAATTTTTTTAAGAAGATGAAGAATGATAAAAAAATTACATAAAGAACGTTGTTTAACTAGAAGAAAAAAATAATGTTTAAAAAATTACAAAAAGATCGTTTTTTTAAAAATAAAATAATTTTCCCAAAAATTTTATAAGACCTTGTTCAATAAAGATAAAAAAAGAAAAAATAATACCAAAACCCTTTTTAAGAAGAAAGAAAGTAATATAAAACAATACATACAAATCGTTGTTTTAATTAAAAGATTAAAGTAATGATAAACAAACATAAAGTTTCAGCCCAAAAAGGGGGATGAATGATAAAACAATACATCGACCGTTGTTAAAGAAGAAAATAAAAAGTAATGATAAAACAATACATACAAGATCGTTTTTTAAAATAAGAAGATAAAAGTAATGATAAAAAAATAATGCAAGATCTTTTTTTTAAACCCTAAGAAGATAAGAAGTAATGAAAAAAACAATACATAAAAATCTTTGTTTAAAAAAGAAGATAAGAAGTAATGAAAAAACAATACATACAAATCGTTGTTTAACTAAAAGATAAAAAAAATAAAAAAATACATTTAAGACGTTGTTAAAGGAAAATAATAAAAATAAAAAAAAACCCCAAGATCGTTGTTCAAGTGAAGATAAAAGAATGATAAAACAATACATACAAGATCTTTGTTCAAGAAGAAGAAAAAGTAATGATAAAACAATACATACAAGAACGTTGTTCAAGGAAAATAAAAGTACTGATAAAACAATACATACAAGATCATTGTTTAAGAAAGAAGAAAAGGGTAATGATAAAACAATACATACAAGATCTTTCCCAAAAGGAAAGATAGAAGTAATGATAAAAAAATACATACAAGATCGTTTTTTTGGGAGAAGAAAAGAATGAAAAAACAATACATACAAGACCGTTTTTTTAAAGTAAGAAGATAAGAAGTAATGATAAAACAAAAAACAAGATCTTTAAATTCAAGTAAGAAGATAAGAAGTAATGATAAACAATACAACAAGATAAAGATCGTTGTTTTTTTTAAGAAGATAAAATTTAATTTTTAAAAAAACAAAACAAGACCGTTGTTAAAGGGAAAGAAAAAATAATGATAAAAAATACAACAAGATCGTTTTTTTAAGAAAGAAGATGAAGTAATGATAAAACAATACATACAAGTCGTTGTTAAAGGGAAAGAAAAGTAATGAAAAAACAAACATAAAAAAGATCGTTGTTTAAGTAAAAAGAAAAGAATGATAAACAATACATCAAGATGTTGCAAGGAAAAGATAAGGGTAATGAAAAACAATACAAGTTGTTTTTTAAAGTAAAAAAGAAAAGGGTAATGAAAAAAACAATAAAAAGAACTTTTTTTTTTAAGGAAGAAAAAAAGAAAGGAAAAAAACAATACAAAAAGGATCGTTGTTAAGGAAGATAAAAAGGGGTAAAAATAAATAAAAGAACTTGTTTAAAAAAAGATAAGAAGTAATGATAAAAAATACATAAAAATCGTTGTTTAAAAGAAGATAAGTAATGAAAAAAAACAATACATAAAGAACGTTTTTTAACAAAGAAGAAAAAAGTAATGATAAAACAATACATACAAGATCGTTTTTTTAAAAAGAAAAAAATGATAAAACAATACATAAAAGACCATTTTCCAAGTAAGAAGAAAAGGGTAATGATAAAACAAAAATACAAGATCGTTTTTTTAAGTAAGAAGATAAATAATGAAAAAAAAACATTACAAGATCGTTGTTTAACTAAAAAATTAAAGTAATGATAAAAAATACATAAAAGACGTTGTTCAAAGGAAAGAAGTAATGATAAAACAAAAATAAAAGCCCGTTGTTCGTAAGATAAAAAAATAAAAAAATACATACAAGACGTTGTTTAAGTAAGAAGAAAAGGGTAATGAAAAAACAATACTTTCAAGATCGTTTTTTAACTAAGAAGATAAGAAGTTTTAAAACAATACATGATTTGTTTAAAAGGATAAGAATAAAAAACAAAAATAAAGATCGTTTTTTAAACCCAAGAAGAAAAGGGTAATGATAAAACAAACATACAAGATCGTTTTTCCCAAGGAAAGAAAAGGGTAATGATAAAACAAAAACATTTGACTTTGTTCAAGTGAAGAAAGGGTAATGAAAAAAACAATACATAAGATCGTTGTTCAAGAAGAAAAAAGAAAATAAAAAAAAAAATACAAAAAAAGATCGTTGTTCAAGGAAAAGAAAAAAGAATGATAAAACAATACATACAAGAACGTTTTTTAAAAAAAAGGAATAAAACAATACATACAAGATATTTGTTAAAATGAAAGAAAAGGTAATGATAAAACAATACATACAAAAAAACGTTGTTTAAGTAAGAAAAAGTAATGAAAAAACAATACATAAAAGCCCGTTGTTAAAAGAGAAATAAGAAGTAATGATAAAACAATACCCCCCAAGATCTTTTTTTTAAAACAAGAAAGAGAAAAAAGAAAGATAAAACAATTTTAATCGCGTTGTTTAACTAAGAAGAAAGAAAATATAAACAATACATAAAGACCGTTTTTTAAAGAAAAAAAAGAAAAAATGATAAAAAAATACTTTTAAAGCCTTGTTCAAGTAAGAAGAAAAAACCGTAAAAAAAAATTACAAATCCCCCAAGGAAAGAAAAGGGTAATGATAAACAATACATACAAGATCTTTTTCAAAAAAAGAAGAAAAGGGAAAATGATAAAACAATACATACAAGAACGTTTTTTAAGAAAGAAGAAAAGGGAAAAAAGATAAAAAAAAAAACCCCAAGATCTTTTTAAAAGTAAAGAGAAGACGTAATGAAAAAAATACATGTGTTGTTTAACAAGAAGAAAAGGGAATGATAAAAAAACTTTCGGACCGTTTTTTTAAGTAAAAAGATAAGAAGAATGATAAAAATTACCTAAAACCGGGTTCAAGTAAGAAGAAAAGGGTAATGATAAAAAAACCCATTCAAGATCTTTGGGTTCGGGTAAGAAGATAAAAAATACAAAAAATACAAAACTTTTTTTTTAAGTAAGGGAAAGTAATGATAAAAAATTAAAAAGCCCGTTGTTCAAGGAAAGATAAAAGTAATGAAAAAACAATACATACAAGATCGTTTTTTAATAAGAAGATAAGAAGAATATAAAAAAATTTTACGGGGTTTTAAAAGGAAGAAGAAAAGAAGAAAGATAAAAAATACATCAAGATCGTTGTTTAAAAAAAAGATAAGAAGTAATAAAAAAACAATACATCAAGATCTTTTTAAAAAAAGATAAAATAATGATAAAACAATACATAAAAGACCGTTTTAAATTGAGAAAAATAAAATAATGAAAAAACAAACATTAAGACCGTTTTTTAAATAAGAAGATAAAAAGTAATGAAAAAAAACAATACATACAAGATCGTTGTTCAAGGAAAAGAGAAGAAATGCAGATATCAGGGAAAATGGTCAAAGAAATCAAAGCAATGGTCACTATTTAATGGTTTTTTGCGGGAAAAAAAAAATTTGACCAACTAAGATAATAAAAAAAAGCTGAGAATCCAATCAAATGTAAAAGTAAATTTTGTTCTATAGCTCAGAAACATGGGGGACAACAAAAAAAACCACCCCAAAATTGAAAGTAAATTTTTTATGATGAGCAGAGAGAGGAGATGGAGATAAGAAGGCCAAAGGGAAGGGGTTGATATTTTGAACCCCCCAAAAATTGGGGCCGCGAAGTTTTTCCCTTTTAAAACCAACCATGTCAATTTTGGATTGCGGGGGCGGGGGTTTTGAAGATTGGAGAAAAAAAAAAGAACAGCAAAACCCGGAATGGCTCATCAAAAAACTAATTTTTGAAGGTCAGTCGGGGCCCCACTTTGGAGTACCCCCGGGAAAGTTGGACCCCCTTTAATTTTTTTTGGGGTTTGCAATGAAGATACCCCCAAATTTTGAAAAATAAAATGGATAACAAAAAACCCTAAAAAAAGAATAAGCAGATACCAGTGAAGAAAAAATTTCGGAAAAAGCCTGGCGATGGATGGACAAATTTGAGAAGACTGGCAAAAATTCATTGAAAGGGGGGTTTTTTTTGGACCTGCAAAAAAAAAATATGGGAAGGGGGGGACAGACCGGGAGAAAGGGGCAAATTTAAAGAATAGCTAAAAGTGGAGGGGTTAAGGATGTAAAGGAGAGAAAAGATAAAGAAGTTTTTGAAGACCTGTGCTGGAGTTAAAAGGTGAAGAAGAAGAATATAATAAACATGTTAAATTTTATATTATCAAGGAAGAAGACAAATTAGTAACAGTCAATAATTGTCAATATAAACATAAATACATATTAACATACATACATATACCCCATATTAACATCAAAACATATTAACATACATAATATACATATTAAATACATCCCATATATACATTTTAAATACAAAATACATACATACATATATACAATTAAATCATACATATAAAAACATTTTAAATACAAAATTAAATACATATTAACATAAAACATATATACATACATTTAACATACATACATAATCCCTTTAAATTTCAAAACATACAAAATTAAAAATTTATATAAATACATATTAACAAACAAAATATATACATACATATAAAAAACCCTTATTAACATAAATAAAAATTTCCTTTTTTCAAACTCTTCTCATCATCATCAAATAAAAAAATTTATGGGAAAAATTTTTTCCCCAACAATCCTTCAAAATTTTTTTTTCTCATGGGCCCAGATGTCCCCCCTTTCTGGCCTCATGCTAAAATCATCATTTTTTTTCCTAAAACCCAATCCTCTTTTGGGTTATTCCTTTCTCCTATTTCCCCGGGGATGTTTCCCTTTTAAAGGATGACTTCTCCACCCCTTGGTGTTTCAGCAAATTCTAAAAATTTCCCCGTTTATCATTTTTTATTTGAACATCCGGTTGTTGTTGTTTTTTTAGTTCTTTTGAAAAAGCTCCATTTTGTTCTGTTCTCTGTCCTGATATTTCCTTAGATTTTCTTGTAACACTTATTTAAAACCCTTACAACCCCCCTTTGTTAAATGTCCATGCTTCACACACATACCGCGCCACTGGGAAAACGCATCTTTATTCTGACTTTGATTCTAACTGCACTCAATTTTATTCTCGTTCCCGTGGTGTCTAAACAACCACAAGTAGTTTGGCAATGGAGGTTCCCCTTGGGAGGGTGAAATGGTTTGCATCCCCCCTTTTTTTTTCGTCTTTTCAAAACCCCAGGGGCTTCCCCCGAGCATGATTCGTAAAATCAATCAGGGAAAGGGGAGAACGGCTGGTGGAGCTACTGGTACGAAAAATGATGGAAAAAACACCTTTTTTGCCCGGGCCTCAGGGTTAGGGGGTTTAACGAGCTGATGGTTTTCCGGGGCCAATTTTCAAAGGGAGCTGTCATGGATCAAAAAGACATTCTTTTACTTTAAGTCTTTCCCCCAAATTTTCGGGGTGAATACCGCGAAAATTGGTGGGTGGCAATCTTTTTCAGCCCCGGAAAACCCCCAAAATCAAAAAGTTAAAAAAATCTTTTTTTAACTGGCGTGTTGGGGGCCCCTGGGAAAAGCTGGTTTTCTGGGGAGGGTCGGGCACCCATGGACATGTCCAAATGCTATGATGATGTCCTCATATAACCGATAACTGATTCTCGTTCCTTTTTTTTCCCCCCTTTTATTCAAAAAACCATATTTGAAAATTCCCATATGTTTTAATCATGCTATATTGTATCATCTTATGTTTCAACATTCAGTCATTCCCGTACCCGGAAGGTTTCCCTTTCCAAAAAATTCCCCCCCGATCATTCTTTGGGAAAATTTAATAAAAATGACGGTTCAATATATTTACCTGAGAACCTGACGAAATAATTTTGGGGGGAAATTATTTCGATCTATATCTCCCGCCCCTTCCCACCCCGTCTGCTGCCGAGGGCTGCAAAAAATAATTTACGAGGTAAGTAAAAAAGATATAGATCCATATCCCCCACTTCCTACGCCCGTCTGCTGCCGAGGTCTGGAAAAAAAAATTTTTCCAAGGAAGTAAAAGAAACATCTATTTTTTCCCCTTATCCACATTCCGCTGCCCAAAGGGCTGGGAAGAAATAATTTAGAGGGGAAATAAAAGGAAAGATTTTTCCAACTTTATCCCCGGCCCCCTCTGCCCGGGTTTTTTCCCCAAAAGAAAAATTTTCGGTAAAATAAAATAATGATCTATTTTCCAACCACTCGCCCGTTGCTTAGGCCCAAAATAATTTAAGGAAAAGATAACGATTTTATTTCTTCCGGGTCACCTCGCCCGTTCTGCCGAAGGCTCAAAAAAACAAAGGAAATACCCCAAATGAAAAAACCTGGCATTCCCCAACGGACGTGCCCTCAAACCCCAGAAACGAGACGTTGATTTTTGGCACCATTTTACGTTCAATTTCCCTTTTTTTCGGAAAGGTTTAGGGCTATTTTTCCTTTTGTAAAAACCCACGGAAGCAATTTGCTTCAAACCTTCAAAAAGGTTTACCCCAGGTACGCTAGGGTTCATAATCAGGGCCCCCACCCCTTGGGCTACAGACGACCTTTTCAAAAAAATGTCTGAGGGGACTGATGTAGGGCCAGGGAAAAATACCCAGTAAAAAAAGATCACAGAAATTGAATGTGCTAACCCCCTTGGAAAAGGTTTAAATGGGGGCCAATTTCCTCGCTCTTAGGCTCAGATTTAAATACAAAAACACAAAAATTTTTAAAAAGTTTTGATGTGGGGCGTTCAAAAAGAAAAAAGAAGAAGAAGACATCTTAGATCATGAGATGAAATTAACTTTGTAAAGCTCCAAATCGTTGGCTACTGGGATTTATAACCCGCTCCCGGGGAAACATAAGGGGAAATTTCTTCCCATTCGATTCTTATTTTGGTGTCATCTCTTAATTCCTGTTTCATTTTGGATGGAATCATGAACAATTACGTCAAAGAAAAAATAAATTATTTTAAAAAGATTGACAAAAAAATCACTAAACAACCATGAAAAAATAAAAAACAAATATAGACAAACAAAAAGATTTTTAAATATTGGTTTTTAAAGGGTTTTTATTGTTCAAAATGACGTCATTGCCCCGGGGAGGCCCCCAAAGGGGCCCCCAGGGGCTCCCCAACAGATATCGAAGGTATGCATACTGATGGTTCCCGTGGTCCTTTATTAAACACCTCCTCACTTTTCCTTTTCAGGCATCCCGTTCGACTTGAACAACGGGTAACTCCCAAAATGCTTAAAATTTGATCGATTCAACATCGAAGGGGTCCTCATCCAAAAGAGAGTCTCGAAGAGACCAAAAATATCCCCATCCCTTTTAACCCCCCAAAAACCCATGCTGTTGATGAAAACCCGGCCGCTCTTTTCATTTGTAAAAACCCCCATGCCCCGGACAGTTAAACCCCGTAAACCCCCTGGGGTGAAACTTTCCAGACGACATCCCTCATACCAAACCCGCCTTTTTGGATCTTGGAAGGGATCGACGAGAGTCGGAAAACAAAAACTGGGCCCCCGTAAAAGTCCCAGAAATAAAAGAAGGGCAAAGGGAACCCTCAACCTCCCCTCCTCAAATAAAAATGGTTTTCCTGTTGCCCCCCCTTGCTTCCGAACAACCTTCATATTGTGTAAAAAAAGGATTTTTTACCCGTTGAACCGACTTTCTGTATATACAAAACATCATTTCCCCCTTTCATTACCCTTTTATCAGCTGCCTTGGGGATCCCCTTTATGTTGCCCCAACCCCCATTTCTTCCAAAATAATTAAGTTTAAAAAGTTTACAAACCCCTTTAAAAAAAATTTTCTACCCTTTACTAATTTCTACATTTACTAATTTCCAATTTTTGGTTTTGGTTTTTAAACAAAAATGTTAAGAAACTAAAAAACTTTTGGGAGGGTTAAATTTCACAACGGTTTTAGTAAAAGAATAATAAGAAAGGGGATTGTTCCTGGAAGATGAGGCAGGAGTACCAAAACAACGGGGGGAAAAAAGAAACATTAATACAAACAAAACCTGGGCCTGTAAACGATGTAAGAGGCAGGGGAACTTTGGGGAGATCGGTATTTCCAAAAGGGTTTGGGGTAGCATAATGTTTTTTTAATAGATGTAAAATGAGAGACTATTTATTTCCTCAACTAAAAATTCACAAATTTGAGAATTTCCCGAATACATTTTTTTAAAAAATTTTCTGGCCAAATAACCCCAAAAAAATGGTTTGAAACCCAAAACCTTTCATCCGGGGCTATCATTAAGGGGCGAAGATGGAAGGGGGTTTGGAAAAACATATCGTAGCCGTTCTCGGGATGGTCGGAATGGGGAAAGGGGTGGGCGTCCAAAGGGGAAAAATGGACAAGAACTTGGGGAAAAGTTGAAGGGGTGTGACCTGGGGCGTGGGAGACGGTTTAGAAAGGGCAGAACGGGGAACAGTGGGAAACCTCAGAAGCTGTATGTTCAATCAAACAAAAGATACAGATGGGTTCATTGGCTGTTATAAATCAAATTTTTTTTACCTCCGGGCCCTTTAGTCTCTTTTTTTTGTATTGTGTCAAAAATTTTAAAACCCATCAAAGGTTTGGAAAAACCACCTCTCCCACAAGGCCATCAGCTAAAGGGGGAAAAAATCCAAATAAAAATAAAACATAATTTAGATTTTTAGATGAAAAGGAAAATATTCAACAAAAACCGCGCAAAAGGGGAAAGAAAATAACAAGTAAGGTCCAAAAATAACAAGTAAGCGTCTAAAATAACAAAGCGCCCCCAAAAACAAGTAAGCGCCCAAAACTATGCCCCCAAAAACGTTTTAAACCAACAAGGCCCAAACCAACGAAAGGCCCCCAAACCCCCCAAGGGAAACGTCCCAAAAAACAAGTAACTTTCCCCCAAACCAAAAAGTGGTTGGGCAAACCCAAACAAGGGGGCTAACCCAAGTCGTTTTAAAAAACCAAAAAACGTTTTGAACCAACAAGTAAATGTTAACCCAAATAACGTCTGGGAAACCCAAAAAGTAAAAATTTCCGAACTAACAAGGGAAAGTTAACCCAATGGGAACGTCTAACCAACAAGGGGAAAAATCCCAGGTAAAAAGTAAAATTAAAAAAACAAAAGGTCTAAACCTGGGAAAGTTCAAAAAACAAGTAAAAGTTCCCCGGAAAGCTAACAAGGGGAAAATTACAAACCAACAAGGGAAACGTCTAAACCCCAAAAAGTAAAAAACTAGGCCCAAAAAGGGGAAACAACCAACAAGGGAAAGTCTAAACTAAAAGTAAAGTCTGGCCAAATAAACGTCTAAACTAACAAGGAAAAATCTAAAATTTTAAAAAGGGAAACGTTCCAAACCCAACAAGGGAAACGTCTAAACTAACAATTAAATTTTTAAACTAACAAATGTTCCCAAACTAACAAGGGAAAAAACCCCAAACTAACAAGTAAACGTTCAAAATAAAAGCGAAGCCAACAAGGTAAACGTTTTAAATAACAAAAGGGTTTTGAAAAAAACAAATAAGGGCTAAACAACAAGTAAAAGTCTGGCCCAACAATAAAAATTTAAAACTAACAAGGAAAAATCCCAAACCAATGGCAAAGCTAACTATTTTAAAAACGGTTTAACCCAACAAGTAAAGTTTTAAACTAACAAGGAAAAATTCCAAACTAACAAGTAAATGTCCCAAACCCAACAAGTTGGTTTTAAACTAACAAAGAAAAGTCTAAACCAACAAAATAAATGTTAAAATTGGGAAAGGGTTCTTCTTCTTTTGAACACCCCAAACGACAACCTTAAACCAATTTTGTGATTTGCATGTGATTTTGAGCCTAAAGGGGTTTCTCTGTCCAAAAATGCGCCTGGCCCAAACCAGAAATCCGATTTCTGCAGCTTTTTTTTCACTAGGGGGTTTCCCAAATTTTAACATCAGTCGCCTTTTTCACAAGCTTTGTTGGGGCGCGGGGGTACTATTCGGGACTTTGCGGTTTCCCCGGCCCCCCACAGGCAAAAACAAAGGATATACTTGATTGAAAGGCCGGCCCCCACAGGCGGAAAAGGGTAAAACTTGGGTTGTCCGGCCCCACCCCAGGCAAGAAAAGGATATCTTATTGTCCGCCGAACCCCACAGGGCAAGAAAAGGATTTTTGATTGAGGGGGGAAAAACCCCCAGGCAAGAAAAAGAAAGAAAAGCCTGCTCAAACCCACCAGGCAAGACAAAGGATATATTTTAAAGATTGGGGGCACCACACGGGAAGGCAAAGGGGTATACTTGATTGTACCCCGGGCCCACACCACACAGGCAAGACAAAGGGGTTTTACTTATTGGAAAACCGGGGGCACCACACAGGCAAGACAAAGGAATACTTGATTGACTCGGCCCGGCAAAAAGACAAAGGATATCCGTTGTACCCCCGGCCCAACAGGCAAGGCAAAAGGGTATTTGATTTCCGGCCCACCGGCAAGACCGGGGTATTTTATTTTGGGGCCCGGGACCAACCGGCAAGACCAAAGGGTATACTTTTATTGCCCGGGGCAAACCGGCAAGAAAAAAGGATATATTTTATTGGGAAGGCCAAACCCCACAGGGGGCAAAGGATATAATTTTATTGCCGGCCGGCACCCACAGGCAAAACCGGGGTATCTTGATTGTCCGGCCGACACCCACAGGCAAAAACAAAATTTTTAAAAATTTTAAGGGAACCCCCACAGGAAGACAAGGGGTATTGATTGGGCCCCCGGCACCACAAAGGGAAGACAAAGGAAAATACTTGATTGACCCGGGCCCCACCACACAGGCAAGACGGGGGTATACTTGATTGTCCGGGGGACCAAGGGCAAAAGGGAAAGGAAGTTTGGGTTGTACCGGCCGACACCACACAGGGAAGACAAAGGATATAGGGTTGTACCGGGGCACCACACAGGCAAGACAAAAATTTTTGATTGTACCGGCCCGGGACCCACAGGCAAGACAAAGGATAACGTTGGACCCCGGCACCACCGGGGGGGCCGGGGGTATATTTTTATTGTACCGGGCCCGGGACCACAGGGCCCAAAACAAAAGGGTATGTTGATTTGCCGCCCGGGACCCACAGGCAAGACAAAGGATATCGATTGCCCGGCCACCCCCACAGGCAAAACAAAGGGTATATTTTATTTTTACCGGGCCAGCCCACACAGGCAAGGCAAAGGGTATCTTTATTCACGGCCGGCACCACAAAGCAAGACAAAGGATATACTTTAAAAATTTTAAGGGGACCACACAGGAAGACAAAGGATATTTGATTGTACCACGGCCCCCCCCAGGCAAAACAAAAGGGTATACTTGGTTGTTCCATTTCCTATTTGCTCTTTTCACCTTTGATCAATTAAAGGGTTGTTGCATAATCCTGAACCCCTGGGTCCTTCCCAACAATTGGGAATTTCATTGAACAAAATTAAAATGTGACCCCGATCTGGAGTGGGGTTTTTAAACCTTTTTAAAGACATGCAAAGTTTTAACCTTCCCCATAAAGACAAGGAACCGTTTTTAAATTTTTCCCTTCTTGGGAAAAAACGATTTTTAGAATTTTTTTTTCATTAGACCGATTTTTGGGTTTATCGTGTAAAAAGTCAGCTGGTGCTTGGCCTATGTAAAGGGGAAGGTTGTTGCAGGAAGTGGAGGTACAGGACAACTACTTAGTATGAGGATGGGGTTTAGGCCTTCTGCTGCCCCCATTTTGGGCCCCTGGGGCTTCATTTACTGGGCCTTTAAAAAAAATTGTATTCTCCCAAACCCTTTTTAATATCTTTAAAAAACATCTATTTTCTTATTATTATGTTTGGCATCAGACATTTTTTTTTTGACTTTGGTTCCTGGGGTAGATCTATTTATTCTATTTCTTTTCATGGTTATTGGGTTTACATCCTTAAAAAATGTTGGGAAAGGGGTTTTCTTTACATCGATTTAATTCTATTTTACTACATTTTCTACATTTTCTACATTTTCATTTACTTTTTTACTACATTTAATAATTTAATACATTTACTACATTTAACATTTTTCCATATTTTACATTTTACTATTTTTACACCCTTTTTCTCATTTCTTTACTTTTCCCTTTATTTTATTTACCATATTTCCCATATTTTTCACTTTTATACATTATTTTCTTTCATTTACCACATTTACTACATTTCTGATTTACTATATTTTATATTTACTATATTTACTTTTTTACTACATTTTTTACAAAATTTTTATATTTTTTATGTTTTACTACATTTTTTTATATTTACTACATTTCTTCATTTATAATTTTTTTACTAAAATTTTTTTATATTTACTTTAAATTTACTATAATTTAAATATATTTACTACATTTACTATATTTAATTTTTTAATTTCATTTACTATATTTACTATATTTTTACATTTTTCTATATTTACTATATTTAATACATTTATATATTTTTCTTATTTACACATTTTTCTACATTTACTATATTTTCTATATTTACCATTTACTATATTTACTACATTTTTCTATATTTACTACATTTACTATATTTAATTAAATTTTTATATTTATATTTACCATTTACTATATTTACTATTTTATCATTACTTTTATATTTATTTTCATTTTCTTTTACTATATTTGTATTTACTATATTTTACATTTTTCTATTTTAACATTTTTATATTGACTATATTTACTACATTTTTCTATATTTACTAATTTATTCATTTACTTATTTACTACATTTTCTATTTTAATTTCATTTTCTATTTTACTATATTTTACTACATTTACTACATTTACTATATTTACTATATTTTTTTTTTTCTTATTTACTAAATTTTACTATATTTACTATTTTCTTTAAATTTTCAATTTCACATTTTCTAATTTATTTCATTTACACATTTTATTTCATTTTACTATATTTACCGCATTTATCATTTTACTACATTTTTTCTACATTTACCTATTTTCCGCATTTAAAACATTTTAAATACATTTATTCAATTCCCATATTTTACTTTCATTTATATATTTTAATGTTTACTACATTTTCATATACCACATTTACTTACTTTTTCTATTTTTGCTACATTTACACATTACTATATTTACTACATTTTTTCCCATATTTCTCCCTTTCTTTTCTTTTCATTTTCTACATTTCTACATTTTTCTACATTTTTCCACATTTACTGCATTTTAAACATTTATTTCATTTCCCCCCACGAACCATTTTTCCCTTTTGTGGGGGGGGGGCTTAAACCTCCCGGGACCCAGAGCTATGCCGGGAGGGTTACCCAAGCCGGGGAAAATCAAGGAAAAGGGCAAACTAAAAAGTGGCCCCCCGGGGCCTCCCGGTTGGGTTTTTGCGATGGGCCCTACCCATCCATTTAAAAAACCCGAAAACAGAAACCCCCAAAAAAATTGTTCCCAAAAAAACCCGAGTCTCGGAAGGACTGGGGCTCCATGCGGGGGACAGATGACCCCAGCAGCCAAACCTAAGGAAGGGTGATTTCTGACGACCCTTTTGGGGAAGCAACAAAAATAAAAGCACCCAGGTTGGGGTTAAAAGAAAAGTCCACCCTTTTAAAGGGGTTTTGGAAAAGTAAGGGGCACCGCAGAGACGGGGAGATGTGCACAAGTGGTGGGAGATGCATCGGTCAAGCTTTTCGTTGCTGGGAATGTGTGAAACAAAGGGGGAATGCTTTTTTTAAAAAAGGGCTTAGACGGGAGAAACCTGTTTCCCTTCGGGGAAAGAAAAAAGAAGAAAGATCCTCGGGAAAAGGGGGGGCCTTTTATCGACCAAAGGGGCAAAGTCTGATGGATGGGGAAACCCGTGTCGGAAGCATTATTAGTGGGTTGTATCTAAGTTCCAGGGAAAACCTACATAAATATTGTTATGCACCGACGAACGATGCAGAGGAGGTGGAAAAAACCCTTTTTATTAAAAAAACCCCGGGAACTGGGGGCAAAGTACCAAACACGAATGGATGATTTCCTTGGGGGGTTTAATGCCAAAATGGGCAACGACAACACTGGCAGGGGAAAAAAAGATTGGGGGTAAATGGTTTGAAACATGAACGAAAATGGTGAGAAAATTTCAGATTTTTGCCTCCAATAGGTTTGGGCTTGGGGGGAAATTTTTCCCCCATCAAAATGATAAACAACATGGATCTACCGAAACCTCAAAAGGAGGAAAAAACCCGATCGACCATGTGGCAACCCAAAAGATGGGGAATCACAAGATTTTTAGGGTGAAGGAGGAGCAACATAGGATCGGTCAAAAATCTATAACTTAAAAAAAAAATAAACTATCGGCAGAAGAAACAAAAATACAAGAATCAAATTTGATGTCGAAACTCCAATCGCAGGCCAAAAGGGAAATCTTCCCGATTGCTCTAAAGAACCGTTTCAGGCCCCTTTTTGGGAAAAAAAAGAGGAAAAAATGAAAAGGGGGAACACCTTAAAGCGGGACGGTTTGGGGCCCGGGGAAAAAAATTGGGGGACCATCTTTAATCGGAAACCCTGGATCACCGGACAAAATGGCGGAAAGGGGGGAAGGGGAGGAAGAAGCTGAACAAAAGTAAAAGGGCCGAAAAGACAGCAAAAAAAGGCCAGCACCAGAATAACGAGATGGCTAGAGAGGTAAAAAAACAGCTGGGGAAAAAAGACAAAAGAGCATTCATAAATGAGAAGGAAAGAAAGGGAAGGGGCAGCCAGGTACCCCAAAAGGCTCCCCATGGGTTTTTTTCAAAGGGTTGTTGAGTGGGAGGAAAAAAAAGCAGAGCAGGCCAGTGAGAGATAAAACTGGAAAAATTTTTACCAAAATTTGAACAAATGGGGGGCTGGAAAAGATTTTCCCGGAAGTGTTAAAAAAGACCTTCCCCACTAAACCCAAGATTTGGGGGAAAAGACCCCCTTAATAAAATGGGAAACAAAAAAGGAAACCGCAAAGCCTTGAAAAGGCGAGAAAGGGCCCAAAGGGGGGGGTTAAAAAATTCCGGAAACTCTGAGGGGGGGAGGGAAGAGATGGGGAAAACCCAAATCCCCATATTGTTTCAACCGGGTGGGGACAGGAGGAGATACCAAACAGATTTGGGAAAAAAGGCCTTTTCCCCGTGGGAAAATGCCAAAGAATGGCAATTTGTCAAAATGTGACAAGTGGAGAGGTCATGCTGTTTCCCTTCCCAGCAAAAATCCTCATAAAGGGGTTTTTGGGCAGGATGAAAGGCGCATAAACCCGAGGTTTGGGGCAAACGGGGTGGATTCCGGGAAAAATAAAGATCTTTCAAACCGGAAAAGCCACCTTAAAAATCATAGTGGAACAAACAATGGAGTGGCAGGCTCCGGGTCTGTGTTTTTTTGATTTTTGGGGAAGGCATTTGGCCCGCATAGATAGGAAATCAATTGGGGGTCCCAAGAAACCTGGGGGCCGGGAAGATTCGGGCATCATCAGGCCGGGTGTATGAAGGGGTTTTTTTGCCAGGTTATTCATGAGGGAAAACTGTCAGAGGGTTCCGGGGCACTTGGTGTTAGACAGGGTCCCCTGTCCCCCCTCCTTTGGGTCGGGTTGGGGGGCACCGGGCCCCCGGGCAGGTCTGGGGGGGCATACCTGGACCTTTGTCAAAGCTGAAGACCTGGATTTTGCGGGCGATTCGCCTTGCTTTCCAAGACTACCCAAAACATGCAGGAAAAAGTGGATGTTTTGGCACCCAAAAGGCACAAAAGTCGGGCCCTTTAAAAACAGTCAAAAGAAGGCTAAAATAATCGTAGCAACAACACCCCCAAAACCCAAAACGGTTGAGGGGAAAGGGGCATAGAAGATTTGGGTGAATTTGTCTACTGAATAAGATCAGCAGATTGGGGGGTACAGATAAATTAAGTTGGATTAGGGAAAGGGCCCCCAAAGGGCCTTTTCGATCCCCGCACATGGTGGAAGTCCGCTGCCATCTCCCCCGAAAAAAAGCCGGATTTTCGGGTCAAAATTTAAGTCGGTGTTGCATGGTTTTGGGAAAATTCGGAAAACAGGGGAAAAACAAAAAAGATCCCGACCTTTTTCAACGGATGTTTGGGGGATTCTCAGATTGAGATGGTATGATAGGGGTTACAAAAAACGGATCTGTGGATAAGAACAGGGCAGGGGAAACCCATGATGACACAGGTCAAGAATGGGATGGATGGGTGGAAATTTTTGGGAAAACCCGTCGGTGTCACTGAAAAGGGGCTCGAGTGGAACCGCAGGAAAACGAAAAAAAAGGACGCCCCAAAGACCGGGGACGGGGCTTCCCGAGGGTTTAAAAGGGGTTTAATTGCCCGGGAGAACATAAAAAAAAAGGGCCGAGACCGAGAATGGGGGCGAACAACTGTTTGGGGGCCCCCGTTCCCCAGGGCGGAAGGGGAAAGATGATGAATGGCCCAAATTTTCTACATTTACTAACATTTACTGCATTTTACATTTTCTACATTTTCTAAATTTTCTGCATTTTCTTTCATTTACACATTTACTCCCTTTATTTCATTTACCCATATATACTACATTTTCATTTTCCCTTTACTACCCTTTCCCACATTTACTACATTTTCTCCCCTTTACTGCATTTTAAATTTTTATTTTACTTTTATTTATTTTATTTCACATTTAATATTTTCCATGTAATTTTTAAACTATTATAACGAAGGACAAAATTAGATATGAAATCTAAGAGCAAAAAATCCCAAAAGGGCAACCCCTGTTGCAGAACGAAAACCCCGTGAGAGGGCCGGTCACATTGCTCTGATGCCCGTTAAACGCATCCTAAAACAATTGACGTATGGCGAGATTGAATTGGGCAGACGTTCTGCTGGTGGAAGAGAAAACGCAAAGACACTCTAAAGTGTCTCTGAAATCTTTCGATACAGACATCATCGTGCTGAGAAACCTTCCGCACGGTCGTCAAATGTGCGCTGTAACAACACAAGAGGAACCAGCAAGCTGAGAATCATCGTGCCGTTGACACACAGAAACAGGCTGCGCATTAAGACAGAACACACATAGCACATGTCTAACCTTGATCGTATACCCCACCGTGGTAGGGATTGTGTTCTAGGATTGAACTCTACAGTCACCTCCGCACACACCAGAAAGGTGCAGCAGCACACGTCTGAGGCTGTTGTCATAATCGCTTGCGATGGACGGCTATTAATTATTAAATATAATCTGTAATACTTAAATGTGTTCAAGTGCTCTTACCTTTGTTTTCAAGCACATCAGCAATAGAGTGACTATTAGCGATGGTACATGTACACAACACACAAGTACGATTCCAACAACTCCATCATAGATCAAGTCATTGTTGAAACTGGTCACTATGTCTGCTATGGTGTTGATGGTAGTTACTAACAAGGACACGAATGTTGCCAATCGAGCAGCGAAATCTAAAGTTTTAGAATTCCTACCTTTTCTGTGAAATATAATGAAACAATGTTTTGATGTTTATGATCATGCAGATTTATAATCCCTCTAACAACATTTTGTTACCGGTGCCAAACTTGGTCTCTGACTGCAACACAACACAGAACGTTCATCAACACTTTGTTACCATTACCAAACTTGGTCTCTGACTGCAACACAACACAGAACGTTCATCAACACTTTGTTACCATTACCAAAATTGGTCTCTGACTGCAACACAACACAGAACGTTCACCAACATCTTGTTACCTGTGCCAAACTTGGTCTCTGACTGCAACACAACACAGAACGTTCACCAACATCTTGTTACCTGTGCCAAACTTGGTCTCTGACTGCAACACAACACAGAACGTTCACCAACATCTTGTTTCCTGTGCCAAACTTGGTCTCTGACAGCAACACACCACAGATAGCTCACAGTTGGAATGAAATGCTTGAAAGGGCAGTGGGGATCACTCAGAAAGATAGACTACAGAAATGAGGACATCAGAAGCAGAGTTGGCATAACTTCAGCCTGAATACATTGAAAGACAACAAATGCAGTGGTTTGGACATTTGAAGAAAATGAAATACAACCAACCACCAATAACATCTTGCAATAAAAGAGATCAGTACTAGACCAAGGGAAGAAGAAAGATGGATAGACAATATCAGACTATATAAATAAACAGGGATAAAACACAACAGGACGACTCATCTGGCCTGGAACGCAAATTCGCTCCCACCCCTACAGCTTAACGGCAAGAGTGAAACAGCAATTCCATCATCCACCTGGGGATAGACAGTATCATCCACCTGGGGATAGACAATAGATCATGCAGAATATCTATGATATATAGAAGGATATACCATATGTAGAAGGATATACCAATGTACAACATGAGTCTAGTATAAGCAATAGATCTTGCAGAATATCTATGATATATAGTTGTGCCAGTTACGAGCATACAAGTAGGCCAGTACATCCGACATCTAAGACGCATCTTATTTACTTTGGTAGCTTTCCTAAGCCCCTACCTCAGTCGCCTCTTACGACATTCTTTTGTAGATCGCAGTGTTAATATTCTTTGCTTCCATTGCGAACCATGGTCTGGTTGAGTCAGTGACAATATTGTGTCTTTGTGAGCAAGTTCTTTGGAGTTTGCCACAAGTTACTTATTTCAATCTGCCCTACTAGCTGTTGATTCCGTGTGTATTTGATGGTTCATCGGTCTCTTGTACTTTTCTCCTATAAGAATATAGAAATAACTAAGTAGATTGTCCCTTCCTGAACTTGACTCCCATGACAACAGCTCTGAAAACATATATTCTGTGCAAGATACCTGGCGTCAGCAAGTCATTCTCAGCTCGTCAATGACATCCTGCACCCATCGTCTTAGGGAGCATATTAAACTGGTTTAGGGAGCATATTAATCTGGTTTAGGGAGCATATTAATCTGGTTTAGGGAGCATATTAATCTGGTTTAGGGAGCATATTAAACTGGTTTAGGGAGCATATTAATCTGGTTTAGGAGCTATTAATCTGGTTTAGGGAGCATATTAATCTGGTTTAGGAGCTATAATCTGGTTTAGGAGCATATTAATCTGGTTTAGGGAGCATATTAATCTGGTTTATGGAGCATATTAATCTGGTTTAGGGAGCATATTAAACTGGTTTAGGGAGCATATTAATCTGGTTTAGGACATATTAATCTGGTTTAGGATATTAATCTGGTTTAGGAGCATATAATCTGGTTTAGGAGCATAAATCTGGTTTAGGAGCAATTAATCTGGTTTAGGGACATATTAATCTAGTTTAGGAAGCATATAAACTGGTTTAGGAGCATATTAAACTGGTTTAGGAGCATATTAACTGGTTTGGGAGCATATTAATCTGGTTTAGGAGCATATTAATCTAGTTTGGAAGCATATTAAACTGGTTTAGGAGCATATTAAACTGGTTTAGGGAGCATATTAATCTGGTTTAGGGAGCATATTAATCTGCTTTAGGGAGCATATTAATCTGGTTTAGGCAGCATATTAATCTGGTTTAGGGAGCATATTAATCTGCCTTAGGGAGCATATTAAACTGGTTTAGGGAGCATATTAATCTGGTTTAGGGAGCATATTAATCTGGTTTAGGGAGCATATTAATCTAGTTTAGGAAGCATATTAAACTGGTTTAGGGAGCATATTAAACTGGTTTAGGGAGCATATTAATCTGGTTTAGGGAGCATATTAATCTGCTTTAGGGAGCATATTAATCTGGTTTAGGCAGCATATTAATCTGGTTTAGGGAGCATATTAAACTGGTTTAGGGAGCATATTAATCTGGTTTAGGGAGCATATTAATCTGGTTTGGAACATATTAATCTGGTTTAGGGACATATTAATCTGCCTTAGGAGCATATAATCTGGTTTAGGAGCATATTAATCTGGTTTAGGAGCATATTAAACTGGTTTAGGAGCATATTAATCTGGTTTAGGAGCATATTAAACTGGTGTGGGAGCATATTAATCTGGTTTAGGGCATATTAATCTGGTTTAGGGAGCATATTAATCTGGTTTAGGGCATATTAATCTGGTTTAGGAGCATATTAAACTGGTTTAGGGCATATTAAACTGGTTTGAGAGCATATTAAACTGGTTTAGGAGCATATTAATCTGGTTTAGGGCATATAATCTGGTTTAGGGCATATTAATCTGGTTTTAGGAGCATATTAATCTGGTTTAGGAGCATATTAATCTGGTTTAGGAGCATATTAAACTGGTTTGGGAGCATATTAAACTGGTTTGGAGATATAATCTGGTTTTAAGGAGCATATTAATCTGGTTTAGGGAGCATATTATCTAGTTTAGGGAGCATATTAAACTTGTGGGAGCATATTAATCTGGTTTAGGAGCATATTACTGGTTGAGGAGCATATTAAACTGGTTTGGGAGCATATTAAACTCGTTTAGGATATATTAAACTGGTTTGAGGAGCATATTAATCTGGTTTAGGACATATAATCTGTTTGGGAGCATATTAAACTGTTTAGGAGCATATTAATCTAGTTTAGGAAGCATATTAAACTGGTTTAGGGAGCATATTAATCTGGTTTAGGAGCATATAATCTAGTTTAGGGAGCATATTATACCGGTTTAGGGAGCATATTAATCTGGTTTAGCGTGCATATTAAACTGGTTAGGAGCATATTAATCTAGTTTAGGAGCATATTAAACTGGTTTATGTAGCATATTAATCTGGTTTAGGGAGCATATTAATCTGTTTAGGAGCATATTAAACTGGTTTAGAGCATATTAATCTGGTTTAGGGAGCATATTAATCTAGTTTAGGAGCATATTAAACTGGTTTATGTAGCATATTAATCTGGTTTAGGGAGCTATAATCTAGTTTAGGAGCACATTAAACTGGTTTGAGAGCATATTAATCTGATTTAGAGCATATTAATCTGATTTGAGTATATTAAACTGGTGTGGGAGTATATTAATCAGTTTAGGAGCATATTTAAAGGTTTAGGGAACATATTAAACGGGTGATATTGATATTACTCTGAAAGGTTATATAATAAAATCAATATTCAGTATAGATCAATTAGTATATAGATCAATATTCGATATAGATCAATATTCAGTATATAGATCAATATTCAGTATATAGATCGATATTCTTATATAGATCAATATTCGGTATATAGATCAATATTCGGATATAGATCAATATTCAGTATATAGATCAATATTCAGTATATAGATCAATATTCGGTATATAGATCAATATTCGGTATATAGATCAATATTCAGTATATAGATCAATATTCAGTATATAGATCAATATTCGGTATATGATCAATATTCGGTATATAGATCAATATTCAGTATATAGATCAATATTCAGTATATAGATCAATATTCATGTATATAGATCATATTGGATATAGATCAATATTCAGTATATAGATCAATATTCAGATATAGATCAATATTCGTATATGGATAACCATTTTTAAATGGGATCCAGAAGCCATGAGATTTCAACTCTTAGACTCGTGCCATGGACATCGTAACCCTTCGTTCAGGTGCCACGAACACCGTCAATCTGGAGAACCTGGGCTTTTCTGCCAACCGCGGAATTGAACCGCACTCACAGGGCTTGCGACCGTCGTACAGCGCGTTACGAACACTCTGGGCAGGCGGGCATGAATAACAATAAAGAAAACTGTCCAACCAGCAATTAGATAATATGAGGTTGTATACACACATCGTCAAACATGGACAATAGCAGCAGACTAGTCCAACATCAACAATTAGATAATATGAGTTGTATACACATCGTCAAACATGGACAATAGTGCAGCTAATGAGAGAAATTATGGACAAGAAGAAAGAATGAAAAATGTGAGGCAAACAGAATGATTGAAAAGACGAAAAAGATAGAAACTGCGAATCTACATGAGTGTATATAAGATCATCATCATCATATAGCTTGTCCTGAGCAGAACTTTGCCACCATAACAGTCCTCCGAAATTTCTCTCTCTCATAGGCCAGATGTCCTGCCTCTGCAGCCGTCATGTTCAAACCATCAGTTACATCCTGAATCCATGTTTAAAATCTTGGAATAAGATTAATGTCTCTCGTATAACAATTACAGAATATAGATCAATACAGATAATATAATATAAACTTACAGTGCTTCCTTCATACCATCTATCATATCGCTAGCATTGTCAGCCATATTGCTATTGACCAGTGTATACGAAATGGAAGATGTTCAAATCTAGATCAAATATCAAGTCAATATACGGAAATCTGAGAAATATCAACTACAGCACCAACTACTAGTTTCTGATCTAGATAATCACGTGACACGCAAGACAAAACTACGTGATGATGTCACTCGTGAAGATATCCACCACTTCCAAAATCTTCCATGATCGAAGGCAAAAGTTTGTTATTCACTATAACTCCCAAAACACACGACTATACGTGAGATGTTGTTATACCACTATAACTCCCAGTAACACGACTATCGTGAGATGTTGTTATATTACTCCCAGTAACACGACTATACGTGAGATGTGTTATATTCCAGTAACACGCGACTATACGTGAGATGTAGTTATATTACTCCCAGTAACACGCGACTATACGTGAGATGCAGTTATACACTATGATCCATAACACACAACTAAACTGGAGATGTGCTTATATCAAGTCTAAATGATAAAAAGCCAATAGAAAAACTGCAAATGTAATCTATTTCTTGGAATCAAAGCTCAAGTTCTTAAAATTTGACATTTTTGAGTATGTTCGATACTATTGATTTTATTGCTAAATGGGTAAGATAAACCTTGACCTAGATTCAAATATTTATAATATATAATGTAGCGGAAACTTTCTCAATGCTATGTAAATATCTCTCTCTCTGTAACTGTGTTTGCTTTCATATGAGGTTGTCCGTGACTACCGAAGAACTACCATTGATCTTATGTTGGTATATTGTGCACGAGTTGAAAGGACGGAGGGGAAGGGTTCCTCGAATCTGGATGGAGGCATTCCTTCATCGCTCAAGCGCTTTTGTCTGGATATCTTAGGAGAATTGCTGGAACTACAGGTTTGTGCTCTGTGCAATACTTTGAATAGATGTGACCATTTCTGCGGACGGTGACCAAGTCAAATGGACCAACCATTTCACTGGAGTCAGTTCTTCGAATGTAGACCAATTTTGTAATGGATATTTAATGCTGGAGACACACACAGAACATGGGCTATCTTTTTTTAACACATTAACAGACAAAAACTAACACATATTGTCATACAATTTAAACATGTTGCAAAAGCATTGCTTTGTTGATAAACAACGTTTTAGTGTGTATTGTAATTATCTATTTAAAATATATTTAATTTTCTTAAAAAAATATTTTGAAATCCCTCCCCACCCCATCGTGTAGTGATTCTAAAATAAAAGATGTCAAAACGTCAAACTATAGTTGGTTCCCAAAATTTGATCATCTTTCGACCGATATAAAATCATTCACTTTACAAAATTCTTGATTTTTAAAGTTTATAGGTAACATTTACGACTTCCAAAGTATTTTTGCCCACCCAAACCTTTAGTTCTGTAAGAATTTTATTATGTTATTACTAAATTTACCGCGATGTTGATCTGGTATACTTGTCGAAATTTTACAGTACGATTGTCAAGTTTGTCTATAACTACGCATTTCCGTTTCCAAATGAATTCAGTGCAAGTCAAAATCGGGAACCTTTTGGAATTAATCAGTTCACAGTGTTTCCCACCGGACTGTCATTGGCTATGTACGCAACATTTACTTATTTATAGAATGGAAGGATCATTTTGTTCACTATGTCACCTTTCTTTATATATGTAATAGGGACACGCCTTTGCAAACATTCGCCACCATTTTGTGTATTACTGTAAGTTCTAAACTTTGTTGATCATTTTGTTGTGCTTATGCAAAAATTTTATAACAAAAACGTTTTTTGCATCAACTAAGTTACCTACCAATTAGTTAAACATGGTATATAAGACTCCATGTAAAAATTTCTTTATCCATCCGTAGATTTCCTACAAAATTAAACCTAAGTGTGATCACAATTTTGGAACGAACATAGCATATGATGTACATATCACCCATGGGTTTTAATGAACCTCCACTTTGATCTAAACTGTATATAAACAGAGATATTGCTGTTCTAATTTGAAATTCTTTTGTTATTTGGAAGGATTATATTGCAAAAGTCATATCTAAAAAAGCAATTGTGTTGACATTTTTAGAATGTTGACGCTTTATTATGTGCGACATATAGGGTCTAACGTGATATGATTCACAGAGGCGGCAGCATCAGGCGAGACAGGAAGAGGGCGGCATAACAACCAAATCACAATTATAATTGAAGATAATTTTAAGGAAGGCCATTTGAGGGCGGCATTTCGAAGACTTGCATCATGGTGAGAACATATCCCACGGCGCTGGAGATATATACATTATATGCTATAGTCCGTTCAACAACTCATGCCCACAGTCCAATGCAATTGTAGAAAACCATCTATTCTACAGTAGTGAAACTTTGCCCAATCTTAAATTATCCGACGAAATGTCTGATAGAAGAAATTGCTGTAGGGAACCTGGATTTTGTAATATAACGGTTTCCTTTGATTTGGGCATATTTGACGAGTCTGATACAGAATTTTAGTTTTTACAATAAATGCACCCAAAATGACATTTGATGTCAAGTCTCATTCAAAGCGTATCATCCCAGCTCATACATGGGGACCAATGTTGATACTTACAATAGAGTCATGAAAAACGGAAATATAGACATAGTTTATTATTTTTTTTTAATTTACATTACAGTAAAGTTAGCTGCCATGTCATAATGCCATCCCGTTTCGTCCAGGCTGGAATTGGCAATGGCGGGTTACTTTTCAAATCGCTACTTCTTCGGTACATTGTGCTGTGTTAACATATCTTGTAGAGGGTATCACTACAATAAAATAGCTCTTTACTATGGTTCTTGTATCTGTGGGAAACCTGTACACTAAATTCAAAATAGGCACCAACGACATGTGCTCCTGTGGCTTGGCGAGTATGACAACAGAACATATCATACAGAACTGTCCCCAGTATGCAGACCTGATAAGATAGAGGTGGCCCTTACCCAGCATCCAAGACAAACTGTATGGCGTGGCTGATAATCTGAGGCAGAAGGCTGCCTTTTTAGAGAATTTGAAATCACATTCTAGTGAAGCAGAAGAAGAAGTATGCTGTGGTACAAATGACCGATATGTACCGGGGTCAAATGCGCATAAGGACAACGCCGCATGAGGATTAGTCAACTGGCACTAATCAATATCCTACCCACCTCCCGTGGTGACCCTGGTAACAGAAATTAGTTTCTGTCTGGCTAAGCGGATAGGGATCGAGGAGGCTATTCTGGCGTGGGTAGGGATGCAGACGTAGTCACGTTGGATGAGATCCGCCCGCAACACAGACGAGCGGAATCTCAGAGTGACTATTAATGCACGTCTCTTCCGGCCGATGGAAAAAGCTGAAGGAATAACCGTAAATGGATGAAGGTGCATCCAGAAAAGAGACGTGGGCCCGCAGAGCAAAACTTGGGCCCCGAGATGAGTTGCATGTAGGCCCACATGGGGCGAAACTCGGAGCGATGAGGTGGGGCCGGAGTTGAGCCCAGTGTCAGACAACAGAGATTGGTAAATGTGAGAACTGATGGAAATGGTGGGGCAGGCACGAGGACAGAGCAAGCACGCATGCGGACGATGCACGGATGGGCCCACCGGTGGGTAGACGTACACATCGCTGAAGGTGAGGGATCGTGGCAGGCGTAGGGATGAGCGGACCGCCAAAGTTGCAGAAAAACTGGAAAGCCCAGCAGAGACTTGAATCCAGTCCGCGTTTCCGCTCGTAGCGAACTACTACTGCCTTGTAGTTAGATTGGGGACAATCAAAGGCTGCGGAGCAAACCGTACACAAAACTGAACGGAAGAAAACCAAGTAGTCCACAAAGACCGGCAAACTGGCCAGATGATGCTCGACAGCCCGGGAGGTAGGTCGTCTAGGGTCGCTACCTAAAAGAAAATAACAACCTGTTGTCTTGCAGGTTGGCTGGGGACATCAAGGTTGACGGGGCGAACCCAGTAAACTGGTTGAAATCGGACACGTCCCGAAGGACAAGCCTAGAGCTCCAAATGGTACTTAAGATTGTAACGTAAAACAAGCGTTCTTGGCAAAGGCTGTTTATATATCACAATAAGAATGATAAAAATGACCGAAACAGTACGACCGAGATAAAGAGAGAAAGAGATATGTGCCTCTTTTGGAACTGCGCCTATAGTATTAATGACACTTTTTGCATTGTAACTGACTCATTGAAATGTTATATCAATGTCTGTTTTGAAGTCAACAATAAGACCCAATAGCCTCACACTAATTTCGGTATACGCCTTTAACGAAAAGTTTGTGTCGCACTTATAACGTCATTTAATTACCATGTTCAAGCCAGAGTCTATTTGGTGCTTGGAAAATGCAAGAATTGTTTAAAAAAACTATGGATTTCGTTTTGAATGTTGCTATTTTTATCATCAATGTATTAAATGGCTGTAAACATAAGTTTTCTTCAACCAAGCCAATGGACGCGTTAAATATATAGCACAAAGAAGAAACTTCTAGATGGTATGATTGTTTGAATGGCAAAAAATATTTTGTAGCGTCGGGACCATGTGTAGTTCACTTCCCTGTTCACATGCAAGTTTTCAAGTTATTTCATCAAATGGTTATAAAGATACATATTTGTATCTGTGGACATGACAAGTTGAACAGACTATAGTTCGGACATTCTGTGCACTTATTTATGTTAGGGAAATCTGAACAAATTAAAATGTGGCATATCCTTACAGGACGTATCCATCAACACAGTAAACAGTCGTTGATTTACTAAACAACATTCATTTCGTTCAGTAGTTTGCATTGCTTTCTGAACGGTGAGGTTCGTGGGGGCTCGTCTTAAGGCCAGAAGGGGTGAAAAACATATTAGTGCTTTTAAATAAAACAGTACTAAAGTACAACATACATCGAGGAGACTAGGATATAACATTATCACAGAGGGAAAGGAGACTAGGACATAACATTATCACAGTGGGCAAGAAGACTAGGACATAACAGGGCCACAGAGGGACAGGAGACTAGGACATAACAGTATCACAGAGGGCAAGGAGACTAGGATATAACAGGGCCACAGAGGGCAAGGAGACTAGGACATAACAGTATCACAGAGGGCAAGGAGACTAGGACATAACAGTATCACAGAGGGCAATGAGACTAGGACATAACAGGGCCACAGAGGGCAAGGAGACTAGGACATAACAGTATCACAGAGGGCAAGGAGACTAGGACATAACAGTATCACAGAGGGCAAGGAGACTAGGACATAACAGTATCACAGAGGGCAAGGAGACTAGGACATAACAGTATCACAGAGGGCAAGGAGACTAGGACATAACAGGGCCACAGAGGGCAAGGAGTCTAGGACATAACAGTATCACAGAGGGCAAGGAGACTAGGACATAACAGTATCACAGAGGGCAAGGAGACTAGGACATAACAGGGCCACAGAGGGCAAGGAGACTAGGACATAACAGTATCACAGAGGGCAAGGAGACTAGGATATAACAGGGCCACAGACGGGAAAGGAGACTAGGACATAACAGGCCACAGTGGGCAAGAAGACCAGGATATAACAAGGCCACAGAAGGCAAGTAGCCTCGAACATAAACCAAAGCCCGCCTGCCCAGCGTGTTCGTAGCGCATTGGACTGCGGGTGACTAGTCCTCTGTGTGTGCGGGTTCAATTCAGCGGGCTGGCCGAAAAACCACAGGTTCCCCAAATTCACGGTGTTCGTGGCATTGAACCGAAGGGTTACGGTGTTCATGGCACTGAGCCGAAGAGCTGAAAGCTCAAGTGCTTCTGGATCGAAAAAAAAAAAAGTACCAAAGGGCAAGGATACTAGAGCATAACAGTACCACAGACGGGGTGGACGACAAGGACATAACAGTACCACAGACGGGGTGGAAGACAAGGACATAACAGTACCACAGACGGGGTGGAAGACAAGGACATAACAGTACCACAGACGGGGTGGAAGACAAGGACATAACAGTACCACAGGCGGGGTGGAAGACAAGGACATAACAGTACCACAGACGGGGTGGAAGACAAACACATAACAGTACCACAGACGGGGTGGATGACAAGGACATAACAGTATCAAAGAGGGCGAGGAGACTGGAACATAACAGTACAATGTATAACTAATAATGAAATTATGTGTATAGTACTTGTCTGCACTTGAGATATTTCTATTGTACAGTGATGATATATGATTTGCATTCTGTCACTAGACTCCTTTGATGGCAATCACTCAAACCAAGGCATATATGATTCGCATTCTGTTACTAGGCTCCTTTCATGCAATCGCTCAAACCAAGGCATATATGCGGGTTACTGGAGTCAAGAGACATTCACTGCACAAGATCAATAATGATGTAACGAGAATCAAGCGTGACATGTTGTGGATGGTCTAGGCTGAGAGAAAAATTAGACAGGTGACCACAGTTGCGACCCTACCAAAAATGAAAGAATGGATCCCAACATATGGTAGCATGACCAACTATCACACCGTTATCATTACTCTTGGAAGAGAATGTATACATTAGGGCAACTTGAAGGTTGAACTTGCTATTAAGCAGCTGATACAAGATAATGCACATGATGGTGATGTTGTTGTTTATACCGATGCCAGGCTGGGGTTTCTTGGCTAGCACCCTTGGTACGGTTGTTGCAGAGCGAAGTGGATTTATACAGGACACCTGTTTCCAGTATAAGGATGGAGGTTGAGGACGTCCATGCTGCACTCCATTGGTTCTCTGAGATTCCGTTTACTGGCACCGTTGTTGTTTCTGACTCTCAGTCAATGCTTTGGTAGGTCCAAAATGGCAAATTGCTGTATGAGTGGATATCGTCTACAGAAATGTCCATTGTCTATAGACTCACGTGGATCTACTGTCTTGGCCATGTGGTGTTAGGGCAAGGAGAGTGGGCATGCTTGCATCGAAAGCATATATTGTAGGGGAGTTTAGGATAGATAATAGAGATGTTCTTTGGTCTCTTTGCGATCTACTGTTTCGAATTATACGTTGTACAAGTAGAGCTGGATGCTTGAAGGGCAGAGAGAGAAGTATGTTTAACCAGCGAGCCACAAGAACCATCAGTATACATACCCCAACGTTCTGAGTTCGAATCACGCTGCGGACAGTTTGGTTGCAAATTGTTTTGCGTGGATGTTTACAAAAGAACAATGGCACCACCCGTTCAGTAAACAATGGCACCACTCGTTCAGTAAACAATGGCACCACCTGTTCAGTAAACAATGGCACCACTCGTTCAGTAAACAATGGCACCACCTGTTCAGTAAACAATGGCAAACTACTGAACGTAATAATACCTAGACAAATCACAAACATCGTTAAAAAGCTGGGGCCGCAAAGTCATGTAAAGGATATGCAATTAACTTTTTTCGACATATATTGGGGGAGGCTGAGCACCTATGGATCTGCCCTGAGTGATGTGATGTTAGTTCAGTAATCAATAACTAATTATAACTACTAAGTATGTTAACATTAGAGTTCAAATGTCATTTATAACTACTAAGTATGTTAACATTAGAATTCAAATGTCATTTATTTACTACAGAATTACTTAGAACGTTAATATCATTGAAATGTAAGTGTCTATATTTAGATAAAGAGAACTTTCTCAGCTTTCAGAAAAGGCAGAAATTCACTTGCAATGGATTCCATCTCACTGTGACATTGCAGCCAATGAGAGTGCCGATGTTTTGGCTAAGGAGGGGAGTGCCAAAGAGCAAATTTACCAACCCTTGTCTTTTCAAGAGGTTAAAATTCTCATACAGAGAAAATATACAGTAGACTGGAAGATAAACATTGGATATGATTATGGAAAAGACTTCCTCAAAGACCTAAGCAGAACAGACCAGGTCATTATATTTCGACTACGCACTGGACACTGCAGACTCAACAAACACTTATATAGACTAGGAATAAGTCAAACAGCTCTCTGCCAGGGTCCACAGGCGGAACAGACACCAGAGAATATCCTGCAAGACTGTCCACTCCTGGGTGAGCTGAGAAGCAACATGTGGCCACACCCAGTTGACCTGAAAACTAAGCTTTGGGGAAACTTGACAGACCTGAAGCTGACTGCCCAGTTTGTGGTCCACAGTAAATTAAAAGCTAACCAAGTACTGGGACAGTTAACACCACTGTTGTCACATAAAGAGATACCTGCTGATAACTAAAGCAAATCTTATAAGAACGATTTTCTGGCCAACACTATGTTACCAGTGTCAAACATGGCCAATAACAGCAGCTAATGAGCGGAAAATCATAACGACAGAGATGAGGTGTCTTAGAAGAGCTGCAGGTGTGACAATAAGAGACAAAATTAGAAATGAAGAAATCAGAAGGAGACTGGATGTGAAACCAGTCATGCAATTCATAAAAGAACAACAAATTAAATGCTTTGGACACCTGACCAGAATGACCTGGTATCGCCTACCACAGAGAGCCACACAGAAAATGTATAATGAGTACAAAGCAAGAGGAAGACCACGCAAAAGATGGAGCGACAGCATCAAGAACAGCCTTCGAACATGAATATCAGCTTACAAAGTGCCTTAAAACAAACACACACAAGATCACTACGTCCCCTCCCCTAACACTTCTATAAAGAAGTCAATGGTGAAAGAGAAGAAGTAAATTAAACGCATGACCAGAGATCGTCGAAGAAGAAGAAGATATCAAACAATAGCTCTTGTCTATTTTGACAACTGTTTCATACACAAAATATCATGACATGTGTCCGTCGTCTTGTGCGTGTTTTAAATGATTGATGTTATTCTGTTCCAGATCTTGTGCGTGTTTTAAATGATTGATGTTATTCTGTTCCAGATCTTGTGCGTGTTTTAAATGATTGATGTTATTCTGTTCCAGATCTTGTGCGTGTTTTAAATGATTGATGTTATTCTGTTCCAGATCTTGTGCGTGTTTTAAATGATTGATGTTATTCTGTTCCAGATCTTTTGGATAGGCAAACTGACTAAAAATCCAGAAGCAAAGAAAGACAACACTTGCCAAAATAAAGCCACTATGATTAACGAAATAGATATTAGTGCCAGTTATACCCAAAATGAAGTCACTGACACTAGTTCTAGTATGCCACCTGTGGAATGCAGCACAGAGAATTTTAACAACTCAAATGACTGGAATATAACATATTTAGTGGAGAACATAAAAAAAAACCGTTAAGCAGAACAATATGCACACATCCTCATTTACGAGATAAGTACAGACACACAAGTTTAGTGGTAGATTTATTACAGACAAGATAAGTACAGACACACAAGTTTAGTGGTAGATTTATTACAGACAAGATAAGTACAGACACACAAGTTTAGTGGTAGATTTATTACAGACAAGATAAGTACAGACACACAAGTTTAGTGGTAGATTTATTACAGACAAGATAAGTACAGACACACAAGTTTAATGGTAGATTTATTACAGACAAGATAAGTACAGACACACACGTTTAGTGGTAGATTTATTACAGACAAGATAAGTACATACACACAAGTTTAGTCGTAGATTTATTACATACAAGATAAGTACAGACACACAGGTTTAGTGGTAGATTTATTACAGACAAGATAAGTACAGACACACAAGTTTAGTGGTAGATTTATTACAGACAAGATAAGTACAGACACACAAGTTTAGTGGTAGATTTATTACAGACAAGATAAGTACAGACACACAAGTTTAGTGGTAGATTTATTACAGACAAGATAAGTACAGACACACAAGTTTAGTGGTAGATTTATTACAGACAAGATAAGTACAGACACACAAGTTTAGTGGTAGATTTATTACAGACAAGATAAATACAGACACACAAGTTTAGTGGTAGATTTATTACAGACAAGATAAGTACAGACACACAAGTTTAGTGGTAGATTTATTACAGACAAGATAAGTACAGACACACAAGTTTAGTGGTAGATTTATTACAGACAAGATAAGTACAGACACACAAGTTTAGTGGTAGATTTATTACAGACAAGATAAGTACAGACACACAAGTTTAGTGGTAGATTTATTACAGACAAGATAAGTACAGACACACAAGTTTAGTGGTAGATTTATTACAGACAAGATAAGTACAGACACACAAGTTTAGTGGTAGATTTATTACAGACAAGATAAGTACAGACACACAAGTTTAATGGTAGATTTATTACAGACAAGATAAGTACAGACACACACGTTTAGTGGTAGATTTATTACAGACAAGATAAGTACAGACACACAAGTTTAGTGGTAGATTTATTACAGACAAGATAAGTACAGACACACAAGTTTAATGGTAGATTTATTACAGACAAGATAAGTACAGACACACACGTTTAGTGGTAGATTTATTACAGACAAGATAAGTACATACACACAAGTTTAGTCGTAGATTTACTATAGAATAGAATAGAATAGAATTAGAAGTACAATCTTTGATGTGCTTGTTATGTTATAATAAAATCACAAATTTCATCTACATTATCGATAGTTTTTTTTTCTATTGTATAACATTGTATTGATTACAAATTCTCTCTCTCTCTCTTCTTTCTTTTCTCTTCTTTCTCTCTCACTTTCTCACTCTTTCTCTCTCTCTTTTATTTCTCTCTCGTCTCTTTCTCTCTCTCTTCTCTTCTCTCTCTTCTCTTCTCTCTTCTCTCTCTTCTCTCTATCGCTTTCTCTGTCTTTCTTTCTCTCTCTCTTTATATTTCTCTTTATCTCTTTTCTCTCTTTCTATTTCTCTATTTTCTCTCTCTTCTATCTCTTCTTCTTTCTTTTTCTATTTCTCTATTTCTCTCGGCGCCCATCCAGTAGAGTTTACTGGTTCCCTGTGCGGATATTGGTTCCATTTCCCCCTGTCCCCAGGATTCCCTGAGACCAACCGGCAGGCCACTGCGATGTTCGGGAACGTGACGGGCCCTCGGTGGAAGAGTTTGTAAGGGACATCCGTTCTAATTGGAGGCTTTACGGCCTTGAAGGGGAGGATAAGTTAGATGTCATCCTGGACCATATATCAGAGTCCATCAGTGGCGAACTGCGGATACAGATGCTCGTGGTTCATGACCCGGAGCAATTGCTGCTTCGGTTGATCAGAGAATATGGGGACAACAGGTCAGATCATGAGCTCCTCTCTGCCTTCTATAGGGCATCGCAACAGGCTGGGGAGACTTGCCGAGACCTCTCTCATCGCCTGGCCAACCTATATACCAAAATCATAGCGGCGCAGCAGGCGGTGGGTTTGGCGGTTATGGAATCCCGGATTCTCAGGGATCATTTTATCGCTTCCTTGACTGATCGTTTGTGTGCGACCATGTTGGCACAGAATACGGTGAGATTTCCGGTCACGACTTTCCTGCAGAGTCGCGATGCAGCATTACGCTGGGAGTGGGATCCTATCCCCACGACAGAATCCGCCTCTGAGTTGCGACTCATGCAATGTCGCATAGTCGACCTGGAATCCCGGGTAGCAAATTGTCACTCTGACCCACCTCAACGAATTCCGGCCAGTTATTCCCCCTTGACGGCCACTACCCAGGAGGGCGAGCAAGACCCTGGGTGCCATGGAACAGGGGCCAAGGAAAGCAAACCGTTGGTATGCATGATCCCGTGAGTTATAAGTCGCGGGGAAAAGCATACTTTCCCACATATTCATCCCTATGAATCAGAAGTTAAGTAACATGAAACACAGTACCACGATATGGATGATTTAGTTGGACATGAATTAGGCGGAGAGCAGAATTTCCTTCAAATTCGTTCCTGTATATCAGAGAGCATGTACAAGGACAGACGGATACCTGATATGAATGATTCAGTCGATCATACATCGGGTGTAGAGCAGAATTTCCTTCAATTTAGTCCCTATATATCAGATAACAAGTCTCATGATGGGCAGAGCTATGATATGAATGGTTTAGTTGGTCATAAGTGGGAAGGGGTGCAGAACTTCCTACAAATTCGTCCCTGTATATCAGAGACTAGATACCGGGAAAAGCAAACCTATGATATGAGTGACTCCGGCAGTTGTAAGTCGAGTGAGGAACATAATTTCTTACAAATTCGTCCCTGTATCCCAGAGGACGACTGCCACGCAGAGCAAAGCTATGATATCATTGAATCAGTCGTCGATAAGTCAGGTGAAGAGCAACATTTCTTACAAATTCGTCCCTGTATCCCAGAGGACGACTGCCACACAGAGCAAAGCTATGATATCATTGAATCAGTCGTCGATAAGTCAGGTGAAGAACAACATTTCTTTCCAAATTGTCCCTGTGTATCAGAGGACAAGGCCCAGGAAAGGCAAGACTATGAGATGAATGAATCCGTTGTTCGTGAGACAAGTGAAGAGTAGACAAGATCATGCTAGTGTACCTGAGGATAGGGACCATGAAATGGAGGATGGTGACATAAAGAACTCAGTCGTTATTAGTTCGGGTAAGGAACAGAATGTTGAACAAAATAGTCAATCACCGCCCTATGAAGTGCTCCACCATGACGGCGAACAACAAATAAGCCAATTTGGTTATGATAATTTTAAACAAACAGAATTAAAACTTGAGAGAAATCATCAACTTCAACCTCATGGAACACAAAGAATAGAGTCAAACAGCACAAAGGCAACTCGTGATAATTCCAAGATTACTAAAACTTGAGGGAAATCATCAACTTCAACCTCATGGAACACAAAGAATAGAGTCAAACAGCACAAAGGCAACTCGTGATAATTCCAAGATTACTAAAACTTGAGGGAAATCATCAACTTCAACCTCATGGAACACAAAGAATAGAGTCAAACAGCACAAAGGCAACTCGTGATAATTCCAAGATTACTAAAACAGGGTTTAAGAAAGCAAACAATGCTAAAGCAAAATTGAAACGACAAGGAAGTAGTACAGATACACATGTTACAATAAAACAATTCAAACACACATTGGATAGCTCAAATAGTAAGAGACATATGTTTAAACGCAGGGTTGCTGACAATAGCAGTCAGTCGGTAAGAGTGAGGAGAAAAGCAAGGTGGCCTAAGTCCATCTTTATAGGGGACACAAAAGATAATACACGTGTAAAACGTGGTAAGCTTTTTGCTTACCACCGCAGAAACGGATCATAATAACCCCCGCAAATATTGCATGAGGTTGAGGAAGAGAATTGAAAACGAGAGCAGGTCCGAGGACCACCGGTACAACTGCTGAATCAATTACCAGTGTCTCTACCCAGTGACACGTCAACAACAACACATGTACCACTTGAAATCACTAATATTGATCACAAACAAGAAGAAATAAATAATCCGGAGTCCAGCAAGTATACATATGAGCAGTGGCGGCTCGTGGTTATTTTTCTTGGTGGGGCAGACACAAATTTTCGGACAAATCATGGGTTTTGAAGTATCTACTATTATTTGTCTATTTGGGGAATTTATTCCCTCTTTCGATTATTGGTGGGCCGTGCCCCACTGGCCCTTAATGACGAGCCGTCCCTGTCTATGAGCATATTAAACCTTGTCTTCCAGTAGACAATGGTAAGGAGAGAGGTGACATTAAATGTAAGTCACTATGCATACGTTTAAGAATATATGGGACAGACGGTAAATCTATTATTTTTTTATAGTACAGACTACGAGTGAAATATGAACTGCAATACGAAATGTGATTTTCAAATATGAACAAATTCAGAGCCAGTGAAATTTAGTTCTGACGTGCAACAGCGTGTGCAACCTAGTTGAAAGTTTCTTAGCCGGTGGGACAATGCTTTGCTCCATCGGAAGTACCACGTCGATTCCAGGGCCAGGACTGTGCAATGAAATACCATAGTAGTGCTCGGATTATTTATGCTTTTTGTTAGCACTAGTACCTTGAGTCTACATCAGCATTGTTTGCAAGGTCTGATTTCTTCAATCTACGGGCTGGAGTATAATCACGGCTTTCGATATTTATTGATGGGAACCTACGTGGTCCTTGACAATATACTTCGCAATAGACGAAGTGTGGGTTGTAAACGGGACACCATTGATATCGTTCCCATGGGTGATCCCGTGGGAAAGAAATTTAATCATGACTTGGACAACCATGAGTTGTACAAAACCCAGGAACCGTGTTTGAAAATACCAGGCCTGCTGTCGTGAAGGATGTGGTACCAAATCAGTAAAATATTTGGGTTTGTGTTTGAATCCCTCGGGATGCAAAGATGGATTGTAATACCTCATTTATGGAGGTTATCTGATATTGAGTCAAATAAGTAGATCGTTTAGGAATTCGGTTGATTCCTTAGGGGAGGGGGCGGGGTTGTTGTTGTATGGATAGTGTTATTTCATAAACGGTGGTCATATAATGAGGAATCATGTATATCAAATATTGACATTTTATGCCTGTTTGGATTGTTGGATATTATTAATAATTCAGTGAATTGAAGTTGTATAATATTGGACTAAATATGATCAATATTTGGGATTGTTTGCTTCCTATGGGATTGTGGGGTGGATAATATAACCTCATTGAGGTTACATAATATTGATCCAACTATGTTAAATATTTGGATTGTTGAATGCCTTTGGTTGTTGGGTGGTTAATATTGCCGCATGGAGGTTTTAAGTTATTGTACCAAATATGTTCAAGATTTGGGGATAATTTATTCCTTTGAGATTGTGGGGTGGTTAATACTATCTCATGGAGGTTATGTGTTGGAAAATGATGCATTATATATATGTTGTTTTCCATGACGATTTTTCCATTTGTAACTTGTTTTTTTTAGTTTCAGATTGCAAGACACTGACAATAAAGATTAGCCAATAGACATGACAAGTACGGTGAAATACCTTCACGCCCCTCCAACGACATAAGAGGAGAGGATGTCGAAGTACAACCACCTTACATTGACCAGTTGTTAACACTACCTGGGGCACTTGACGTGCTGTTGGGTCACGTATAGCAACGTGTGGAAACTAGGTTCCCATTCCACCCACGCGGCTTTAGTCATTGACTCTAATTATGTACTATGATCCTGCTTGGAGTAAAGAGGGTTTACTGTGATATTGACCATGGTCTCCGAAATAATATACCAGTTGATGAGCCACGTACATCACGTGACTTTGTTTCCATTCAGACCATACAACTCGTGTCCCCCTGAGATTCTATCTGGGTTACTTTGATTTTTGATCATGGTATCCATTACAGTATGGTAGTTGATGAGCCACGTACATCACGTGTGGTGACTTTGTTCCCATTCAGCCCATGCAACTCTGTTAAACTTGAAATATAGTCCAAGCTCTGAAACGGTTGATATGATTTCAGCTGTCGGGTCGACAGCAAAAGTTGACTAAGGGATGTACAAGTACCATGTACAACCGTTCTTCTTATCCAAGGTAGCAGTTAACAGACTAGACAGGTAGTGTATAGATTATCCATAAGGTAGGTAGAGACTGTAGGGTATGCACACCAAATCTGCGTACTACTAGCAGATAGCAACACTAGAACGAAACTTTGATGTAGTGAAACTAGTTGACGTAGACTAGTTAGTACTGTTTAGCGACGTAGTGACAACAGAAGGAGACGAACATAAACACTAGTGGAGGACGGACGTATTGTGGAAGATGATTGAATAAACATGATTAAGATACCAACATCTGTCTGTTGTATTAACATCAACAACCTACAAGATTAGTAACATCATAAATATCAAACGAATTACCAATTACCGAAGGGCCTACTATTAAAAGTCGGTCACCAACATCACCAAACAACAACAACAAAATCACCAAACAACAACAACAACATCACCAAACAACAACAACAACATCACCAAACAACAACAACAACATCACCAAACAACAACAACAACAACATCACCAAACAACAACACCAAACAACAACAACAAGATGGAATTGTACGACCATCTGTGTTTAACATAAACCAAGAACACCAGCCCTACAACATCTCTCTCTTCTCTCTCTTCTCTCTTTCTCTCTCTCTTTTCTCTCTCTTCTCTCTCTTCTCTCTCTCTCTCTCTCTCTTCTCTCTCTCTCTCTCTATTCCCTCTTTAGTTCTTCTTCCAACGGGTTTAATATCTTATTCTCCATCTATCGATATTCCCCCCCCCTCCCCGCCCTCCTCCCCACTACCACATTACGTTTCCTACTCTCTCTAGAAACTGCTCCATAATTGTCATTATCTTTGTCATCGTTATTCTTTTTAAATGTTTCACCCTCCCATTGATTTCTGTTGTATTCCTCATGAAATCAGCCTCCCCAGCACTGATCTCCCTCCCATTGATTTCTGTTGTATTCCTCATGAAATCAGCCTCCCCAGCACTGATCTCCCTCCCATTGATTTTTGTTGTCTTCCTCTTGAAATCAACCTCCCCAGCACTGATTCGTTTGATATATATTTCTACTACAATCAGATTTGGTTACAATATCAGAGGAGCTGCCTGGATCGAAATGGCATTCTGAATGTATTGGGAGTTTTAGAGCTGCGAATCTCACTCGCTGACCAGATTGAGAGAAATTAGTGTCAGTATTGGTGTAGTCCGGAAAGAACCACATACCAAATATGCGAAAAGATTAATTAATCAACAGCGAACTGGAGTGTTGGGCCGATGGACGCTGATGGATTTACTGAGGCGGAGATCGGAGCACCTATAACGAAGTGCTATGATTTTTGTTCTCATATAACTGATAACTGCTTTCAGATACCCTCACCACATGTGTATCTCTAGTACTCCCGCTACTGCTTTCAGATACCCTCAGCACATGTGTATCTCTAGTACTCCCGCTACTGCTTTCAGATACCCTCACCACATGTGTATCTCTAGTACTCCCGCTACTGCTTTCAGATACCCTCAGCACATGTGTATCTCTAGTACTCCCGCTACTGCTTTCAGATACCCTCACCACATGTGTATCTCTAGTACTCCCGCTACTGCTTTCAGATACCCTCAGCACATGTGTATCTCTAGTACTCCCGCTACTGCTTTCAGATACCCTCAGCACATGTGTATCTCTAGTACTCCGCACTGCTTTCAGATACCCTCAGCACATGTGTATCTCTAGTACTCCCGCTACTGCTTTCAGATACCCTCAGCACATGTGTATCTCTAGTACTCCCGCTATACGATTTCTTTTTCTCACATTTCTGCAATAGATTGATTGATTTATTGATTGACTGATTGATTGATTGATATGACCATCATCATTATCTTCTATAAGTTGCTAGAAGATAATGAAAGTGATGATGGTGTTGTTATTTATACCGATGATACAGTGCATAAAGATGAGAGGTCAGTATGGTGTTTCTTGGCTGGCGCGCATTGTAGGGTTGTTGTAGTGCCATATGGAGCATTTATATCACAATTACTTAAAGTATGAGGATGCTGGTTGATGCCTTCACTGCTTCCCTCCATTGGTTTTCTGGGACTGCGTTTACTGGCACCGTTGTTGTATCTGAGTTCATGCTTCGAAAGATCCAAAATGACAGATATCCGTATAAGAGGATGTCGTCTATTGAAGTTTCTAACCTCCAGCGGCTCTTGTGGATCTCTGGCAGTGGGCATGCTGATGTTTACGGCCATGAGAGAGCCGACAGACTTTCAACAACAGACTAGAGAGCAAGATTAAGCAGACTAGAAGGCAAGGTTAAGCAGACTTGAGAGCAAGGTTAAGCAGACTAGAGAGTAAGTTTAAGCAGACTAGAGAGCAAGTTTAAGCAAACTAGAGGGCAAGTTTAAGCAAACTAGAGGGCAAGTTTAAGCAAACTAGAGGGCAAGGTTAAGCAGACTAGAGAGCAAGTTTAAGCAAACTAGAGGGCAAGTAAGCAAACTAGAGGGCAAGGTTAAGCAGACTAGAAAGCGCATCTGAAATTCACTCTGTCTCTAGCCAGTTCACCCACTTCGTCGATGGTCATATTCATGCTTTATTTAATATCTTGTAGTCATCTTCTTCTTGGTCTGTCTCTGCGTCCTGGGACCATGCCCTCTAATATTGTTCTCTCCAGGCCATCGTGACGCTTGATGTGGCCAAAGTATGTAATTTTTCTGTATAGTATGTTGTTTATCAGCCAATTCTCTTTAACATTTAGTTCTTTCAGGACATCAGTGTTCTTTCTTTTTCTGTCCATGGTATTCGTAGGATCTTCCTGTAGCATTTAGTTTCGAAGGATTGGATTTTCGTTCTTGTTTTTGTGTAATGGTCCATGATTCACAACCATAAATAGCCACTGGGAAATGCATAATCTCAATATTTTTAATTTTAATACTTTGCTGGTGCTTTGCCACATGTTCCTCATTGTGTTTAACTTCTTGATTGCTATTGCCAATCTTCTTGAGATCTCTTTGGAGCAGTCACCGTTATTGTTAATTATTGAGGCCAGATATTCGTAGCTATCTACACATTGGAGTTCTTCAATGTTTATTTGGGTGTTAGATTAGCCTTTTGCTTTGTCCGTTGACATTATTTTTTGTGTGTATTCAAATACACAAGGGTTCATTTACGTGCTCAAATTAAACACGTCCTTTGGTGGCGTACAGACGGGACAGAAGTCACAAGGATATGTTGGCTCACATTCGCTTCAAGCCTAATATCCAGAGTCATTTTGGCACCATCCAGTGTGGCCGTCGGCGCTGCAACACATGTCCTTATGTAATACAGACCCGCACTGTGTCTTTTCCAAAAGCCACGTTTGTTATTGAAGACAGTTTCACGTGCGAGTCCCGGAATATTATCTATGTCGTTACCTGCAAGCAGTGCAACAAGGCCTATATTGGTGAGACCGGCAAGAGGCTCAGTGACCGATTCATCCAACACTTGCGCGATATACGCCAATGCTCTGTGACCCATGTAGCTACTCATTTCAATGATACTGGCCATTCAGGAGCTTGCGATGTCCAGGTCACAGTCATCCGATCATGTTCCTCGGATGATCGTAGTCGATTTGCTATGGAGAACCGTTTTATTTCGTTGTATGGTACCTTGCGACCTCTTGGACTCAACGCATTACATTCCTATGCTTCTTAGTACTTTCTTATCTCATGCCTTGTAATCTATATGTGTATTTGCTTCATATATATAAGTTATATATTCACTTGATTGTTTGTTTCTCTTCTTTTTCTCTTCTAGTTTTGTGTTGCACTTATTTCGTTATTGGTTTTTATTCCCTATTTTCATTAGATACGTTTGAATGTTTCTGTAATCGTCCATTTGTAAGTGTTCTTTGAAATTCGTCACTCCTGTTGTATCGTTTGCTTTATAAAGGCCTTTTGGTCGAAACGTTGCTGTTTATCGTCACTGTTTCTGTATTTTGTAAAACTATAGTACTTTGTTTGTACGTGTTTCGCCAATTAAACACGGGACCTAGTTTTATCGTCAGTCTCCAATAGGACTAGGAACTTGATCGCACCTACACTGAGATTAGGGATCTCTAGAAAAATATCCAGATGGCTCCACGAGGGAACGAACCTGCTACATTTGGCACGAGGGACGATCAATTAACCTCTACGCCACAGAGATCCCCACCGGCTAACCACTAACTAATCTAACAGAAAACTAATCTAACAGAAAACTAATCTAACAGAAAACTAATCTAACAGAAAACTAATCTAACAGAAAACTAATCTAACAGAAAACTAATCTAACAGAAAACTAATCTAGCAGAAAACTAATCTAACAGAAAACTAATCTAACAGAAAACTAATCTAACAGAAAACTAATCTAACAGAAAACTAATCTAACAGAAAACTAATCTAACAGAAAACTAATCTAACAGAAAACTAATCTAACAGAAAACTAATCTAACAGAAAACTAAATCTAACAGAAAACTAATCTAACAGAAAACTAATCTAACAGAAAACTAATCTAACAGAAAACTAATCTAACCACTAACTAATCTAACAGAAAACTAATCTAACAGAAAACTAATCTAACAGAAAACTAATCTAACAGAAAACTAATCTAACAGAAAACTAATCTAACAGAAAACTAATCTAACAGAAAACTAATCTAACAGAAAACTAATCTAACAGAAAACTAATCTAACAGAAAACTAATCTAACAGAAAACTAATCTAACAGAAAACTAATCTAACAGAAAACTAATCTAACAGAAAACTAATCTAACAGAAAACTAATCTAACAGAAAACTAATCTAACAGAAAACTAATCTAACAGAAAACTAATCTAACAGAAAACTAATCTAACAGAAAACTAATCTAACAGAAAACTAATCTAACAGAAAACTAATCTAACAGAAAACTAATCTAACAGAAAACAGGTCAATGTCTGTAAACGTTGGATGATGAAGAAGAAGAAGAAGAATTAGCAGTCAGTATGTAAACTAGCTAACATATCCACGTAAGGATAGAATAGCAATCTAATGCATAGATTGTTGTTACATACCCACGTAAGGATAGAATAACAATCGAATGCATAGATTGTTGTTACATACCCACGTAAGGATAGAATAGCAATCTAAAGCATAGATTGTTGTTACATACCCACGTAAGGATAGAATAGCAATCCAATGCATAGATTGTTGTTACATATCCACGTAAGGATAGAATAGCAATCCAATGCATAGATTGTTGTTACATACCCACGTAAGGATAGAATAGCAATCCAATGCATAGATTGTTGTTACATACCCACGTAAGGATAGAATAGCAATCCAATGCATAGATTGTTGTTACATACCCACGTAAGGATAGAATAGCAATCTAATGCATAGATTGTTGTTACATACCCACGTAAGGATAGAATAGCAATCTAATGCATAGATTGTTGTTACATACCCACGTAAGGATAGAATAGCAATCTAATGCATAGATTGTTGTTACATACCCACGTAAGGATAGAATAGCAATCTAATGCATAGATTGTTGTTACATATCCACGTAAGGATAGAATAGCAATCCAATGCATAGATTGTTGTTACATACCCACGTAAGGATAGAATAGCAATCTAATGCATAGATTGTTGTTACATATCCACGTAAGGATAGAATAGCAATCCAATGCATAGATTGTTGTTACATACCCACGTAAGGATAGAATAGCAATCTAATGCATAGATTGTTGTTACATACCCACGTAAGGATAGAATAGCAATCTAATGCATAGTTTGTTGTTACATACCCACGTAAGGATAGAATAGCAATCCAATGCATAGATTGTTGTTACATATCCACGTAAGGATAGAATAGCAATCTAATGCATAGATTGTTGTTACATATCCACGTAAGGATAGAATAGCAATCCAATGCATAGATTGTTGTTACATTCCCACGTAAGGATAGAATAGCAATCCAATGCATAGATTGTTGTTACATACTCACGTAAGGATAGAATAGCAATCCAATGCATAGATTGTTGTTACATACCCACGTAAGGATAGAATAGCACTCTAATGCATAGATTGCTGTTACATACCCACGTAAGGATAGAATAGCAATCTAATGCATAGATTGTTGTTACACATCCACGTAAGGATAGAATAGCAATCTAATGCATAGATTGTTTTTACATATCCACGTAAGGATAGAATAGCAATCCAATGCATAGATTGTTGTTACATACCCAGGTAAGGATAGAATAGCAATCCAATGCATAGATTGTTGTTACATACCCACGTAAGGATAGAATAGCAATCTAATGCATAGATTGTTGTTACATACCCACGTAAGGATAGCATAGCAATCCAATGCATAGAATGTTGTTACATACCCACGTAAGGATAGAATAGCAATCTAATGCATAGATTGTTGTTACATATCCACGTAAGGATAGAATAGCAATCTATTGCATAGATTGTTGTTACATACCCACGTAAGGATAGAATAGCAATCCAATGCATAGATTGTTGTTACATACCCACGTAAGGATAGAATAGCAATCTAATGCATAGATTGTTCTTACATACCCACGTAAGGATAGAATAGCAATCCAATGCATAGATTGTTGTTACATACCCACGTAAGGATAGAATAGCAATCCAATGCATAGATTGTTGTTACATACCCACGTAAGGATAGAATAGCAATCTAATGCATAGATTGTTGTTATATATCCACGTAAGGATAGAATAGCAATCCAATGCATAGATTGTTGTTACATACCCACGTAAGGATAGAATAGCAATCTAATGCATAGATTGTTGTTACATACCCACGTAAGAATAGAATAGCAATCCAATGCATAGATTGTTGTTACATACCCACGTAAGGATAGAATAGCAATCCAATGCATAGATTGTTGTTACAAATCGTAATTAATTAATGAAACATAACAGTAACGGAATCAGGATTGAATTATTGATAGGACCATCATAACCATATGTGTACCGATTTCTTTCTGACAAAAGAAGACCTGAGCGACAGTACACAAACTCCGTCGCACTGACGAGAATTTCAGGTATATATTTTAAGTTGAACACTATATATTATTTTTCTTTAATATTTTATTGAATTTTCACAGGCATCGGTTTTGCAGCCTATTTAGTCAGGATAGTCATAACTACTAAGGCTGTAAGCACTAGGGATAAAGCTAGTGAATATCTATCTACATTAGTAACTAGTAGTTGTATCATTGTCTACATTTCGTTACATTCTGGATACTTAACATTCATGTTGTGTTCAACAAAATACAAGAAACGTTAAGGCGGGAGACTCACACAGAACAAGGGTTGTCTTTTATTACAATTACCAGAAATAAATTAACATACATATTGCCCTACAATTTGGTCACGTGCTGCTAAAAACATTTTAAATGATAAACAACGTTTAGTGTACGTATTGAAATTATTGATTAAAAAATATTTAATTATCTTGAAAATATATTAACAACCCCGCCCCCTCCATCCCCTCTCCTCCTCTATCGGGGAGTAGATACAGACATGAGCGTCTGTAAATCAAGCGGTAGTGAGCTCGATCACAAACCCAAGCGTACCTGGTTCAAACTCCACGGTGAGCAAGTTTGGAAGCAAATTCGTTTCCGTGAGATTTTTACAAAAGGTAACAATAGACCTCACCAGTGGCGGCTCGTGATCATTGTTGTTAGTGGGGGCCAGCCATTTTATCCCGATAAATCTTGGTTGTGGGTTGCTATATTTTAATGTATAAATAAATAAATACACGTTATACATTATTTTTGGTGGGACCCGGCCCCTCTGGCCCTTAATGACGAGCCGCCACTGAACCTCACCGTTCAGAAAGCAATGTCAAACTACTGAACGTATGAATGTTGCTTAGTAAATCAACGACTCGTTTACTGTGGTTGATGGATACGTCCTGTAAAGGATATGCCACCATTTTAATTTGTTCAGATTTCCCTAACATAAATAAGTGCACAGAATGTCCGAACTATAGTCTGTTCAACTTGTCATGTCCACAGATACAAATATGTATCTTTATAACCATTTGATGAAATAACTTGAAAACTTGCATGTGAACAGGGAAGTGAACTACACATGTTCCCGACGCTACAAAATATTTGTTGCCATTCAAACAATCATACCATCTAGAAGTTTCCTTCTTTGTGCTATATATTTAACGCGTCCATTGGCTTGGTTGAAGAAAACTTATGTTTACAGCCATTTAATACATTGATGATAAAAATAGCAACATTCAAAACGAAATCCATAGTTTTTTTAAACAATTCTTGCATTTTCCAAGCACCAAATAGACTCTGGCTTGAACATGGTAATTAAATGACGTTATAAGTGCGACACAAACTTTTCGTTAAAGGCGTATACCGAAATTAGTGTGAGGCTATTGGGTCTTATTGTTGACTTCTCAAAACAGACATTGATATAACATTTCTAATGAGTTTGAAGTTACAATGCAAAAAGTGTCATTAATACTATAGGCGCAGTTCCGCAAAGAGGCACATATCTCTTTCTCTCTTTATCTCGGTCGTACTGTTTCGGTCATTTTTATCATTCTTATTGTGATATATAAACAGCCTTTGCCAAGAACGCTTGTTTTACGTTACAATCTTAAGTACCATTTGGAGCTCTAGTGCTTGTCCTTCGGCGACGTGTCCGATTTCAACCAGCGTTTACTGGGTTCGCTCTCCGTCAACCTTTGACTGTCCCCAGCCAACCTGCAAGACAACAGGTTGTTATTTTCTTTTAGGGTAGCGACCCTTAGACGACCTACCCTCCCGGGCTGTCGAGCATCATCTGGCCAGCTTGCCGGTCTTTTGTGGACTACTTGGTTTTCTTCCGTTCAGTTTTGTGTACGGTTTGCTCCGCTAGCCTTTGATTGTCCCCAATCTAACTACAAGGCAGTAGTAGTTCGCTACGAGCGGAAACGCGGACTGGATTCAAGTCTCTGCTGGGCTTTCCAGTTTTTCTGCAACTTTGGGTGGTCCGCTCATCCCTACGCCTGCCACGATCCCTCACCTTCAGCGATGTGTACGTCTACCCACCGGTGGGCCCACCCTGCATCGTCCGCATGCGTGCTCGCTCTGTCCTCGTGCCTGCCCCACCATTTCCATCAGTTCTCACATTTACCAATCTCTAAGTTGTCTGGACACTGGGCTCAACTCGGGCCCCACCTCATCGCTCCGAGTTTCGCCCTATGTGGGCCTACATGCAACTCATCTCGGGCCCAAGTTTTGCTCTGCGCGGGCCCACGTCTCTTTCTGGATGCACCTTCATCCATTTATGGTTATTCCTTCAGCTTTTCCCATCGGCCGGAAGAGACGTGCATTAATAGTCACTCTGAGATTCCGCTCGTCTGTGTTGCGGGCGGATCTCATCCAATGTGACTACGTCTGCATCCCTACCCACGCCAGAATAGCTCTCCCTCGATCCCTATCCGCTTAGCCAGACAGAAACTAATTTCTGTTACCAGGGTCACCACGTGGAGGTGGGGTAGGATATTGATTAGTGCCAGTTGACTAATCCTCATGCGGCGTTGTCCTTATGCGCATTTGACCCCCGGTACATATCGGTCATTTGTACCACAGTATACTTCTTCTTCTGCGTTCTCACTAGAATGTGATTTCAAATTCTCTAAAAAGGCAGCCTTCTGCCTCAGATTATCAGCCACGCCATACAGTTTGTCTTGGATGCTGGTGTAAGTGGGCCACCTCTATCTTATCAGGTCTGCATACTGGGGACAGTTCTGTATGATATGTTCTGTTGTCATACTCGCCAAGCCACAGGAGCACATGTCGTTGGTGCCTATTTTGAATTTAGTGTACAGGTTTACCACAGTATACAAGAACCATAGTAAAGAGCTATTTTATTGTAGTGATACCCTCTACAACATATGTTAACACACGCACAATGTACCGAAGAAGTAGCGATTTGAAAAGTAACTCCGCCATTGCCAATTCCAAGCCTGGACGCGAAACGGGGATGGCATTATGACATGGCAGCTAACTTTTACTGTAATGTAAATTATTAAAAAAATAAAATAATACAACTATGTCTATATTTCCTGTTTTTTTCATGACTCTATTGTAAGTATCAACATTGGTCCCCATGTATGAGCTGGGATGATACGCTTTTGAATGAGACTTGACATCAAATGTCATATTGGTGCATTTATTGTAAAAACTAAAATTCTGTATCAGACTCGTCAAATATGCCGCCAACATCAAAGGAAACCGTTATATTACAAAATCCAGGTTCCCTACAGCAATTTCTTCTATCAGACATTTGCGTCGGTATAATTCTAAGATTGGGTGCAAAGTTTCACTACTGTAGAATAGATGGTTTTGCTACAATTCGCATTGGACTGTGGGCATGAGTTGTTGAACGGACTATAGCATATAATGTATATATCTCCAGCGCCGTGCGGTATATGTTCTCACTATGATGCAAGTCTTCGAAATGCCGCCTCTCAAATGGCTCTTCCTTAAAATTATCTTCAATTATAATTGTGATTTGGTTGCTTATGCCGCCCCTCTTCCCGTCTCGCCTGATGCTGCCGCCTCTGTGAATCATATCACGTTACGACCCTATATGTCGCACATAATAATAGCGTCAACATTCTAAAAATGTCTAACACAATTGCTTTTTTTAGATATGACTTTTGCAATATAATCCTTCCAAATAACAAAAGAATTTCAAATTAGAACAGCAATATCTCTGTTTATATACAGTTTAGATCAAAAGTGGAGGTTCATGCTATAACTATGGGTGATATGTACATCATATGCTATAGTTCGTTCCAAAATTCGTGATCACACTTAGGTTTAATTTGTAGGAAATCTACCGGATGGATAAAAGTAATTTTTTACATGGAGTCTTATATACCATGTTTAACTAATTGGTAGGTAACTTAGTTGATGCAAAAACGTTTTTGTTATATAATTTTGCATAAGCACAACAAAATGATAACCAAAGTTTAGAACTTACAGTAATACACAAAATGGTGGCGAATGTTTGCAAAGGCGTGTCCCTATTACATATATTAAAAAGAAAGGTGACATAGTGAACAAATGATACCTTCCACTTCTATAAATGAAAGTAAATGTTGCGTACATACGCCAATGACAGTCGGTAGGAAACACTGTGAACTGATTAATTCCACAGGATTCCCGATTTTGACTTGCACTGAATTACATTTGGAACACGGAAATGCGTAGTTATAGACAAACTTGACAATCGTACTGTAAAATTTCGACAAGTATACCAGATCAACATCGCGGTAAATTTTGTAATAACATATAATAAAATTCTTACAGAACTAAAGGTTTGGGTGGGCAAAAATACTTTTGGAACGTCGTCACTGTTACCTATATAAACATGTAAAAATCAAGAATTTATGTCAAGTGAATGATTTTATATCGGTCGTTAAAGATGATCACGAATTTTGGAACCAACTATAGTTTGACGTTCTTTGCACATCTTATATTTTGTGAAATCCACTACACGATGGGGGTGGGGGAGGGGGATTTCAAAATATTTTTAAGAAAATTAAATATATTTTAAATAGATAATTACAATACACACACTAAAACGTTGTTTATCAACAAAGCAATGTCTTTTGCAACATGTGGCTAAATTGTATGACAATATGTGTTAGTTTTTGTCTGTTAATGTGTTAAAAAAAGATAGCCCATGTTCTGTGTGTGTCTCCAGCATTAAATATCCATTACAAAATTGGTCTACATTCGAAGAACTGACTCCAGTGAAATGGTTGGCCCCATTTGACTTGGTCACCGTCCGCAGAAATGGTCCACATCTATTCAAAGTATTGCACAGAGCACAAACTCCGTAGTTCCAGCAATTCTCCTAAGATATCCAGAGCAAATGCGCCTGTGAAGCGATGAAGCGAATGCCTCCATCCAGATTCGGAGGAACCCTTTCCCCCCCTCCGTCCTTTCAACTCGTGCACAATATACCAAACATAAGATCAATGGGTAGTTCTTCTGGTAGTCACGGACAACCTCATATGAAAGCAAACACAGTTACAGAGAGAGAGATATTTACATAGCATTGAGAAAGTTTCCGCTACATTATATATTATAAATATTTGAATCTAGGTCAAGGTTTATCTTACCCATTTAGCAATAAAATCAATAGTATCGAACATACTCAAAAATGTCAAATTTTAAGAACTTGAGCTTTGATTCCAAGAAATAGATTACATTTGCAGTTTTTTTATTGGCTTTTATCATTTAGACTTGATATAAGCACATCTCCAGTTTAGTTGTGTGTTATTGGAAGTCATAGTGGTATAACTGCATCTCACGTATAGTCGCGTGTTACTGGGAGTAATATAACTACATCTCACGTATAGTCGCGTGTTACTGGAAGTAATATAACTACATCTCACGTATAGTCGTGTTACTGGGAGTAATATAACAACATCTCACGTATAGTCGTGTGTTACTGGGAGTTATAGTGGTATAACAACATCTCACGTATAGTCGTGTGTTATTGGGAGTTATAGTGAATAACAAACTTTGGCTGCCTTCGATCACAGGAAGATTTTGGAAGTGGTGGATATCTTCACGAGTGACATCATCACGTAGTTTTGTCTTGCGTGTCACGTGATTATCTAGATCAGAAACTAGTAGTTGGTGCTGTGTTGATATTTCCTCAGATTTCCGTATATTGACTTGATATTTGATCTAGATTTGAACATCTTCCATTTCGTATACACTGGTCAATAGCAATATGGCTGACAATGCTAGCGATATGATAGATGGTATGAAGGAAGCACTGTAAGTTTATATTATATTATCTGTATTGATCTATATTCTGTAATTGTTATACGAGAGACATTAATCTTATTCCAAGATTTTAAACATGGATTCAGGATGTAACTGATGGTTTGAACATGACGGCTGCAGAGGCAGGACATCTGGCCTATGAGAGAGAGAATTTCCGAGGACTGTTATGGTGGCAAAGTTCTGCTCAGGACAAGCTATATGATGATGATGATCTTATATACACTCATGTAGATTCGCAGTTTCTATCTTTTTTCTGTCTTTTCAATCATTCTGTTTTGCCTCACATTTTTCATTCTTTTCTTCTTGTCCATAATTCTCTCATTAGCTGCTACTATTGTCCATGTTTGACGATGTGTGTATACAACCTCATATTATCTAATTGTTGTATGTTGGACATATGTCTGCTGCTATTGTCCATGTTTGACGATGTGTGTATACAACCTCATATTATCTAATTGTTGTATGTTGGACATGTTTTCTTTATTGTTATTCATGCCCGCCTGCCCAGAGTGTTCGTAACGCGCTGTACGACGGGTCGCAAGCCCCCTGTGAGTGCGGTTCAATTCCGCGGTTGGCAGAAAAGCCACAGGTTCTCCAGATTGACGGTGTTCGTGGCACCGAACGAAGGGTTACGATGTCCATGGCACCGAGTCTAAGAGTTGAAATCTCATGTGCTTCTGGATCCCAATTTTAAAAATGGTTATCCTATCGATTGACATACGAATATTGATCTATATACTGAATATGTCTATACCGATATTGATCTATATACCGAATATGATCTATATCTATATTGATCTATATACTGAATATTGATCTATATACGAATATTGATCTATATACCGAATATTGATCTATGTACTGAATATTGATCTATATACTGAATATTGATCTATATACCGAATATTGATCTATATACTGAATATTGATCTATATACTGAATATTGATCTATATACCGAATATTGATCTATATACCGAATATTGATCTATATACTGAATATTGATCTATATACTGAATATTGATCTATATACTGAATATTGATCTATATACTGAATATTGATCTATATACTGAATATTGATCTATATACTAATATTGATCTATATACTGAATATTGATCTATATATAACTTCAAGTATGATCATATACTAATATTGTTTCTATATACCTGAATATTGATTATATATAACCTTGATTAATATAATACCCACCTAGTTTAATAGTCCTAAATCAGATTAAATATGCTCCTAAATATTAATATGCTCCAAACCAGTTTAATATGCTCCTAAACTAGATTAATATGCTCCCTAAACCAGATTAATATGCTACATAAACCAGTTTAATATGCTCCTAAACTAGATTAATATGCTCCCTAAACCAGATTAATATGCTCCCTAAACCAGTTTAATATGCTCCCTAAACCAGATTAATATGCTCCCTAAACCAGATTAATATGCTACATAAACCAGTTTAATATGTCCAAACTAGATTAATATGCTCCTAAACCAGTTTAATATGCCCTAAACCAGATTAATATGCTCCTAAACCAGATTAATATGCTCTAAACAGTTAATATGCTCCTAAACCAGATTAATATGCTCCTAAACCAGTTTAATATGCCCTAAACAGATTAATATGCTCCCTAAACCAGTTTAATATGCTCCTAAACTAGATTAATATGCTCCCTAAACCAGATTAATATGCTCCCTAAACCAGTTTAATATGCTCCTAAACGAGTTAATATGCTCCTAAACCAGTTTAATATGCTCCTAAACAGATTAATATGCTCCTAAACCAGATTAATATGCTCCCAAACCAGTTTAATATGCTCCTAAACTAGTTAATATGCTCCTAAACCAGATTAATATGCTCCTTAAACCAGATTAATATGCTCCTAAACTTAATACCCACGTTTAATATGCTCCTAAACCAGTTTAATATGCTCCCTAAACCAGATTAATATGCTCCCTAAACCAGATTAATATGCTCCCTAAACCAGTTTAATATGCTCCCTAAACCAGATTAATATGCTCCCTAAACCAGATTAATATGCTCCCTAAACCAGATTAATATGCTCCTAAAGCCAGTTTAATATGCTCCTAAACCAGATTTAATATGCTCCTAAACCAGATTAATATGCTCCTAAACCAGATTAATATGCTCCTAAACCAGATTAATATGCTCCTAAACCAGATTAATATGCTCCCCTCAAACCAGTTTAATATGCTCCTAAACCAGATTAATATGCTCCTAAACCAGTTTAATATGCTCCCTAAACCAGATTAATATGCTCCCTAAACCAGATTAATATGCTCCCTAAACCAGATTAATATGCTCCCTAAACCAGATTAATATGCTCCTAAACAGATTAATATGCTCCTAAACCAGATTAATATGCTCCTAAACCAGATTAATATGCTCCCTAAACCAGATTAATATGCTCCCTAAACCAGTTTAATATGCCAAACCAGAAAGTTAGTTAATATGTCCTAAAGCAGATTAATATGCTCCTAAACCAGATTAATATGCTCCTAAACCAGTTTAATATGCTCCTAAACCAGTTTAATATGCTTCCTAAACTAGATTAATATGCTCCCTAAACCAGATTAATATGCTCCCTAAACCAGATTAATATGCTCCCTAAACCAGTTTAATATGCTCCCTAAGGCAGATTAATATGCTCCCTAAACCAGATTAATATGCTCCCTAAACCAGATTAATATGTCTAAAGCAGATTAATATGTCCCTAAACCAGATTAATATGCTCCTAAACCAGTTTAATATGCTCCTAAACCAGTTTAATATGCTTCCTAAACTAGATTAATATGCTCCCTAAACCAGATTAATATGCTCCCTAAACCAGATTAATATGCTCCCTAAACCAGTTTAATATGCTCCCTAAACCAGTTTAATATGCTTCCTAAACTAGATTAATATGCTCCCTAAACCAGATTAATATGCTCCCTAAACCAGATTAATATGCTCCCTAAACCAGATTAATATGCTCCCTAAACCAGATTAATATGCTCCCTAAACCAGATTAATATGCTCCCTAAACCAGATTAATATGCTCCCTAAACCAGTTTAATATGCTCCCTAAACCAGATTAATATGCTCCCTAAACCAGATTAATATGCTCCCTAAACCAGATTAATATGCTCCATAAACCAGATTAATATGCTCCCTAAACCAGATTAATATGCTCCCTAAACCAGATTAATATGCTCCCTAAACCAGATTAATATGCTCCCTAAACCAGTTTAATATGCTCCCTAAACCAGATTAATATGCTCCCTAAACCAGATTAATATGCTCCCTAAACCAGATTAATATGCTCCCTAAACCAGTTTAATATGCTCCCTAAGACGATGGGTGCAGGATGTCATTGACGAGCTGAGAATGACTTGCTGACGCCAGGTATCTTGCACAGAATATATAGTTTTTCAGAGCTGTTGTCATGGGAGTCAAGTTCAGGAAGGGACAATCTACTTTAAGTTATTTCCTTATATCTTATAGGAGAAAAGTACAAGAGACCGATGAACCATCAAATACACACCCGAATCAACAGCTACGGTAGGGGCAGATTGAAAATAAGTAACTTTGTGGCAAACTCCAAAGAACTTGCTCACAAAGACACAATATTGTCACTGACTCAACCAGACCATGGTTCGCAATGGAAGCAAAGAATATTAACACTGCGATCTACAAAAGAATGTCGTAAGAGGCGACTGAGGTAGGGGCTTAGGAAAGCTACCAAAGTAAATAAGATGCGTCTTAGATGTCGGATGTACTGGCCTACTTGTATGCTCGTAACTGGCACAACTATATATCATAGATATTCTGCAAGATCTATTGCTTATACTAGACTCATGTTGTACATTGGTATATCCTTCTACATATGGTATATCCTTCTATATATCATAGATATTCTGCATGATCTATTGTCTATCCCCAGGTGGATGATACTGTCTATCCCCAGGTGGATGATGGAATTCGTTGTTCACTCTTGCCGTTAAGCGTAGGGGTGGGAGCGTTAATTTGCGTTCCAGGGCCAGATGAGTCGTCCTTGTTGTGTTTTATCCTTGTTTATTTAATATAGTCTTGATATTGTCTATCCATCTTTTTCTTGCTCTTCCCTTGGGTCTAGTACCTGATCTCTTTTTATTGCAAGATGTTATTGGTGGTTGGTTGTATTTCATTTTCTTCAAATGTCCAAACCACTGCATTTGTTGTCTTTCAATGTATTCGGTGCATGAAGTTATGCCAACTCTGCTTCTGATGTCCTCATTTCGTAGTCTATCTTTTCTGGTGATCCCCACTGCCCTTTTCAAGCATTTCATTTCCAACGTGGTGAGCTATCTGTGGTGTGTTGCTGTCAGAGACCAAGTTTGGCACAGGAAACAAGATGTTGGTGAACGTTCTGTGTTGTGTTGCAGTCAGAGACCAAGTTTGGCACAGGTAACAAGATGTTGGTGAACGTTCTGTGTTGTGTTGCAGTCAGAGACCAAGTTTGGCACAGGTAACAAGATGTTGGTGAACGTTCTGTGTTGTGTTGCAGTCAGAGACCAATTTTGGTAATGGTAACAAAGTGTTGATGAACGTTCTGTGTTGTGTTGCAGTCAGAGACCAAGTTTGGTAATGGTAACAAAGTGTTGATGAACGTTCTGTGTTGTGTTGCAGTCAGAGACCAAGTTTGGCACCGGTAACAAAATGTTGTTAGAGGGATTATAAATCTGCATGATCATAAACATCAAAACATTGTTTCATTATATTTCACAGAAAAGGTAGGAATTCTAAAACTTTAGATTTCGCTGCTCGATTGGCAACATTCGTGTCCTTGTTAGTAACTACCATCAACACCATAGCAGACATAGTGACCAGTTTCAACAATGACTTGATCTATGATGGAGTTGTTGGAATCGTACTTGTGTGTTGTGTACATGTACCATCGCTAATAGTCACTCTATTGCTGATGTGCTTGAAAACAAAGGTAAGAGCACTTGAACACATTTAAGTATTACAGATTATATTTAATAATTAATAGCCGTCCATCGCAAGCGATTATGACAACAGCCTCAGACGTGTGCTGCTGCACTTCTCTGGTGTGTGCGGAGGTGACTGTAGAGTTCAATCCTAGAACACAATCCCCTACCACAGGTGGGGTATACACGATCAAGGTTAGACATGTGCATGTTGTGTGTTCTGTCTTAATGCGCAGCTCGTTTTCTCTGTGTGTCAACGGCACGATGATTCTCAGCTATGCTGGTTCCTCTTGTGTTGTTACAGCGCCACATTTGACGACCGTGCGGAAGGGTTTCTCAGCACGTAGTGTCTGTATCGAAAGATTTCAGAGACACTTTAAGAGTGTCTTTAAAGCGTTTTTCTGTCCACCAGCAGAACGTCTGCCCAATTCAATCTCGCCATACGTCAATTGTTTTAGGATGCGTTTAACGGGCATCAGAGCAATGTGACCGGCCCATCTCACGTGGTCGTTCTGCAACAGGGTGTTGACGCTTGGGATCTTTGCTCTTATGAGGATTTCGGTATCTCGAATTTTGTCCTGTCAGTTATAATAGTTTATAACTACATGGAAATATATTAAATGTAGTAAATATAGTAAATATAGTAAATATAGTAAATGTAGTAAATGCAGTAAATGGAGTAAATGTAGTAAATGTAGTAAATGTAGTAAATGTAGTAAATGTAGTAAATGTAGTATATATAGTAAATGTAGTAAATGTAGTAAATGTAGTAAATGTAGTAAATGCAGTAAATGTAGTAAATGTAGTAAATGTAGTAAATGCAGTAAATGTAGTAAATGTAGTAAATGTAGTCATTCATCATCATTAATCCTCTCCGCTCCTCGTGGAGCATAGGGCCTCAACAGTTGTTCGCCACTATTCTCGGTCTCTGGCTGTTCTTTTTATGTTCTCCCAGGTCAATTGAGCACTCTTCAGCTCCTCAGTAAGACCTCGTCTCCAAGTCTGCTTAGGGCGTCCTCTTTTCGTTTTCCCTGCGGGTTCCACTCGAGCACCTGTCTAGTGACACTCGACTGTGTCTTCCGCAAGGTATTGCCTATCCATCGCCATCTTCTCCTCTTGACCTGTGTCATCATAGGTTCCTGCCCTGTTCTTATCCACAGATCCGTGTTTGTAACTCTATCATACCATCTCAATCTGAGAATCCGCCGCAAACATCCGTTGACAAAGGTCTGGATCTTATTTGTATTTGCCCTAGTGACTCGCCAAGTTTCCGAGCCATACAGCAACACCGACTTCACATTTGAGCTGAAAATCCTGAGCTTTGTTTTCGTGGAGATGGCAGCGGACTTCCACACCATGTGCAGGATCGCAAAGGCCTGTCGGGCCTTCCTAATCCTAGCATTAATGTCCTCATCTGTACCTCCTGATCTGCTGATCTTACTTCCAAGGTAGACAAATTCATCCACATCTTCTATGTCCCTTCCCTCAATCCGTATTGGATCTTGCTGTATGTTGTTGCTACGCATTACTTTAGTCTTCTCTTGACTGATTTTAAGGCCGACTCGTTGTGCCGTTTGTGCCAGAGCATCCACTTTTTCCTGCATGTCTTGTAGTCTATGCGAAAGCAAGGCGAGATCGTCCGCAAAATCCAGGTCTTCTAGCTTTGACATAAGTGTCCACTGTATGCCTTTTCCAGACCTGTCGTAGGCTGTGCGTGTGACCCAATCAAGTAGCACCAAGAAGAGGAGGGGGACAGCAGGCATCCCTGTCTAACACCAGTAGTGACCTGGAACTCCTCTGACAGTCTTCCATCATGAATAACCTGGCAGGCAAACCCCTCATACAGCTGCCTGATGATGTCGACAGTCTTCTCTGGCACCCCATAGTTTCTTAGGATCCCCACATTGATTTCCTATCTATGCTGTCAAATGCCTTCTCAAAATCAACAAAGCACACGTAGAGCGGAGCCTGCCACTCCATTGTTTGTTCCACTATGATTCTTAAGGTGGCTATCTGGTCATTGCAAGATCTATCTTTCCGGAATCCAGCCTGTTTGTCCCTAAACCTCTGGTCTATAGCGTCTTTCATCCTGTCCAGAATAACCCTAGTGAGGACTTTGCTGGGAATGGAGAGCAGCATGATCCCTCTCCACTTGTCACAGTTTGACAAATTGCCATTCTTTGGCAGTTTCACGAGGAGGCCTTTCTTCCAATCTGCTGGTATCTCCTCCATGTCCCACACCAAGTTGAACAATATGTGGAGTTGGTTTACCATCTCTTCTCCTCCCTCCATCAGAGCTTCCGCTGGGATATTATCAACTCCTGCCGCCTTGCCCTTTCTCAAGTTTTCAAGGCATTGCGGATTTCCTGTTTTGTGATCTCCCTTACGTTTATGTCCAGCGGGTCTCCTTGCCCTAAATCTAGTGGGTTTAGTGGGAGAGGTCTATTTAACACTTCCTGGAAATGCTCTTTCCAGCGCCCAGTTGTTCATCAATTTTAGTCAAAAGTTTTCCAGTCTTATCTCTCACTGGCCTGCTCTGCTTATTTTTCCTCCCACTCAACAATCTGGTTGTCTCATAGAGAGCCTTGAGGTCACCTTTGCTAGCTGCTGTCTCTGCCTCTTCTGCTATCTCATTTATGAATGCTCTTTTGTCGTTTCTCAGCTGTCTTTTACCTCTCTAGCCATCTCGTTATATCTAGTTGCTGCCGCCTGTTTTTGCTGTCTTGTTCGTGACTGGTTTACTTCTTGTTTCAGCTTCTTCCTCTCCTCCACCCTCTGCCATGTTTCGTCCGTGATCCAGGGTTTCCTGATTGATGATGGTCTCCAAGTATTTCTTCACAGGCTCCAACCGTCGCCTGCTTTAAGGTGTTCCACCTACTCTCCACTGTACCTTCCTCTTCTGTTGTCTGTAGTGCCTCGAAACGGTTCTTTAGAGCAATCTGGAAGACTTCCTTTGTGGCCTGCGATTGGAGTTTCTTGACATCAAACTTGATTCGTGTACTTTGTTGTTTCTTCTTTGCCGATAGTTTCATTTTTAATTTTACAGTTACCAGATGGTGATCAGATCCTATGTCTGCTCCTCTCTTCACTCTAACATCTTGTAGTGATGCTCTCCATCGTTGGCGAATTGCCACATGGTCGATCTGGTTTTCCGTCCGATGGTCTGGCGAGATCCATGTTGCTTTATGGCATCTTCGATGCGGAAAGAGTGTACCCCAATGACAAGCTCATTGGAGGCACAGAAGTCTGCAAATATCTCACCATTTTCGTTCATGCTTCCAAGACCATTTACTCCCATCTCTTTTTCCCTGCCAGTGTTGTCGTTGCCCACTTTGGCATTTAAATCCCCCATAAGAATCATCATGTCGTGCTTTGGTACTTTGTCCCCAGTTGCCTGTAGTTGTGCATAGAAATGGTCTTTTTCCACCTCCTCTGCATCGTTCGTCGGTGCATAACACATACTTATGTAGGTCTTCTGGAACTTAGATACGAACCTTGCACTAATAATGCGGTCCGACACTGGTTCCCATTCCATCAGACTTTTGCTTGCTTCCTTGGTCAGCATCAAGGCCACCCCGGCTTCCAGAGGATCATCTTCATTTTCTTTGCCCGAATGGAGCAGCGTTTCTCCCGTCTGAAGTCTTGTTTCCCAAAAAGCATTCCACCTTGTTTCACACATTCCCAGCAACGTAAGCTTGTACTGATGCATCTCCTTCACCACTTGTGCACATCTGCCTGTCTCTAGCAGTGTCCTTACATTCCACATCCCTACAAGGGTGGACTTCTTCTGTGTAATCAACCTGGGTGCTTCTATCTTTGTTGTCTGCGGCCGAAAAGGGTCGTCAGCACATCAGCTTCCTTGCGGGTTGGCTGCTGCGCGTCATCTGTCTCCTGCATGGAGCCCCAGTCCTTCCGAGACTCGAGTTAGTTTTGAACAATTTGTTTTTGGTTTCTGTAACTACTGTTTTTTAAAAATGGATGGGTAGTTAGCCCATCGCACAACCCCAACCTGAGGACCAGGAGACCACATTTAGTCTGCCTCTCTCCTTCGACCTTCCGGCTTGGGTAACCCTGCCGGCATAGCTCTCCGGGTCCCTGAGGTACGCAAGCCCCCCACCACTACAAGGTAATGGCCTCGTGGAGGGAGTAAATGTAGTAAATGTAGTAAATGCAGTAAATGTAGTAAATGTAGTAAATGTAGTAAATGTAGTAAATGTAGTAAATGTAGTAAATGCAGTAAATATAGTAAATGTAGTAAATATAGTAAATGAGTAATATAGTAAATGTAGTAAATGTAGTATAGAGTATAGTAAATGTAGTAAATGTAGTAATATAGTAAATGTAGTAAAATAGTAAATGATAGTAAATGTAGTAAATGCAGTAAATGTAGTAAAGTAGTAAATGTAGTAAATGTAGTAAATGAAGTAAATGTAGTAAATGTAGTAAATGTAGTAAATGTAGTAAATGTAGTAAATATAGTAAATATAGTAAATGTAGTAAATATAGTAAATGTAGTAAATTAGTAAATATAGTAAATGTAGTAAATATAGTAATATAGTAAATGTAGTAAATATAGTAAAATGAGTAAATATAGTAAATGTAGTAAATATAGTAAATGTAGTAAATGTAGTAAATATGTAATGTAGTAAATAGTAGTGAAATAGTAGTAAATGTAGTAAATGATAGTAATATAGTAATATGTAGTAAATAGTAGTAAATATAGTAAATGTAGTAAAATTAGTAAATATAGTAAATGTAGTAAATATAGTATATAATAGTAAATGTAGTAAATGTAGTAAATATAGTAAATATGTAGAATTAGTAAATATAGTAAATGATAGTAAATGTAGTAAATATAGTAAATATAGTAAATGTAGTAAATATAGTAAATATAGTAAATGTAGTAAATATAGTATAATAGTAGTAAATGTAGTAAATATAGTAAAAAATGTAGTAAATATAGTAAATGATAGTAAATGTAGTAAATATAGTAAATGAGTAAGTGAATATAGTAAATGATGAGTAAATGTAGTAAATGTAGTAAATGTAGTAAATATAGTAAATGTAGTAAATATAGTAAATATAGTAAATGTAGTAAATGTAGTAAATGTAGTAAATGTAGTAAATGTAGTAAATGTAGTAAATGAGTAGTAATGTAGTAAATGTAGTAAATGTAGTAAATGTAGTAAATGTAGTAAATGTAGTAAATGTAGTAAATGTAGTAAATATAGTAAATGTAGTAAATGTAGTAAATGTAGTAAATGTAGTAAATTAGTAAATATGTAGTAAATGTAGTAAATGGTAGTAGAATGTAGTAAATGTAGTAAAATCAGAAGTTAAATCGATGATGTAGCTTAGTAACCGCTTCAACATCTTTAAGGATGTCATCCGTACACCATGAACAGAGAATAGAATAAATAGATCTATCCAGGGAAGCTCAAAGTCAAATAAAAAAATGTCTGATGCCAAACATAATAATAAGAAAATAGATGTGTTTTGAAGATATCAAAAATACACCAAGGGTTGGAGAATACAATTTGTTTTGAAGCAGCCCCAGTAAATGAAGTCTCAGAGAGCCAATGGAGGGCAGCAGTAACGGCCTCAATCTCCATCCTCATACTAGAAGTAGTTGTCCTGTACGCCCCACTTCGCTCTGCAACAACCTTACCTTACGCTATAGCCAAGAAACACCAGCATGACTTCTTACCACGATGAACCGACAAATCGGTACATGCAATGAAAAATATGCGTCTAATATCGTATTTTCCAATGAAGCTAAAAATTTGAAAACGGATTCCATAATGTCTTTATGAGGAAGGGGTTCAGACGTTTGCATGTCGTTCTAAAGGTTGTGGGCTCCACTCCAGATCGAGTCACATGTTCAATTTTGTTCAATGAAATTCCTACAACTGTTGAAGGAGCTACGGGGTTCAGGCATTATGCAACAACTCCTTGTAATTGTATCTATAGTGATAGAGCAATATAGGAAATGTGGTACAATCAAGTATATCCTTTGTCTTGCCTGTGTGGTGCCGGCCGGTACAATCAAGTATATCCTTTGTCTTGCCTGTGTGGTGCCGGCCGGTACAATCAAGTATATCCTTTGTCTTGCCTGTGTGGTGCCGGCCGGTACAATCAAGTATATCCTTTGCCTTGCCTGTGTGGTGCCGGCCGGTACAATCAAGTATATCCTTTGTCTTGCCTGTGTGGTGCCGGCCGGTACAATCAAGTATATCCTTTGTCTTGCCTGTGTGGTGCCGGCCGGTACAATCAAGTATATCCTTTGTCTTGCCTGTGTGGTGCCGGCCGGTACAATCAAGTATATCCTTTGCCTTGCCTGTGTGGTGCCGGCCGGTACAATCAAGTATATCCTTTGTCTTGCCTGTGTGGTGCCGGCCGGTACAATCAAGTATATCCTTTGTCTTGCCTGTGTGGTGCCGGCCGGTACAATCAAGTATATCCTTTGTCTTGCCTGTGTGGTGTCGGCCGGTACAATCAAGTATATCCTTTGCCTTGCCTGTGTGGTGCCGGCCGGTACAATCAAGTATATCCTTTGTCTTGCCTGTGTGGTGCCGGCCGGTACAATCAAGTATATCCTTTGTCTTGCCTGTGTGGTGCCGGCCGGTACAATCAAGTATATCCTTTGTCTTGCCTGTGTGGTGTCGGCCGGTACAATCAAGTATATCCTTTGTCTTGCCTGTGTGGTGTCGGCCGGTACAATCAAGTATATCCTTTGTCTTGCCTGTGTGGTGCCGGCCGGTACAATCAAGTATATCCTTTGCCTTGCCTGTGTGGTGCCGGCCGGTACAATCAAGTATATCCTTTGTCTTGCCTGTGTGGTGCCGGCCGGTACAATCAAGTATATCCTTTGTCTTGCCTGTGTGGTGCCGGCCGGTACAATCAGTATATCCTTTGTCTTGCCTGTGTGGTGCCGGCCGGTACAATCAAGATATCCTTTGCCTTGCCTGTGTGGTGCCGGCCGGTACAATCAAGTATATCCTTTGTCTTGCCTGTGTGGTGCCGGCCGGTACAATCAAGTATATCCTTTGTCTTGCCTGTGTGGTGCCGGCCGGTACAATCAAGTATATCCTTTGTCTTGCCTGTGTGGTGTCGGCCGGTACAATCAAGTATATCCTTTGCCTTGCCTGTGTGGTGCCGGCCGGTACAATCAAGTATATCCTTTGTCTTGCCTGTGTGGTGCCGGCCGGTACAATCAAGTATATCCTTTGTCTTGCCTGTGTGGTGCCGGCCGGTACAATCAAGTATATCCTTTGTCTTGCCTGTGTGGTGTCGGCCGGTACAATCAAGTATATCCTTTGTCTTGCCTGTGTGGTGTCGGCCGGTACAATCAAGTATATCCTTTGTCTTGCCTGTGTGGTGCCGGCCGGTACAATCAAGTATATCCTTTGTCTTGCCTGTGTGGTGCCGGGGCCCGCAAGGGAAGTACTGAATAGTACCACTGCGTCCTACAAAGCATGTCAGAAGAGGCGACTGATGTTAAAACTAGGAAGCTACCTAGTAGATAAAAAGCATCGCAGAAATCGGATGTACTGGCCTATTTGTAGGCGCATAACTGGCACAGAGTACAATCGCGCTTAGGCTCAGATCACATGCAAATCACAAAGAGTGGTTTAACAAGTTGTCGATATGGAGTGTTCAAAGAAGAAGAAGAATCCTTCAAGTTTAGACATTTACTTGTTAGTTTAGACGTTTACTTGTTAGTTTAGACGTTTACTTGTTAGTTTAGACATTTACTTGTTAGTTTAGACGTTTACTTGTTAGTTTAGACATTTACTTGTTAGTTTAGACGTTTACTTGTTAGTTTAGACATTTACTTGTTAGTTTAGACGTTTACTTGTTAGTTTAGACGTTTACTTGTTAGTTTAGACGTTTACTTGTTAGTTTAGACGTTTACTTGTTAGTTTAGACATTTACTTGTTAGTTTAGACGTTTACTTGTTAGTTTAGACGTTTACTTGTTAGTTTAGACGTTTACTTGTTAGTTTAGACGTTTACTTGTTAGTTTAGACGCTTACTTGTTAGTTTAGACATTTACTTGTTAGTTTAGACGTTTACTTGTTAGTTTAGACGTTTACTTGTTAGTTTAGACGTTTACTTGTTAGTTTAGACGTTTACTTGTTAGTTTAGACGTTTACTTGTTAGTTTAGACATTTACTTGTTAGTTTAGACATTTACTTGTTAGTTTAGACATTTACTTGTTAGTTTAGACATTTACTTGTTAGTTTAGACGTTTACTTGTTAGTTTAGACATTTACTTGTTAGTTTAGACATTTACTTGTTAGTTTAGACATTTACTTGTTAGTTTAGACGTTTACTTGTTAGTTTAGACATTTACTTGTTAGTTTAGACATTTACTTGTTAGTTTAGACGTTTACTTGTTAGTTTAGACATTTACTTGTTAGTTTAGACGTTTACTTGTTAGTTTAGACGTTTACTTGTTAGTTTAGACATTTACTTGTTAGTTTAGACGTTTACTTGTTAGTTTAGACGTTTACTTGTTAGTTTAGACGCTTACTTGTTAGTTTAGACGCTTACTTGTTAGTTTAGGAGCTTACTTGTTAGTTTAGACGTTTACTTGTTAGTTTAGACGCTTACTTGTTAGTTTAGACGCTTACTTGTTAGTTTAGGAGCTTACTTGTTAGTTTAGACGCTTACTTGTTAGTTTAGACGCTTACTTGTTAGTTTAGACGCTTACTTGTTAGTTTAGACGCTTACTTGTTAGTTTAGACGCTTACTTGTTAGTTTCGTTCCTTTGCGCGGTTTTTGTTGAATACTTTCCGTTTCATCTGCAAATCTAAATTTATGATTCCAGTTATTTACTTGTATTGTTTCTCCTTTAGCTGATGGCCTTGTGGGAGAGGTGTTATCAAGCAACTTTGATGAAGTGTTGTAAAGCACGACACAATACAAAAGAAGAGACTGAAGACACAACAGAGGTAAACAAAAAGTTGATTTATAACAGCGCAATGAATCTATCTGTATGCTCTTCGTTTCCCGATTGACACATACAGCTTCTACAAGAGGCTTCCACTGTTGCCGTTCTGCTGCCTTTCTACCAACCGTCTCCCACGTCAGGTCACACTCCTTCAACTCTCTCTCCACCGTTCTTGTCCATGTTTCCTTTGGACGTCCAGGCCTCCTCTTCCCATTCGCTGACCATCCGAGAACTGGCATACGATATGCATGTTCAAACCACCTCCATCTTCGTCTCTTAATGATAGTCTCCAAGGATGCACAGTCTGTTCGTTTCAAAAGCTCCACATTTGTTATGGTATTTGGCCAGAAAATTCTTCTTAAAAATGTATTCTGAAATGTCTCAAATTTGTGTATTATTAGTTGAGCGCAATGAATAGTCTCGTCATTTTTCACATCTATTACAAAACATTATGCTCATCCCAACCCTTGTGAAATACCCGATCTCTAACAAGTTCTCTCGCCTCTTACATCGTTTACAGGACAGTGTACATGTTTGTATTAATGTCTTGCTGCCCCTGCTTGTCTTGGTACTCCCTGCCTCATCTTCCAGGAACGATGCCCTTCGTTATTATTCTCTACTCAACCGTTGTGACATTTAATCTCACCAAAGTATTTTAGTTTCACAGACATAATATTGTTTACAAACTAATTCGTAAATTAGTAAATGTAGTAAATGTAGTAAATGTAGTAAATGTAGTAAATGTAGTAAATGAGTAATGATGAACTATCTCAACGTTATCATTACTCTTGGAAGAGAATGTAGAGATTGGGGCAACATGAAGGCTGATCTCGCAGTTAAGCAGCTGATAGAAGATAATGCAAGGGATAATGATGTTGTTGTATATACAGATGGGTCGGTTCAACGTGGTGAGAAATCCGGCTGGGGTTTCTTGGCTAATGCGCATGGTAGGGTTGTTGCAGAGCGAAGTGGGGCATACAGGACAACTACTTCTAGTATGAGGATGGAGGTTGAGGCCGTTACTGCTGCCCTTCATTGGATTTCTGGGACTTCATTTACTGGGGCAGTTGTTGTATCTGACTCTCAGTCGATGCTTCACAAGATCCAGAAGGGCAGGTTTCGGTATGAGTGGATGTCGTCTATAGAAGTTTCTAACCTCCAGCGGCTTACGTGGATATACTGTCCTGGGCATGCGGGTGTTTACGGTAATGAGAGAGCGGACAGGCTTGCATCAACAGCATCGATTGTTGGGGAGTTGAAGATGGATAAGGGGATATTCTTCGGTCTCTTCGAGACTCTCTGTTGGATGAGGACACTAAAATCGATGTTGAATCGATCAAGCGATTTAAGCAGTTTGGAGTTATCCGTTGTTCAAGTCGAACTGGATGCCTGAGAGGCAGAGTGAGAGGTGTGTTTAATCAGCGAGCCACAGGAACCATCAGTATGCATACTCTTCGATATCTGTTGGGGAGACTGAGCACCTATGGGTCTGCCCGGAGTGCAATGACGTCAGTTTAGTAACTAATAACCAATAACCAATACAAACTAATATTCTTCAAATCTTCTGTATTGTCTATATTTGTCTTTATTCTTTCATGGATTGTTTAGTGATGTTTTTGTCGAATCTTGTTTCAAACGATTTCATTTTCTTCTTTAATACTTAAGTAATTGTTCATGATTCACATCCACATGTACAGTGAATTAAGAGCATGACATGACATGACCAGAATCGAATAAGAAGAGGAAGTTCCCTAATATGCTTCCAGAGCAAGTTATGGAAATCTCACCAGTAGCTGCAACTGACTTGCAGCTTTACAAAGTCAATTCATCTCATCCACAGCACTCTGGAAGCATATAAGGGAATTTGTTTTCTCTTCTTCTACGATGTCTGGTCATGTCGTGCTCTTAACCATTTTACGCATAGTGTTCACTGTAGTGGCTACCTACTATTTGTTCGTTTCAAAGCTACACATACGTGTTTCGTCTCCACTGAAACATTCAGTGTACTGCTAGGAACTTGCTGTGGACTGTATGTCTATTGCTAGAGTTGTAAATTAACTTCTACTTCTACTGTGTAGTCAAAGTGACGGACAAGGCGATATTCATCCCAAACATGCTTGCATGAAAGAGACCACAAACTGGACAATCAGCTTCAGGTTTGTCAGGTTTCCCCAAAACTTAGTTTCCAGATCGACTGGCAGTAGCCACATGTTGCTTCTCAGCTCATCCATGAGAGGACAGTTTTGCAGGACATGTTTCGGTGTCTGCTGCTTTTGTTGAGACAGACAGAGAGATGTTAACGTATTCCTAGTCTATGTAAGTATCTGTTTTGTCTGCTCCGTTTGTTGAGACTGACCACAGCCAGGCTCTAGCACAGACCAGACAACTGGCCGGGTATTCCTGACCTAGATAAGAAAAGGGATCTGGAAATTACAGATGTTTGATAGAACACGCTTTTTTGCAATTGTACTCAATTCTGTGAGTCTATGGTTATTTATTGGTGAAAAATATTTATAATATTGATATTCCTTTTTGTTAAACTGAACTTGTTGCATAATATAACTTCGATTTAGCATTTTGTGTTGATTTTAAAATGAATTCGTCTATATACACCAATACTGGAATGCGAGGTCACGTGGTGTAGTTGGGGTCTGATTCCCACAATTCTTACCTAAGCCCGAAGGCCCAGTAGATTATAGTTGGCTCTGGACTGACAGAGAGATGTGCGATTTATTCCTAGTATATGTAAGTATCTGTTTTGTCTGTAGTGTCTATAGGATCTAAAAACGAATAGTTATACTTCAGTGCACCGGATACCCGGTTCATCTCCACTGAAATGTCACGTCATGTGCCCAAAAGATTTGCACAAAAGCAAAACAAGGAATTTTCTGAAAAAGGGCAATCGTGAATAGATTGTCCCGTTCAGGATTCAAACTCACGACACTCGAAACGCAAGACATATTTAAGGTCAATCATTTACACAGCTGTAAACATTGCCAGAGAGGTAATATAAAGAAGAGACCTATGACCAGTCATGAAGTTATCACTCTGCAACTCAAAATGATAAAAATAATACATTTTTTATGTTACAATTTTGATTGCAAATAACATACGACAAAAATAGATCACGATAAAAATTGTTCCAAAAAATCACAATTTAAAAATCATAAATTAAATATATTCCCAAAGGTTTTACCTCTAACTTTCACCCATCTGCAGGACCATTATACCCTAGGGAGCAGCGCATGTTACAACAGTTGGAAGCTAAGTGTGCTCTACAGCGTATGCGTTGTATTGCTGCTAATTATACACATCTTCTGTCTGACTTGGACTCCTCCCAGTCCCAACTTCTTCAGCGTCTACGACTTCTCACTTCTAGCAATATGCTCCTTTACTCCCTTATTCGTTTCATTATCCATGTACTTAACAGACAACTGTATGAATTTCTTTGCACCCATCACCAACAAAAACTTAACCTTCTTCGCCCTGTACCTTTACCACTCCTTCCAATTGTCCACTACGATCTTCTCCTCCCACACAGGTGGTTTGTATTCCCCCAGACCTTCCATTATCGGACAACGAGAGATCTGTTTTAAGTAAGGGTCTTAAGTTTGTTCCTCCCCGACCCACCATTGACCACTACTCAACTCTTCAAGATGTGACTCGTTTTCACCGTGGCTTGCGCTTGAAATTTCACTTTCAGAACCAGGTTGACTCTGACCTATGTCCTGACACTAGTATGTTTTCCAAGTTTTCTACTCGTAAACATGACTGGACACCCAAACCCGGTGCCTCTAACGCTCTTGATCTCTACATCAAGAATACTATACATGATATTGGACTGCTCCACCCAAAACGCCTTTGGCAGTCTAACATGTCACCGTCGGAGTTTCGTGCTCTATCACACCTCCGTCGACGTGATGACATTGTTATCAAACCCGCCGACAAAGGCGGAGCTATAGTCGTCTGGAGCAAAGATCTTTACCTTCAGGAAGGTCATACCCAACTGCGTGACACTCAGTTTTATAAAACCAGCCCTACTGATGTCACTCAGTCTAATAATAATAAGGTTCGTGAAGTCATTAAGAACTTAATTGCCACGAACGACCTTCCATCCAGTGCATCATCACTCTGTGTGATCGATAGCTGTTTGGGTAAACCCGCCTTTTATATGCTCCCAAAATTCATAAACTCCACAATCCCGGTAGGCCTATCGTTTCTGCTTGCTCCTGCCCTACGGAACACATCTCCGAATTCCTTGATAGCATCTTTAATCCCATAGTCACCACACTCCCATCATTTTGAAGGATACAAACCACGCTTTGTCTGTCTTTTCTACCATTGAGTTGCTACCGAGAGAACCTACCGTCTCTTCCTCCTTGATGTGTGCTCATTGTACACTTCTATACCTCATCCTGACGGCCTTATAGCTCTCCAGTTCTTTCTCAATAGGAGAACTAATCCACTTGTGTCAACTTCTGCTCTCCTTCGTCTTGCGGAACTAGTTCTCACTCTTAACTCCTTTCAGTTTAATGACCAATTCTTTGAGCAGATCAGTGGGGTTGCTATGGGTACTAAAATGGGACCTAGTTATGCTTGTCTTTTCATGGGCTATCTTGAACACCTAGTATGGACTACTATGATGGCCCTTCCGTCTGTCTATCACAGATACATTGATGACTGTATTGGCATCACTGATATGCCTGAAGCCGATTTGTCACGCTTCATTAATTTCATTAATGTTTTCAACCCTTCTATTCGTTTTACTTCTCACATCTCCACTACCTGTGTCAACTTTCTTGACATTACTATCACCTTACGCCTATCCACTATCTATACATCAGTATATTACAAGCCTACTGATGCACATAGTTTCTCCTCTATACTTCTTCCCATCCCCGGGCTTGGCGTGACTCTTTGCCATTCTCGCAGCTCTTACGCCTTCGTCGCCTTTGTAGTGAGGACGATGATTTTCTTGAGAGAGCTCGCGAGATGCTTGATTTCTTTCGTAGGCGCCTATACCTGGAGAGGGTGCTTGTCTCGGCTATGCATCGAGTTCAGAAAATCACTTGCCAGCAGGCCCTTACCAGTCAGCATAGGACTACTAACTCTGACAGAGTAAAACTTATCTTAACTTACCACCCCATAGTTCCCTGGTGAAAAATGTTTTTCCGTCATCTGTCTCTCCTTAGATCAGATCCTGAGACCCGTTCTGTCTTCCCCAACTATCCTTTGGTGTCTTACAGACGGGACAGAAGTCTTAAGGATATGTTGGTACACAGTCGCCTTAAGTCCAATATCCAGACTCTTTTTGGCACTGTCCAGTGTGGTCGTCGGCGTTGCAACACGTGTGCTTATGTGATACAGACGCGTACTGTATCTTTCCTTTAGGCACGTTTCTTATTGACGATGGGTTCACATGCGAGTCCCGTAATCTTATCTATGCTATTATCTGTAAGCGGTGTAACAAGGCTTATATCGGCGAGACAGGCAAGAGGCTCAGTGACCGATTCGCCCAACACTTACGCGACATACGCCAATGCTCTGTGACCCCTGTAGCCACCCATTTCAATGACACTGGCCATTTAGGTGCTCACGATGTCCAGGTCACAGCCATCCGATCATGTTCCTCGGATGATCGCAGTCGATTTGCTCTGGAGAATCGGTTGATTTCTTTGTATGGTACCTTGCGACCACGCGGGCTCAACGTATTACATTCTTATGCTTCTTAGTACTTTCTCTTCCCATGCTTTGTAATCTATATGGGTATATGTTGCATGTATTCATGTTATATTCCATTCTTATGCTTCTTAGTACTTTCTCTTCCCTGCTTTGTAATCTATATGGGTATATGTTGCATGTATTCATGTTATATTCCATTCTTATGCTTCTTAGTACTTTCTCTTCCCTGCTTTGTAATCTATATGGGTATATGTTGCATGTATTCAAGTTATATATTTACTAGATGTTTCATTGTTTCTTTTCCTTTCTATTTCTAGTTTTTATGTGTGTTTTTGTGTTACATTTATTTCGTTATTCGTTTTTATTCCAGATTTTCCTTAGATACGTTTGTATTTGGTCGTCCATTTGTGTTTCATTTTAATTTGTCACTCCTGTTTGTTCGTTTGCTTGATAAAGGCCTTGTTGGTCGAAACGTTGCTGTATTTTGTCATTGTTTTTGTAATTTGTAAAACTACAGTACTTTGTAATTACGTGTTTTGCCAATCAAATAGTTTTACTGCAGTTCCATATATATATATACTGAAATTAAATATGCAAGTTCAAGTTATATAGTTTTCAAGCTACAGTATTAATATTACATTCTTAAGTTGTATACATCTGATAATATGCTAGCAAAAGTTGTATAAGTCTGATCAAATGCTAGCAAAAGTTGTATACGTCTGATCATATGCTAGCAAAAGTTGTAATATATAGTTAGAGATATAGAAAGTAAGTTGAAGGCATTGAAAATATTTTATTGCAAAAAGTAATGAATATAACATAGAATGAATTCATGGGCTTTATTGCATTGAGTAAAATGTGAAAGTTAAAAGAGATCAAACACAAAGCTGAGAAAGCAGATACCAAGTGGAGAAAGAGCTAAGCAGATCCCAGTGGAGAAAGAGTTAAGCAGATCCCAGTGGAGAAAGAGCTATGCAGATCCCAGTGGAGAAAGAGCTAAGCAGATCCCAGTGGAGAAAGAGCTAAGCAGATCCCAGTGGAGAAAGAGCTAAGCAGATACCAAGTGGAGAAAGAGCTAAGCATATCCCAGTGGAGAAAGAGCTAAGCATATCCCAGTGGAGAAAGAGCTAAGCAGATCCCAGTGGAGAAAGAGCTAAGCAGATCCCAGTGGAGAAAGAACTAAGCAGATACCAAGTGGAGAAAGAGCTAAGCATATCCCAGTGGAGAAAGAGCTAAGCATATCCCAGTGGAGAAAGAGCTAAGCAGATCCCAGTGGAGAAAGAGCTAAGCAGATCCCAGTGGAGAAAGAGCTAAGCAGATCCCAGTGAAAAAGAGTTAAGCAGATCTCAGTGGAGAAAGAGCTAAGCATATCCCAGTGGAGAAAGAGCTCAGCAGATACCAGTGGAGAAAAAGCTAAGCAGATCCCAGTGGAGAAAGAGCTAAGGGAGATACCAGTAGAGAAAGAGCTAAGCAGATCCCAGTGGAGAAAGAACTAAGCAGATCCCAGTGGAGAAAGAGCTAAGCAGATCCCAGTGGAGAAAGAGCTAAGCAGATTCCAGTAGAGAAAGAGCTAAGCAGATCCCAGTGGAGAAAGAGCTAAGCAGATCCCAGTGGAGAAAGAGCTAAGGAGATACCAGTGGAGAAAGAGCTAAAGAGATACCAGTGGAGAAAGAGCTAAGGAGATACCAGTGGAGAAAGAGATAAGGAGATACCAGTAGAGAAAGAGCTAAGGAGATACCAGTAGAGAAAGAGCTAAGGACATACCAGTGGAGAAAGAGCTAAGGAGATACCAGTGGAGAAAGAGATAAGGAGATACCAGTGGAGAAGGAGCTAAGGAGATACCAGTGGAGAAAGAGCTCAGCAGATACCAGTGGAGAAAAAGCTAAGCAGATCCCAGTGGAGAAAGAGCTAAGCAGATCCCAGTGGAGAAAGAGCTAAGCAGATCCCAGTGGAGAAAGAGCTAAGCAGATACCAAGTGGAGAAAGAGCTAAGCATATCCCAGTGGAGAAAGAGCTAAGCATATCCCAGTGGAGAAAGAGCTAAGCAGATCCCAGTGGAGAAAGAGCTAAGCAGATCCCAGTGGAGAAAGAACTAAGCAGATACCAAGTGGAGAAAGAGCTAAGCATATCCCAGTGGAGAAAGAGCTAAGCATATCCCAGTGGAGAAAGAGCTAAGCAGATCCCAGTGGAGAAAGAGCTAAGCAGATCCCAGTGGAGAAAGAGCTAAGCAGATCCCAGTGAAAAAGAGTTAAGCAGATCTCAGTGGAGAAAGAGCTAAGCATATCCCAGTGGAGAAAGAGCTCAGCAGATACCAGTGGAGAAAAAGCTAAGCAGATCCCAGTGGAGAAAGAGCTAAGGGAGATACCAGTAGTGAAAGAGCTAAGCAGATCCCAGTGGAGAAAGAACTAAGCAGATCCCAGTGGAGAAAGAGCTAAGCAGATCCCAGTGGAGAAAGAGCTAAGCAGATTCCAGTAGAGAAAGAGCTAAGCAGATCCCAGTGGAGAAAGAGCTAAGCAGATCCCAGTGGAGAAAGAGCTAAGGGAGATACCAGTGGAGAAAGAGCTAAAGAGATACCAGTGGAGAAAGAGCTAAGGAGATACCAGTGGAGAAAGAGATAAGGAGATACCAGTAGAGAAAGAGCTAAGGAGATACCAGTAGAGAAAGAGCTAAGGACATACCAGTGGAGAAAGAGCTAAGGAGATACCAGTGGAGAAAGAGATAAGGAGATACCAGTGGAGAAGGAGCTCAATACCAGTGGAGAAAGAGCTCAAGGAGATACCAGTGGAGAAAGAGCTAAGGCGGTACCAGTGGAGAAAGAGCTAAGGAGATACCAGTGGAGAAAGAGATAAGGAGATACCAGTGGAGAATGAGCTCAATGAGATACCAGTAGAGAAAGAGCTAAGCAGATACCAGTGGAGAAAGAGCTAAGCAGATACCAATGGAGAAAGAACTAAGGAGATACCAGTGGAGAAAGAGCTCAGGAAGTGACACTGGCGATGGAGATGACACACATTGAGAAGACCGACAGAAAGCATTGCAAGACAGGTGCTGTTTTGGAACCCGCAGGGAAAGAGGAGTAGGGAAGACCTAGACAAACCTTTAGACGAGAGCTGGGACTGATGGGAAGGATAGCTGAAACATGGAAAGAATTGGAAAGGATGGCAGGAGAGAGGAAGAGCTGGAAGACGTTTGTTGAAGAGCTGTGCTCAGTTGGGAGTTGAAATGTGAAGAGAGAATTCAGAGGGTGTGATTAAGTCAGAGAAATTGAAGTGAAGATGGAGATATGTTGGGCATACTGTGAGAAGAAATGATCAAATAATTGCCAAGCTAGCAGTGACTTAGAGACTGATTCAGAAAGAAATGACACTCTAAAGAAACATTCCAGAAAGAAAGCCATCCTTTTTTTACAGTATTTAAATTAACTTATACCTGGCTGATGTCACTTATACCTGACTGATGACACTTATACCTGGCTGATGTCACTTATACCTGGCTGATGTCACTTATACCTGGCTGATGTCACTTATACCTGACTGATGACACTTATACCTGGCTGATGTCACTTATACCTGGCTGATGACACTTATATCTGGCTGATGACACTTATACCTGGCTGATGACACTTATACCTGGCTGATGTCACTTATACCTGGCTGATGTCACTTATACCTGGCTGATGACACTTATACCTGACTGATGACACTTATACTTGGCTGATGTCACTTATACCTGGCTGATGTCACTTATACCTGGCTGATGTCACTTATACCTGGCTGATGTCACTTATACCTGGCTGATGTCACTTATACCTGGCAGATGTCCAGGTGTATGTGAGCGATTGTACGTTGTGTCAGTTATACGTCAACAAGTAGGCCAGCACATCCGATGTCTGCGTTGGCGCCATAGGCGTTTGGGGACAACTCTGAGCCAGGATTAGTTTAGCTAGCACTAATCAAGATCCTGCTCCACCTCCTCGTAGTGACCCTGGTAACAGGTATTGGTTCCGGTCTGGCTAAGAAGCAGGGATCGAGGGAGAGCTACTCTGGTGTAGGCAGAGACGCAGAGGTATTCACGCTGGATGGGATCCGCTCGCAACACAAACGAGCGGGTTCCAAGCGTGACTGCCAATGCTCGTCTCTCCCGGCCGATGGGAAAAAGGCGAACGGATCAACATCAAGGGTGAGGGTGCATCCCGAGAAGTTGTCGGCCACATGGGGCGAAACTCGGAGTCCGAAGGTAGGGACTCGAGTTGAGTTGCACGCGGTGAGACTCCAGGCCCTGAGGGGGAGCCCAAGCAAATAAACATATGGGATTAGGGTTGCGTCCGGCGAAGAGACGTGGGCCCACATAGGACGGAACTCGGGCCTCCATCTCAGGGGTGGAGTCTGAGTTGGGCCCGGGTTCGGACAGCCCAGAGGTAAATGTGAGCATGGTGAGAGCTGACGGAGATGGTGAGGCAGGCACCAGGGCAGAGCGAGCAAGCAGGAGCCGATGCACTGGTGGGCCTACATAGGTCGAAACCCGGGCCCCATCGCAGAGGTGTGGGATCAAGTTAAGCCCCAGACCCAGACAGCCTAGGCAAGTGTGAGCACGGTGGGAACTGACGGAAATGGTGAGGCAAGTACCAGGGTAGAGCATGCACGCATGCGGACGATGCACGTGTGGGCCCACCGGTGTGGCAGAGGTACACGGCGCAGATTGTGTAGCGAAGAGAGGGCGCGACAGGAGCGGCAGGCGTGGCAGGCGCGGGTAACTTGCCCACCCCCCCACCCTACATCTATCGCTTCTTACGACATGCCTTGTAGGTCGCAGTGTTACTTTTGTTTTGCTCCCCCTGCGAGCCTCGGCAACACAATATTTTGTCTGGGAAACTCAAATACTTTGATCACAATAATTAAACAATCCATGAAAAAAAATAAAAAAATATAGACAGCAAAGAAGACCTGAAGAACATTAGTTGGTAAACAATATTATGTCTGTGAAACATCAAATACTGGTAAACAATATTATGTCTGTGAAACATCAAATACTGGTAAACAATATTATGTCTGTGAAATATCAAATACTGGTAAACAATATTATGTCTGTGAAACATCAAATACTGGTAAACAATATTATGTCTGTGAAACTCAAATACTGTTAAACAATATTATGTCTGTGAAACATCAAATACGCAGCAGGGTATCAAGAAAAACGTGTAAACTGTACTGTAGTCGATGGAGGAGGCGGAAGAACTTGCAATATTATTTGCAGTTGGTTGTGATGTAAATAATGTTCTACAAAGGATGTGATAAATGAAGAGAATATTGATTGTGCTGTTATAATTCAACCTTCTTTTTTTTACCTCTTTTCCATCCGGGTATTTTCGAGTCCAACACCGCCTCCAACACAACCTCCAACACCACTCCCAACACCACCTCCACAAGGGCTTCAGCTGAAAAACACAGAGTTATGAAAGAAGTAAATAACTGAACATATAAATATAGATTAGGTATAGCTGACACTAGAAGGAAATGCCATAACATCAAAGAAACTTACGATAAATATGCAATAATATGGAGCGGGGTCGACATCAAAGAAAAGGCGAAACACGGTGTTGGTTTCATCATACAACCGGAGAAAGCAAAGTCTATCAATGAAGTAGAATATATATCGGAAAGAATATTACGTATTCAATTCATAGAACAAAACAAAACAACAACGATTATACAAGTCTACGTCCCGTGCAACGATAGCTGCAATGAACAACAACGACGTGAATTCTTCGACCAACTGTCAGACACAATTAATAAAACAAACGATAAAGATGAGCTAATTATAATGGGAGACTTCAACGGAAGAGTTGGAAGCAAAAGACGACACGAGACATGCCTAGGAAATTTCAGCGACACCGAAGCAGAACGAAACAACAACGGAGAAGAAATGATCAACCTCTGCTACGAACACGACCTGATCATAACAAACATACTATTCCAGAAGCCATACACAAACATGGTATAAGTGGAACAACATAGAACAGTCATCTCAAATCGACTATATACTGGTTAGACAAAGACAAAAGAGGAATATAATAGATGCAAGAACCATACCGAATATAGATATAGATACAGATCACAGACCAGTCATACTAACACAAGTCAAGGTAAAAGAAACTAAACAGAGAAAGAGAAATCCAATTTTCGTCACCAACTGAAAAATTAGAGGAAGAGGACATACAAAACGATATGAACAACATGATGACAAATATTTTTACAGCGCTACCATCAAGTATAAGCAATGTACATCAAGAATGGGAAACATTTAAAACAGCAATGATGAAAACATTAAACACACTATGTGGCAAAAACAGTTAAGACAGAAATTCAAACAAAAAACTGCATGGTGGAACAACGAGGTCAAAGAATCAATAAAAGCCAAGAAGAAATGTTTCAAAACATGGATAAAATCCAAAAGCCAAGATGATTACACAGCATACAGAACAGCGAGAAGACAAAGTAAACAAGTAATCAAAGACAGAATCGTGGGAAAAATACGGAGAACAACTGTCATTACTATGCAAAGAACAGCAACGAAATTTTTTCAAAAGTGTCAATTCCATGAGGATAAGAGACGAAAGTTTCAACCCCACTGACATTATTAATGATAAAAACGGTACACCGATATTTAATACAAACGGAAGGAAGAACAGATGGAAAGAATACTTCCAAGAACTACTTAACCAACCACCAACACCAATTGCGAATAGATTTAAAAATAACACAAGTATAGAAGAACCAAATATACTCATCCAAGAAATAGAAGAAGTTGTGAAGAAGAGTCCACGTCACAAGACAGCAGGCATAGACGGTATAACTAATGAAGCAATCAAGGCATGCGGAGAAACAGGAATACAATGGATACATAGAATCTTCAAGTCAGCCTGGACAGAAAAAGAAGTCCCCAAAGATTGGCAGAAAGCCATCATAATACCAATATGGAAAAAAGGGCAACAAAAGAGAATGCAATACATACAGAGGCATATCATTATTAAGTCATGTTGGGAAATTATATGCTAAAATTTTGGAATCTAGAATCAAACCTATAATAGAACCACAGCTGAACATCGCTCAATTTGGGTTCAGAAAGGGAAAGAGTTGCACTGATGCCCTGTTCACACTAAGGCAACTCAGCGAAAACACCATAGAATATGACAAACAGCTCAACTTAGCATTCATAGACCAAGAAAAAGCCTTTGATAGAATAAACAGAAACAAACTATGGGCCATACTAAGTGAATATGGAATTCAAGGCCAACTATTAGACAATATTAGAGCGCTATACCAAAATGCTCAAGCGTAGTACGAACAAGCGACGGCCTGACAGACAAATTTGAATTATCATCAGGAGTAAGGCAGGGATGTGTGCTTTCGCCTATACTTTTCAATATTTACATAGACAGGATAACGCAAGAAACCAAGACAGATAACAACCTCGATAACAGCTACAATTTAATAAACGAACTACTCTTTGCAGCAGATCAGAGTATAATTTACAACAACGTACACAAACTTCAACAACACATAAATGCCCTGCAAGCCACATGCGAAAAATATGACATGAAAATTAACACCTCCAAAACAGAAGTCATGACAATAAGCAGGTCGACAGGTCAACTAAATATACACGTGAATAATGGCAAAATACAACAGACTCCAGAATTCAAATATCTCGGAGTATATTCACAGCAGATGGAAAGATGGACAGAGAAATCGAGACCAGATGCCAGAAGGCAAATGCAGTGACATACCAACTGTCACCACTATTAAAACATCCAAGCATTAACATGGCAGTCAAACGACAACTGATAAACTGCATATTTATTCCAACTCTCTGCTATCAGTGCCAAACATGGCCCCTGACTAAGACACAAGAAAGAAAGATTACAACATGTGAAATGAGATGTCTACGAAAAGCTGTCAACGTTACAAGGCGAGATAGAGTGAGAAACGAGAATATCAGAAGCATGGTTGGTACTATACCATGCATACAGTACATCGAGAAGCAAAGATTCAAGTGGTTCGGCCATTTAATGAGAATGGAACCACATTTACTACCATCACGTGCCTATAATAATCGACACTCAGGGCGCAGAGCACGAGTCAGGCCAAGAACAAGATGGATAGATAACATCTCAGAGTCCTGCGAAAGCATGGACTGACAACGTCAAGCGCAACACACCTGGCACAAGATAGGAAACTAACTCTCTCCACGACGCTTCACGGCAAATGTGGTTAAGATAAGATAAGATAAGATAAATATAGATGTTGTAGATTGTAGACGAAACAGAAAAGTTGGAGAAAAGACGCAAAGAAACTAAAAACCAAGGAACTAAAGACGAATCCTTGACTTGATTGCACTGGATTTCCACTTATGGCCCCACCAATATAGGAAATAACGGTGCGCCTTCTAACTAGAGTGTTGCACAAAGCACAAACTCCGTAGCTATATCAACAGTTCCATGGATCTAAAAAATATGACACATGTGGCTCGGTCCGCCTCTGCCGCCGCCATGCTCATATCATCAAGTTACATCCGGAATCTATATTCTCCGTGATCTTTGTTTCTCTTTGCCGTGATGCTTCCTTCCATAATATTCTTCTCAACTTTTCTCTTCTCAACTTTTCTCTTCTCAACTTTTCTCTTCTCAACTTTCTCTTCTCCAACTTTTCGTGTCTTTTTTATATCTTTAAACTACCTCAATTTTCTTATTATTATTTGTAGTATCAGCCATTTTTCTTTGATTTTGAGTTCCTTCTGAATAGATCAATTTGCTGTCTTCTCTGTCCATGGTATAAGGAATGTGTTGCTAACAGATGTTGATGTGATGACTAAACTACGTCTTCTATCTAACTTCTTTTTTTACTACAACTATTATCTATGAAGAAAAACACAGAGCAGAATACTAAGAGCATGCATATTCCCAGTTGCAACGTATGGATGTGAAGCATGGACATTTAGTATGGAAATTGAAAAACATTTATGTGTTTTTGAATATGTGTTACAGACGAGTCCTTCGTATATCTTGGACAGAGTAGAGAACAAATAGACCTATCCAGAAACAACTGAAATTCAAAAAACTGACTGATGCTACAAATAAAAAGAAAATTTAGATATTTTGGACATATAAAAAGACACGAAGGGCTGGAGATTACCATCATAGAAGGAGGCATACCGACAAAGAGAAGAAGAGGAAGACCACGGAAAAATATATTTCAGTGTGCAACTCATGGTTTGAATATGACGGGACATCTGGCCTATGATAGAAGAAATTCGAAGGACTGTTGGGGTAGCAAAGTTCTGCTCAAGACAGGCTATTTGATAATGATGATTATCTCTGAATTCGTAGTAAGTCTAGTATGGATCGCAAGAAATACGTATGATAAGAAAAACAAACCTTCCCGCAAGAATCAGTAAAAAACGATATATTATGTGCACATGTCTACGGTTGAATTCAATGCGGGCGAACCAAATGAATAGAATTACTTCTATTTCTACATCAGTGCGTCATCGTTGCAATAACTACGGCAACACCCTAACTACTTGGCTACGTCTTTGTTCTAACTACTAGGCTACGTCTTTGTTCTAATTACTTGGCTATGTCTTTGTTCTAACTACTTGGCTACGTCTTTGTTCTAACTACTAGGCTACGTCTTTGTTCTAATTACTTGGCTATGTCTTTGTTCTAATTACTTGGCTATGTCTTTGTTCTAACTACTTGAATACGTCTTTGTTCTAACTACTAGGCTAAGTCTTTGTTCTAACTAATTGACTACGACTTTGTTCTAACTACTTGGCTACGTCTTTGTTCTAACTACTTGGCTACGTCTTTGTTCTAACTACTTGGCTACGTCTTTGTTCTAACAACTTGGCTACGTCTTTGTTCTAACTACTTGGCTATGTCTTTGTTCCAACTACTTGGCTATGTCTTTGTTCTAACTACTTGGCTATGTCTTTGTTCTAACTACTTGGCTATGTCTTTGTTCTAACTACTTGGCTACGTCTTTGTTCTAATTACTTGACTACGTCTTTGTTCTAATTACTTGGCTATGTCTTTGTTCTAACTACTTCACTACGTCTTTGTTCTAACTACTTGGCTACGTCTTTGTTCTAACTACTTGACTACGTCTTTATTCTAACTACTTGGCTA